>OY829913.1:235358427-235443822 GCA_963691935.1 Nephrotoma guestfalica | reverse complement strand
ATCAAATTAATTTTTTGTTAGACTTTACTAACCTGAGAAGTTAGGATTTTCTTAAGAAATTGAATATCTCGAAACCTAATATGTTTATCAAGAATGGTATTATGGTTTTCTGTTAGGTTTAGGTTAGGACTATCTATATTCGAAGCCATTTGAAAAGTTAATAATTTTAGCGCGATCAAATTAATTTTTTGTTAGACTTTACTAACCTGAGAAGTTAGGATTTTCTTAAGAAATTGAATATCTCGAAACCTAATATGTTTATCAAGAATGGTATTATGGTTTTCTGTTAGGTTTAGGTTAGGACTATCTATATTCGAAGCCATTTGAAAAGCTAATAATTTTAGCGCGATCAAATTAATTTTTTGTTAGACTTTACTAACCTGAGAAGTTAGGATTTTCTTAAGAAATTGAATATCTCGAAACCTAATATGTTTATCAAGAATGGTATTATGGTTTTCTGTTAGGTTTAGGTTAGGACTATCTATATTCGAAGCCATTTGAAAAGCTAATAATTTTAGCGCGATCAAATTAATTTTTTGTTAGACTTTACTAACCTGAGAAGTTAGGATTTTCTTAAGAAATTGAATATCTCGAAACCTAATATGTTTATCAAGAATGGTATTATGGTTTTCTGTTAGGTTTAGGTTAGGACTATCTATATTCGAAGCCATTTGAAAAGCTAATAATTTTAGCGCGATCAAATTAATTTTTTGTTAGACTTTACTAACCTGAGAAGTTAGGATTTTCTTAAGAAATTGAATATCTCGAAACCTAATATGTTTATCAAGAATGGTATTATGGTTTTCTGTTAGGTTTAGGTTAGGACTATCTATATTCGAAGCCATTTGAAAAGCTAATAATTTTAGCGCGATCAAATTAATGTTTTGTTAGACTTTACTAACCTGAGAAGTTAGGATTTTCTTAAGAAATTGAATATCTCGAAACCTAATATGTTTATCAAGAATGTTATTATGGTTTTCTGTTAGGTTTAGGTTAGGACTATCTATATTCGAAGCCATTTGAAAAGTTAATAATTTTAGCGCGATCAAATTAATTTTTTGTTAGACTTTACTAACCTGAGAAGTTAGGATTTTCTTAAGAAATTGAATATCTCGAAACCTAATATGTTTATCAAGAATGGTATTATGGTTTTCTGTTAGGTTTAGGTTAGGACTATCTATATTCGAAGCCATTTGAAAAGCTAATAATTTTAGCGCGATCAAATTAATTTTTTGTTAGACTTTACTAACCTGAGAAGTTAGGATTTTCTTAAGAAATTGAATATCTCGAAACCTAATATGTTTATCAAGAATGGTATTATGGTTTTCTGTTAGGTTTAGGTTAGGACTATCTATATTCGAAGCCATTTGAAAAGCTAATAATTTTAGCGCGATCAAATTAATTTTTTGTTAGACTTTACTAACCTGAGAAGTTAGGATTTTCTTAAGAAATTGAATATCTCGAAACCTAATATGTTTATCAAGAATGGTATTATGGTTTTCTGTTAGGTTTAGGTTAGGACTATCTATATTCGAAGCCATTTGAAAAGCTAATAATTTTAGCGCGATCAAATTAATTTTTTGTTAGACTTTACTAACCTGAGAAGTTAGGATTTTCTTAAGAAATTGAATATCTCGAAACCTAATATGTTTATCAAGAATGGTATTATGGTTTTCTGTTAGGTTTAGGTTAGGACTATCTATATTCGAAGCCATTTGAAAAGCTAATAATTTTAGCGCGATCAAATTAATTTTTTGTTAGACTTTACTAACCTGAGAAGTTAGGATTTTCTTAAGAAATTGAATATCTCGAAACCTAATATGTTTATCAAGAATGGTATTATGGTTTTCTGTTAGGTTTAGGTTAGGACTATCTATATTCGAAGCCATTTGAAAAGCTAATAATTTTAGCGCGATCAAATTAATTTTTTGTTAGACTTTACTAACCTGAGAAGTTAGGATTTTCTTAAGAAATTGAATATCTCGAAACCTAATATGTTTATCAAGAATGGTATTATGGTTTTCTGTTAGGTTTAGGTTAGGACTATCTATATTCGAAGCCATTTGAAAAGCTAATAATTTTAGCGCGATCAAATTAATTTTTTGTTAGACTTTACTAACCTGAGAAGTTAGGATTTTCTTAAGAAATTGAATATCTCGAAACCTAATATGTTTATCAAGAATGGTATTATGGTTTTCTGTTAGGTTTAGGTTAGGACTATCTATATTCGAAGCCATTTGAAAAACTAATAATTTTAGCGCGATCAAATTAATGTTTTGTTAGACTTTACTAACCTGAGAAGTTAGGATTTTCTTAAGAAATTGAATATCTCGAAACCTAATATGTTTATCAAGAATGGTATTATGGTTTTCTGTTAGGTTTAGGTTAGGACTATCTATATTCGAAGCCATTTGAAAAGTTAATAATTTTAGCGCGATCAAATTAATTTTTTGTTAGACTTTACTAACCTGAGAAGTTAGGATTTTCTTAAGAAATTGAATATCTCGAAACCTAATATGTTTATCAAGAATGGTATTATGGTTTTCTGTTAGGTTTAGGTTAGGACTATCTATATTCGAAGCCATTTGAAAAGCTAATAATTTTAGCGCGATCAAATTAATTTTTTGTTAGACTTTACTAACCTGAGAAGTTAGGATTTTCTTAAGAAATTGAATATCTCGAAACCTAATATGTTTATCAAGAATGGTATTATGGTTTTCTGTTAGGTTTAGGTTAGGACTATCTATATTCGAAGCCATTTGAAAAGCTAATAATTTTAGCGCGATCAAATTAATTTTTTGTTAGACTTTACTAACCTGAGAAGTTAGGATTTTCTTAAGAAATTGAATATCTCGAAACCTAATATGTTTATCAAGAATGTTATTATGGTTTTCTGATAGGTTTAGGTTAGGACTATCTATATTCGAAGCCATTTGAAAAGCTAATAATTTTAGCGCGATCAAATTAATTTTTTGTTAGACTTTACTAACCTGAGAAGTTAGGATTTTCTTAAGAAATTGAATATCTCGAAACCTAATATGTTTATCAAGAATGGTATTATGGTTTTCTGTTAGGTTTAGGTTAGGACTATCTATATTCGAAGCCATTTGAAAAGCTAATAATTTTAGCGCGATCAAATTAATGTTTTGTTAGACTTTACTAACCTGAGAAGTTAGGATTTTCTTAAGAAATTGAATATCTCGAAACCTAATATGTTTATCAAGAATGGTATTATGGTTTTCTGTTAGGTTTAGGTTAGGACTATCTATATTCGAAGCCATTTGAAAAACTAATAATTTTAGCGCGATCAAATTAATTTTTTGTTAGACTTTACTAACCTGAGAAGTTAGGATTTTCTTAAGAAATTGAATATCTCGAAACCTAATATGTTTATCAAGAATGGTATTATGGTTTTCTGTTAGGTTTAGGTTAGGACTATCTATATTCGAAGCCATTTGAAAAGCTAATAATTTTAGCGCGATCAAATTAATTTTTTGTTAGACTTTACTAACCTGAGAAGTTAGGATTTTCTTAAGAAATTGAATATCTCGAAACCTAATATGTTTATCAAGAATGGTATTATGGTTTTCTGTTAGGTTTAGGTTAGGACTATCTATATTCGAAGCCATTTGAAAAGCTAATAATTTTAGCGCGATCAAATTAATGTTTTGTTAGACTTTACTAACCTGAGAAGTTAGGATTTTCTTAAGAAATTGAATATCTCGAGACCTAATATGTTTATCAAGAATGTTGTTACGTTTTTCTGATAGGTTTAGGTTAGGACTATCTATATTCGAAGCCATTTGAAAAGTTAATAATTTTAGCGCGATCAAATTAATTTTTTGTTAGACTTTACTAACCTGAGAAGTTAGGATTTTCTTAAGAAATTGAATATCTCGAAACCTAATATGTTTATCAAGAATGGTATTATGGTTTTCTGTTAGGTTTAGGTTAGGACTATCTATATTCGAAGCCATTTGAAAAGCTAATAATTTTAGCGCGATCAAATTAATTTTTTGTTAGACTTTACTAACCTGAGAAGTTAGGATTTTCTTAAGAAATTGAATATCTCGAAACCTAATATGTTTATCAAGAATGTTATTATGGTTTTCTGTTAGGTTTAGGTTAGGACTATCTATATTCGAAGCCATTTGAAAAGCTAATAATTTTAGCGCGATCAAATTAATTTTTTGTTAAACTTTACTAACCTGAGAAGTTAGGATTTTCTTAAGAAATTGAATATCTCGAAACCTAATATGTTTATCAAGAATGGTATTATGGTTTTCTGTTAGGTTTAGGTTAGGACTATCTATATTCGAAGCCATTTGAAAAGTTAATAATTTTAGCGCGATCAAATTAATTTTTTGTTAGACTTTACTAACCTGAGAAGTTAGGATTTTCTTAAGAAATTGAATATCTCGAAACCTAATATGTTTATCAAGAATGTTATTATGGTTTTCTGATAGGTTTAGGTTAGGACTATCTATATTCGAAGTTATTTGAAAAGCTAATAATTTTAGCGCGATCAAATTAATTTTTTGTTAGACTTTACTAACCTGAGAAGTTAGGATTTTCTTAAGAAATTGAATATCTCGAAACCTAGAGAAGTTAGGATTTTCTTAAGAAATTGAATATCTCGAAACCTAATATGTTTATCAAGAATGTTATTATGGTTTTCTGTTAGGTTTAGGTTAGGACTATCTATATTCGAAGCCATTTGAAAAGCTAATAATTTTAGCGCGATCAAATTAATTTTTTGTTAGACTTTACTAACCTGAGAAGTTAGGATTTTCTTAAGAAATTGAATATCTCGAAACCTAATATGTTTATCAAGAATGTTATTATGGTTTTCTGTTAGGTTTAGGTTAGGACTATCTATATTCGAAGCCATTTGAAAAGCTAATAATTTTAGCGCGATCAAATTAATTTTTTGTTAGACTTTACTAACCTGAGAAGTTAGGATTTTCTTAAGAAATTGAATATCTCGAAACCTAATATGTTTATCAAGAATGGTATTATGGTTTTCTGTTAGGTTTAGGTTAGGACTATCTATATTCGAAGCCATTTGAAAAGTTAATAATTTTAGCGCGATCAAATTAATTTTTTGTTAGACTTTACTAACCTGAGAAGTTAGGATTTTCTTAAGAAATTGAATATCTCGAAACCTAATATGTTTATCAAGAATGGTATTATGGTTTTCTGTTAGGTTTAGGTTAGGACTATCTATATTCGAAGCCATTTGAAAAGCTAATAATTTTAGCGCGATCAAATTAATTTTTTGTTAGACTTTACTAACCTGAGAAGTTAGGATTTTCTTAAGAAATTGAATATCTCGAAACCTAATATGTTTATCAAGAATGGTATTATGGTTTTCTGTTAGGTTTAGGTTAGGACTATCTATATTCGAAGCCATTTGAAAAGTTAATAATTTTAGCGCGATCAAATTAATTTTTTGTTAGACTTTACTAACCTGAGAAGTTAGGATTTTCTTAAGAAATTGAATATCTCGAAACCTAATATGTTTATCAAGAATGGTATTATGGTTTTCTGTTAGGTTTAGGTTAGGACTATCTATATTCGAAGCCATTTGAAAAGCTAATAATTTTAGCGCGATCAAATTAATTTTTTGTTAGACTTTACTAACCTGAGAAGTTAGGATTTTCTTAAGAAATTGAATATCTCGAAACCTAATATGTTTATCAAGAATGGTATTATGGTTTTCTGTTAGGTTTAGGTTAGGACTATCTATATTCGAAGCCATTTGAAAAGCTAATAATTTTAGCGCGATCAAATTAATTTTTTGTTAGACTTTACTAACCTGAGAAGTTAGGATTTTCTTAAGAAATTGAATATCTCGAAACCTAATATGTTTATCAAGAATGGTATTATGGTTTTCTGTTAGGTTTAGGTTAGGACTATCTATATTCGAAGCCATTTGAAAAACTAATAATTTTAGCGCGATCAAATTAATGTTTTGTTAGACTTTACTAACCTGAGAAGTTAGGATTTTCTTAAGAAATTGAATATCTCGAAACCTAATATGTTTATCAAGAATGTTATTATGGTTTTCTGTTAGGTTTAGGTTAGGACTATCTATATTCGAAGCCATTTGAAAAGTTAATAATTTTAGCGCGATCAAATTAATTTTTTGTTAGACTTTACTAACCTGAGAAGTTAGGATTTTCTTAAGAAATTGAATATCTCGAAACCTAATATGTTTATCAAGAATGGTATTATGGTTTTCTGTTAGGTTTAGGTTAGGACTATCTATATTCGAAGCCATTTGAAAAGCTAATAATTTTAGCGCGATCAAATTAATTTTTTGTTAGACTTTACTAACCTGAGAAGTTAGGATTTTCTTAAGAAATTGAATATCTCGAAACCTAATATGTTTATCAAGAATGGTATTATGGTTTTCTGTTAGGTTTAGGTTAGGACTATCTATATTCGAAGCCATTTGAAAAGCTAATAATTTTAGCGCGATCAAATTAATTTTTTGTTAGACTTTACTAACCTGAGAAGTTAGGATTTTCTTAAGAAATTGAATATCTCGAAACCTAATATGTTTATCAAGAATGGTATTATGGTTTTCTGTTAGGTTTAGGTTAGGACTATCTATATTCGAAGCCATTTGAAAAGCTAATAATTTTAGCGCGATCAAATTAATTTTTTGTTAGACTTTACTAACCTGAGAAGTTAGGATTTTCTTAAGAAATTGAATATCTCGAAACCTAATATGTTTATCAAGAATGGTATTATGGTTTTCTGTTAGGTTTAGGTTAGGACTATCTATATTCGAAGCCATTTGAAAAGTTAATAATTTTAGCGCGATCAAATTAATTTTTTGTTAGACTTTACTAACCTGAGAAGTTAGGATTTTCTTAAGAAATTGAATATCTCGAAACCTAATATGTTTATCAAGAATGGTATTATGGTTTTCTGTTAGGTTTAGGTTAGGACTATCTATATTCGAAGCCATTTGAAAAGTTAATAATTTTAGCGCGATCAAATTAATTTTTTGTTAGACTTTACTAACCTGAGAAGTTAGGATTTTCTTAAGAAATTGAATATCTCGAAACCTAATATGTTTATCAAGAATGGTATTATGGTTTTCTGTTAGGTTTAGGTTAGGACTATCTATATTCGAAGCCATTTGAAAAGCTAATAATTTTAGCGCGATCAAATTAATTTTTTGTTAGACTTTACTAACCTGAGAAGTTAGGATTTTCTTAAGAAATTGAATATCTCGAAACCTAATATGTTTATCAAGAATGGTATTATGGTTTTCTGTTAGGTTTAGGTTAGGACTATCTATATTCGAAGCCATTTGAAAAGCTAATAATTTTAGCGCGATCAAATTAATTTTTTGTTAGACTTTACTAACCTGAGAAGTTAGGATTTTCTTAAGAAATTGAATATCTCGAAACCTAATATGTTTATCAAGAATGGTATTATGGTTTTCTGTTAGGTTTAGGTTAGGACTATCTATATTCGAAGCCATTTGAAAAACTAATAATTTTAGCGCGATCAAATTAATGTTTTGTTAGACTTTACTAACCTGAGAAGTTAGGATTTTCTTAAGAAATTGAATATCTCGAAACCTAATATGTTTATCAAGAATGTTATTATGGTTTTCTGTTAGGTTTAGGTTAGGACTATCTATATTCGAAGCCATTTGAAAAGTTAATAATTTTAGCGCGATCAAATTAATTTTTTGTTAGACTTTACTAACCTGAGAAGTTAGGATTTTCTTAAGAAATTGAATATCTCGAAACCTAATATGTTTATCAAGAATGGTATTATGGTTTTCTGTTAGGTTTAGGTTAGGACTATCTATATTCGAAGCCATTTGAAAAGCTAATAATTTTAGCGCGATCAAATTAATTTTTTGTTAGACTTTACTAACCTGAGAAGTTAGGATTTTCTTAAGAAATTGAATATCTCGAAACCTAATATGTTTATCAAGAATGGTATTATGGTTTTCTGTTAGGTTTAGGTTAGGACTATCTATATTCGAAGCCATTTGAAAAGCTAATAATTTTAGCGCGATCAAATTAATTTTTTGTTAGACTTTACTAACCTGAGAAGTTAGGATTTTCTTAAGAAATTGAATATCTCGAAACCTAATATGTTTATCAAGAATGGTATTATGGTTTTCTGTTAGGTTTAGGTTAGGACTATCTATATTCGAAGCCATTTGAAAAACTAATAATTTTAGCGCGATCAAATTAATTTTTTGTTAGACTTTACTAACCTGAGAAGTTAGGATTTTCTTAAGAAATTGAATATCTCGAAACCTAATATGTTTATCAAGAATGTTATTATGGTTTTCTGATAGGTTTAGGTTAGGACTATCTATATTCGAAGCCATTTGAAAAGCTAATAATTTTAGCGCGATCAAATTAATTTTTTGTTAGACTTTACTAACCTGAGAAGTTAGGATTTTCTTAAGAAATTGAATATCTCGAAACCTAATATGTTTATCAAGAATGGTATTATGGTTTTCTGTTAGGTTTAGGTTAGGACTATCTATATTCGAAGCCATTTGAAAAACTAATAATTTTAGCGCGATCAAATTAATGTTTTGTTAGACTTTACTAACCTGAGAAGTTAGGATTTTCTTAAGAAATTGAATATCTCGAAACCTAATATGTTTATCAAGAATGGTATTATGGTTTTCTGTTAGGTTTAGGTTAGGACTATCTATATTCGAAGCCATTTGAAAAACTAATAATTTTAGCGCGATCAAATTAATTTTTTGTTAGACTTTACTAACCTGAGAAGTTAGGATTTTCTTAAGAAATTGAATATCTCGAAACCTAATATGTTTATCAAGAATGGTATTATGGTTTTCTGTTAGGTTTAGGTTAGGACTATCTATATTCGAAGCCATTTGAAAAGCTAATAATTTTAGCGCGATCAAATTAATTTTTTGTTAGACTTTACTAACCTGAGAAGTTAGGATTTTCTTAAGAAATTGAATATCTCGAAACCTAATATGTTTATCAAGAATGGTATTATGGTTTTCTGTTAGGTTTAGGTTAGGACTATCTATATTCGAAGCCATTTGAAAAGCTAATAATTTTAGCGCGATCAAATTAATGTTTTGTTAGACTTTACTAACCTGAGAAGTTAGGATTTTCTTAAGAAATTGAATATCTCGAGACCTAATATGTTTATCAAGAATGTTGTTACGTTTTTCTGATAGGTTTAGGTTAGGACTATCTATATTCGAAGCCATTTGAAAAGTTAATAATTTTAGCGCGATCAAATTAATTTTTTGTTAGACTTTACTAACCTGAGAAGTTAGGATTTTCTTAAGAAATTGAATATCTCGAAACCTAATATGTTTATCAAGAATGGTATTATGGTTTTCTGTTAGGTTTAGGTTAGGACTATCTATATTCGAAGCCATTTGAAAAGCTAATAATTTTAGCGCGATCAAATTAATTTTTTGTTAGACTTTACTAACCTGAGAAGTTAGGATTTTCTTAAGAAATTGAATATCTCGAAACCTAATATGTTTATCAAGAATGTTATTATGGTTTTCTGTTAGGTTTAGGTTAGGACTATCTATATTCGAAGCCATTTGAAAAGCTAATAATTTTAGCGCGATCAAATTAATTTTTTGTTAAACTTTACTAACCTGAGAAGTTAGGATTTTCTTAAGAAATTGAATATCTCGAAACCTAATATGTTTATCAAGAATGTTGTTACGTTTTTCTGATAGGTTTAGGTTAGGACTATCTATATTCGAAGCCATTTGAAAAGTTAATAATTTTAGCGCGATCAAATTAATTTTTTGTTAGACTTTACTAACCTGAGAAGTTAGGATTTTCTTAAGAAATTGAATATCTCGAAACCTAATATGTTTATCAAGAATGGTATTATGGTTTTCTGTTAGGTTTAGGTTAGGACTATCTATATTCGAAGCCATTTGAAAAGCTAATAATTTTAGCGCGATCAAATTAATTTTTTGTTAGACTTTACTAACCTGAGAAGTTAGGATTTTCTTAAGAAATTGAATATCTCGAAACCTAATATGTTTATCAAGAATGGTATTATGGTTTTCAGTTAGGTTTAGGTTAGGACTATCTATATTCGAAGCCATTTGAAAAACTAATAATTTTAGCGCGATCAAATTAATGTTTTGTTAGACTTTACTAACCTGAGAAGTTAGGATTTTCTTAAGAAATTGAATATCTCGAGACCTAATATGTTTATCAAGAATGGTATTATGGTTTTCTGTTAGGTTTAGGTTAGGACTATCTATATTCGAAGCCATTTGAAAAGCTAATAATTTTAGCGCGATCAAATTAATTTTTTGTTAGACTTTACTAACCTGAGAAGTTAGGATTTTCTTAAGAAATTGAATATCTCGAAGCCATTTGAAAAGCTAATAATTTTAGCGCGATCAAATTAATTTTTTGTTAGACTTTACTAACCTGAGAAGTTAGGATTTTCTTAAGAATTTGAATATCTCGAGGCCTAATATGTTTATCAAGAATGGTATTATGGTTTTCTGTTAGGACTATCTATATTCGAAGCCATTTGAAAAGCTAATAATTTTAGCGCGATCAAATTAATTTTTTGTTAGACTTTACTAACCTGAGAAGTTAGGATTTTCTTAAGAAATTGAATATCTCGAAGCCATTTGAAAAGCTAATAATTTTAGCGCGATCAAATTAATTTTTTGTTAGACTTTACTAACCTGAGAAGTTAGGATTTTCTTAAGAAATTGAATATCTCGAAACCTAATATGTTTATCAAGAATGGTATTATGGTTTTCTGTTAGGTTTAGGTTAGGACTATCTATATTCGAAGCCATTTGAAAAGCTAATAATTTTAGCGCGATCAAATTAATTTTTTGTTAAACTTTACTAACCTGAGAAGTTAGGATTTTCTTAAGAAATTGAATATCTCGAAACCTAATATGTTTATCAAGAATGTTGTTACGTTTTTCTGATAGGTTTAGGTTAGGACTATCTATATTCGAAGCCATTTGAAAAGTTAATAATTTTAGCGCGATCAAATTAATTTTTTGTTAGACTTTACTAACCTGAGAAGTTAGGATTTTCTTAAGAAATTGAATATCTCGAAACCTAATATGTTTATCAAGAATGGTATTATGGTTTTCTGATAGGTTTAGGTTAGGACTATCTATATTCGAAGCCATTTGAAAAGCTAATAATTTTAGCGCGATCAAATTAATTTTTTGTTAGACTTTACTAACCTGAGAAGTTAGGATTTTCTTAAGAAATTGAATATCTCGAAACCTAATATGTTTATCAAGAATGGTATTATGGTTTTCTGTTAGGTTTAGGTTAGGACTATCTATATTCGAAGCCATTTGAAAAACTAATAATTTTAGCGCGATCAAATTAATTTTTTGTTAGACTTTACTAACCTGAGAAGTTAGGATTTTCTTAAGAAATTGAATATCTCGAAACCTAATATGTTTATCAAGAATGGTATTATGGTTTTCTGTTAGGTTTAGGTTAGGACTATCTATATTCGAAGCCATTTGAAAAGCTAATAATTTTAGCGCGATCAAATTAATTTTTTGTTAGACTTTACTAACCTGAGAAGTTAGGATTTTCTTAAGAAATTGAATATCTCGAAACCTAATATGTTTATCAAGAATGGTATTATGGTTTTCTGTTAGGTTTAGGTTAGGACTATCTATATTCGAAGCCATTTGAAAAGCTAATAATTTTAGCGCGATCAAATTAATGTTTTGTTAGACTTTACTAACCTGAGAAGTTAGGATTTTCTTAAGAAATTGAATATCTCGAGACCTAATATGTTTATCAAGAATGTTGTTACGTTTTTCTGATAGGTTTAGGTTAGGACTATCTATATTCGAAGCCATTTGAAAAGTTAATAATTTTAGCGCGATCAAATTAATTTTTTGTTAGACTTTACTAACCTGAGAAGTTAGGATTTTCTTAAGAAATTGAATATCTCGAAACCTAATATGTTTATCAAGAATGGTATTATGGTTTTCTGTTAGGTTTAGGTTAGGACTATCTATATTCGAAGCCATTTGAAAAGCTAATAATTTTAGCGCGATCAAATTAATTTTTTGTTAGACTTTACTAACCTGAGAAGTTAGGATTTTCTTAAGAAATTGAATATCTCGAAACCTAATATGTTTATCAAGAATGGTATTATGGTTTTCTGTTAGGTTTAGGTTAGGACTATCTATATTCGAAGCCATTTGAAAAGCTAATAATTTTAGCGCGATCAAATTAATTTTTTGTTAAACTTTACTAACCTGAGAAGTTAGGATTTTCTTAAGAAATTGAATATCTCGAAACCTAATATGTTTATCAAGAATGTTGTTACGTTTTTCTGATAGGTTTAGGTTAGGACTATCTATATTCGAAGCCATTTGAAAAGTTAATAATTTTAGCGCGATCAAATTAATTTTTTGTTAGACTTTACTAACCTGAGAAGTTAGGATTTTCTTAAGAAATTGAATATCTCGAAACCTAATATGTTTATCAAGAATGGTATTATGGTTTTCTGTTAGGTTTAGGTTAGGACTATCTATATTCGAAGCCATTTGAAAAGCTAATAATTTTAGCGCGATCAAATTAATTTTTTGTTAGACTTTACTAACCTGAGAAGTTAGGATTTTCTTAAGAAATTGAATATCTCGAAACCTAATATGTTTATCAAGAATGGTATTATGGTTTTCAGTTAGGTTTAGGTTAGGACTATCTATATTCGAAGCCATTTGAAAAACTAATAATTTTAGCGCGATCAAATTAATGTTTTGTTAGACTTTACTAACCTGAGAAGTTAGGATTTTCTTAAGAAATTGAATATCTCGAGACCTAATATGTTTATCAAGAATGGTATTATGGTTTTCTGTTAGGTTTAGGTTAGGACTATCTATATTCGAAGCCATTTGAAAAGCTAATAATTTTAGCGCGATCAAATTAATGTTTTGTTAGACTTTACTAACCTGAGAAGTTAGGATTTTCTTAAGAAATTGAATATCTCGAGACCTAATATGTTTATCAAGAATGGTATTATGGTTTTCTGTTAGGACTATCTATATTCGAAGCCATTTGAAAAGCTAATAATTTTAGCGCGATCAAATTAATTTTTTGTTAGACTTTACTAACCTGAGAAGTTAGGATTTTCTTAAGAAATTGAATATCTCGAGACCTAATATGTTTATCAAGAATGGTATTATGGTTTTCTGTTAGGACTATCTATATTCGAAGCCATTTGAAAAGCTAATAATTTTAGCGCGATCAAATTAATTTTTTGTTAGACTTTACTAACCTGAGAAGTTAGGATTTTCTTAAGAAATTGAATATCTCGAAGCCATTTGAAAAGCTAATAATTTTAGCGCGATCAAATTAATTTTTTGTTAGACTTTACTAACCTGAGAAGTTAGGATTTTCTTAAGAAATTGAATATCTCGAAACCTAATATGTTTATCAAGAATGGTATTATGGTTTTCAGTTAGGTTTAGGTTAGGACTATCTATATTCGAAGCCATTTGAAAAACTAATAATTTTAGCGCGATCAAATTAATGTTTTGTTAGACTTTACTAACCTGAGAAGTTAGGATTTTCTTAAGAAATTGAATATCTCGAGACCTAATATGTTTATCAAGAATGGTATTATGGTTTTCTGTTAGGTTTAGGTTAGGACTATCTATATTCGAAGCCATTTGAAAAGCTAATAATTTTAGCGCGATCAAATTAATGTTTTGTTAGACTTTACTAACCTGAGAAGTTAGGATTTTCTTAAGAAATTGAATATCTCGAGACCTAATATGTTTATCAAGAATGGTATTATGGTTTTCTGTTAGGACTATCTATATTCGAAGCCATTTGAAAAGCTAATAATTTTAGCGCGATCAAATTAATTTTTTGTTAGACTTTACTAACCTGAGAAGTTAGGATTTTCTTAAGAAATTGAATATCTCGAGACCTAATATGTTTATCAAGAATGGTATTATGGTTTTCTGTTAGGACTATCTATATTCGAAGCCATTTGAAAAGCTAATAATTTTAGCGCGATCAAATTAATTTTTTGTTAGACTTTACTAACCTGAGAAGTTAGGATTTTCTTAAGAAATTGAATATCTCGAAGCCATTTGAAAAGCTAATAATTTTAGCGCGATCAAATTAATTTTTTGTTAGACTTTACTAACCTGAGAAGTTAGGATTTTCTTAAGAAATTGAATATCTCGAAGCCATTTGAATAGCTAATAATTTTAGCGCGATCAAATTAATTTTTTGTTAGACTTTACTAACCTGAGAAGTTAGGATTTTCTTAAGAATTTGAATATCTCGAGGCCTAATATGTTTATCAAGAATGGTATTATGGTTTTCTGTTAGGACTATCTATATTCGAAGCCATTTGAAAAGCTAATAATTTTAGCGCGATCAAATTAATTTTTTGTTAGACTTTACTAACCTGAGAAGTTAGGATTTTCTTAAGAAATTGAATATCTCGAAGCCATTTGAAAAGCTAATAATTTTAGCGCGATCAAATTAATTTTTTGTTAGACTTTACTAACCTGAGAAGTTAGGATTTTCTTAAGAAATTGAATATCTCGAAACCTAATATGTTTATCAAGAATGGTATTATGGTTTTCTGTTAGGTTTAGGTTAGGACTATCTATATTCGAAGCCATTTGAAAAACTAATAATTTTAGCGCGATCAAATTAATGTTTTGTTAGACTTTACTAACCTGAGAAGTTAGGATTTTCTTAAGAAATTGAATATCTCGAAACCTAATATGTTTATCAAGAATGTTATTATGGTTTTCTGTTAGGTTTAGGTTAGGACTATCTATATTCGAAGCCATTTGAAAAGTTAATAATTTTAGCGCGATCAAATTAATTTTTTGTTAGACTTTACTAACCTGAGAAGTTAGGATTTTCTTAAGAAATTGAATATCTCGAAACCTAATATGTTTATCAAGAATGGTATTATGGTTTTCTGTTAGGTTTAGGTTAGGACTATCTATATTCGAAGCCATTTGAAAAGCTAATAATTTTAGCGCGATCAAATTAATTTTTTGTTAGACTTTACTAACCTGAGAAGTTAGGATTTTCTTAAGAAATTGAATATCTCGAAACCTAATATGTTTATCAAGAATGGTATTATGGTTTTCAGTTAGGTTTAGGTTAGGACTATCTATATTCGAAGCCATTTGAAAAACTAATAATTTTAGCGCGATCAAATTAATGTTTTGTTAGACTTTACTAACCTGAGAAGTTAGGATTTTCTTAAGAAATTGAATATCTCGAGACCTAATATGTTTATCAAGAATGGTATTATGGTTTTCTGTTAGGTTTAGGTTAGGACTATCTATATTCGAAGCCATTTGAAAAGCTAATAATTTTAGCGCGATCAAATTAATGTTTTGTTAGACTTTACTAACCTGAGAAGTTAGGATTTTCTTAAGAAATTGAATATCTCGAGACCTAATATGTTTATCAAGAATGGTATTATGGTTTTCTGTTAGGACTATCTATATTCGAAGCCATTTGAAAAGCTAATAATTTTAGCGCGATCAAATTAATTTTTTGTTAGACTTTACTAACCTGAGAAGTTAGGATTTTCTTAAGAAATTGAATATCTCGAAGCCATTTGAAAAGCTAATAATTTTAGCGCGATCAAATTAATTTTTTGTTAGACTTTACTAACCTGAGAAGTTAGGATTTTCTTAAGAATTTGAATATCTCGAGGCCTAATATGTTTATCAAGAATGGTATTATGGTTTTCTGTTAGGACTATCTATATTCGAAGCCATTTGAAAAGCTAATAATTTTAGCGCGATCAAATTAATTTTTTGTTAGACTTTACTAACCTGAGAAGTTAGGATTTTCTTAAGAAATTGAATATCTCGAAGCCATTTGAAAAGCTAATAATTTTAGCGCGATCAAATTAATTTTTTGTTAGACTTTACTAACCTGAGAAGTTAGGATTTTCTTAAGAAATTGAATATCTCGAAGCCATTTGAAAAGCTAATAATTTTAGCGCGATCAAATTAATTTTTTGTTAGACTTTACTAACCTGAGAAGTTAGGATTTTCTTAAGAAATTGAATATCTCGAGGCCTAATATGTTTATCAAGAATGTTGTTACGTTTTTCTGATAGGTCTAGGTTAGGACTATCTATATTCGAAGCCATTTGAAAAGCTAATAATTTTAGCCGATCAAATTAATGTTTTGTTAGACTTTACTAACCTGAGAAGTTAGTTTTTTCTTAAGAAATTGAATATCTCGAGGCCTAATATGTTTATCAAGAATGTTGTTACGTTTTTCTGATAGGTCTAGGTTAGGACTATCTATATTCGAAGCCATTTGAAAAGCTAATAATTTTAGCCGATCAAATTAATGTTTTGTTAGACTTTACTAACCTGAGAAGTTAGGATTTTCTTAAGAAATTGAATATCTCGAGACCTAATATGTTTATCAAGAATGTTGTTACGTTTTTCTGATAGATTTTCTGAATGGCTTCGAATATAGATAGTCCTATAGACCTATCAGAAAACCATAATACCATTCTTGATAAACATATTAGGTTTCGAAATATCAAATACTAAATTTCTTAAGAAAATATTAAATTCTTATATTCAATCCTAATAAATGTTGAACCTAAATATTTATTATAAATTGCAATTGGAATTAGTTCATAAATTCAATATTTCGCCTAAATGACATTTTTGTTTTACTTTTAACCAATACATACAAATTTTCGTTTGTTTTTGTTGGTTAGGATTCAGTTAGGTCTAACTTCAAACGCGTATTTATAACTTGTTTGGTAAAAATACCAAAGTCAAACGATTATTAATCGTTTAGAATTCCGACTTCATCAAACTGCGATTTCCTGTTCCTGAAAAAAATCATTCAGGTTGCCCACACTAAATCCAGACTCCGCTAGGAACTCGGAAATTAAAATTGTAAAAAAATCTGCACCCTTAATAATTCAAAAGCGTCTAGTCTATGGAGAAATCGTTTCATCTTCTATAAATCAGTATATGGTATGGTCTACACCACTAACATGTACAAAAACTCCATAATGTATAATAAAATACTAATGATGTTTTGATATGTTCTCTAGATACATGTATCTACTCGTACTTCTGTTTCATGAACTACAGTAAAATAACTACTGCTAGCTAAAATAAAAATAAATAAAAAATTGAAAGGATGACGGGATTTTTTTTAGTAGCTCACACGTCCTCCATGTCATTTTCTCGCCTGTTTGTTTTCATTTTGTGATGTGTTCAAGATGAAAAAAAATCAGCTTTGTAGATGGAAATTTTTAAATTTTCTAGCAATACGTACATTATTAACGATGGTTGGGTGAAGTAAGGTGCTAGAACTATCAAAAAGTGCGAGGTATTGTCTACTGTATAAGATAAATATTATACTGATGCTATATTACACATTAAAATTTATATACAATGCGCAGGAAAACTCTTGTATTTTTGAGATTATATTTCATCATGTATGCCTTAACAACCAAAAATATTTAAATAAAATGAATTTGAAATGTAAAGGAACAAACATAAAAAGTTTTTATCGCCATATTGGAATATTGTTGATTTTCTTACTGACAAAAAAAAAACGACGACAAACCAGCAGATAAAATACGTTTACAACTTTACTACAAATAAATTATTTACCTTTTAGATAAACAAACCCGTACCTTTAATATATACAGTACTATAAAAAGATGGTGTCAAATAAATTTTTATTACATTTTTGTGTAGAGGACATAACAGGTATCGAATATCTTATACCTAGCACCATGTACAGCCACATCCTACTCCAATTAAATAAAAATAAAAATAAGTTAAATAAACGGAGGAATGAGGAAAATCCAGAGGTGAAATAAAAGGGATTTTAGCCGACTTTTTCTATGATCCAAAATTTAATTTAAATGTCGTTCCATTTTTTTTTTTTTTTCATCTTCTACTGGGATTTAATAATTGACTTAGAAAATTGGGTTTCGATAATTTTTATATTTGAACGTTAACATTCTTATGTTAGGTACTAGCCAGGAAGATGGGTTAATAATATTTACCTTTTTATTTTAGGTTACCTTTTAATATCTGCAAAAGTGTTTTATTTGACTAATGAGGGAATTTTCCCACGGGAAATGTTTATAAAATTAACTAATGTAAAAAGTAATATTTGACAACAAATTTTCTACTACATCCTACAGTCTATTTTGTATGTAATCAATCATTATTCAAATGACAAATATTTTAACCATATGGCAGTAAAACGTTTTATTATTATTAATTTTTTTTTGTTTCAGGTAAATTTAAAACAATTAAGGAGTTGAATTTGTTAATCGTTTCATCATCAACATCGTGTGATGTCATAAAATTACAAAGGATTTATTACAACACAAGTTAGTATGAATCACTTATTTTTATTGCAAAACGACAAAAGCTAATAAATCTAGCCTTATAAAGGACGTTCTGTAGTTTGAAATAAATTTTAAAATCATGGTGAATCAAAACCATATTCTAATCTGTGTATATAGCTTATTGCATGTCATTAAATTTTATCCGTATTTTCTATCCCGCAAGAGAAATGCCAACGTAACACAGTTGTTATTTTATTTTTAACTTTTGTCACGAAGTTCTACTCCTGGTTTTGAATATAAGATGGTGCTATAAATATTTTACGAAAATACTATAATATGCAGACGATATGCAAGAAACTGTTGACATAATCAAAAAAGAATTGCATAAAGTTTATCAAAATAACTCTCCTGGATATTTCAAAATGTTACCATGTTCTAGGTGGTTCATATTTTATGTTTAGAAGAAGTAAGAAATCAAAGGCCTGTCAATTTATTAAGTGCTGAGCATTTTCTGATTTAAAATCGTGAAATATAGGCAATAACTCGGAAATCCCGAAAGCATTTTCTAAAATAGTGGTTCTAGTATATTCATAAAAAAATCTGCACCCTTAATAATTCAAAAGCGTCTAGTCTATGGAGAAATCGTTTCATCTTCTATAAATCAGTATATGGTATGGTCTACACCACTAACATGTACAAAAACTCCATAATGTATAATAAAATACTAATGATGTTTTGATATGTTCTCTAGATACATGTATCTACTCGTACTTCTGTTTCATGAACTACAGTAAAATAACTACTGCTAGCTAAAATAAAAATAAATAAAAAATTGAAAGGATGACGGGATTTTTTTTAGTAGCTCACACGTCCTCCATGTCATTTTCTCGCCTGTTTGTTTTCATTTTGTGATGTGTTCAAGATGAAAAAAAATCAGCTTTGTAGATGGAAATTTTTAAATTTTCTAGCAATACGTACATTATTAACGATGGTTGGGTGAAGTAAGGTGCTAGAACTATCAAAAAGTGCGAGGTATGGTCTACTGTATTAGATAAATATTATACTGATGCTATATTACACATTAAAATTTATATACAATGCGCAGGAAAACTCTTGTATTTTTGAGATTATATTTCATCATGTATGCCTTAACAACCAAAAATATTTAAATAAAATGAATTTGAAATGTAAAGGAACAAACATAAAAAGTTTTTATCGCCATATTGGAATATTGTTGATTTTCTTACTGACAAAAAAAAACGACGACAAACCAGCAGATAAAATACGTTTACAACTTTACTACAAATAAATTATTTACCTTTTAGATAAACAAACCCGTACCTTTAATATATACAGTACTATAAAAAGATGGTGTCAAATAAATTTTTATTACATTTTTGTGTAGAGGACATAACAGGTATCGAATATCTTATACCTAGCACCATGTACAGCCACATCCTACTCCAATTAAATTATAATAAAAATAAGTTAAATAAACGGAGGAATGAGGAAAATCCAGAGGTGAAATAAAAGGGGTTTCAGCCGACTTTTTCTATGATCCAAAATTTAATTTAAATGTCGTTCCATTTTTTTTTTATCTTCTACTGGGATTTAATAATTGACTTAGAAAATTGGGTTTCGATAATTTTTATATTTGAACGTTAACATTCTTCTGTTAGGTACTAGCCAGGAAGATGGGTTAATAATATTTACCTTTTTATTTTAGGTTACCTTTTAATATCTGCAAAAGTGTTTTATTTGACTAATGAGGGAATTTTCCCACGGGAAATGTTTATAAAATTAACTAATGTAAAAAGTAATATTTGACAACAAATTTTCTACTACATCCTACAGTCTATTTTGTATGTAATCAATCATTATTCAAATGACAAATATTTTAACCATATGGCAGTAAGACGTTTTATTATTATTAATTTTTTTTTTTGTTTCAGGTAAATTTAAAACAATTAAGGAGTTGAATTTGTTAATCGTTTCATCATCAACATCGTGTGATGTCATAAAATTACAAAGGATTTATTACAACACAAGTTAGTATGAATCACTTATTTTTATTGCAAAACGACAAAAGCTAATAAATCTAGCCTTATAAAGGACGTTCTGTAGTTTGAAATAAATTTTAAAATCATGGTGAATCAAAACCAAATTCTAATCTGTGTATATAGCTTATTGCATGTCATTAAATTTTATCCGTATTTTCTATCCCGCAAGAGAAATGCCAACGTAACACAGTTGTTATTTTATTTTTAACTTTTGTCACGAAGTTCTACTCCTGGTTTTGAATATAAGATGGTGCTATAAATATTTTACGAAAATGCTATAATATGCAGACGATATGCAAGAAACTGTTGACATAATCAAAAAAGAATTGCATAAAGTTTATCAAAATAACTCTCCTGGATATTTCAAAATGTTACCAGGTTAGGTGGTTAATATTTTATGTTTAGAAGAAGTAAGAAATCAAAGGCCTGTCAATTTATTAAGTGCTGAGCATTTTCTGATTTAAAATCGTGAAATATAGGCAATAACTCGGAAATTCCGAAAGCGCATAAATAAATAGTCCGTTTATGAGTAGTGCATAAAAGCATTTTCTAAAATGGTGATTCTAGTAACGGGTGTCCGCCCGGAAGGTATACTACTTTGTTTATGATTTTTGATTAAATGAAAGAGAATGGATCTTATATTGATAAATGTTTTATTAAATGTCGGCAATTATGTATGGAATACAATATCAGATAAATGTCCGCCTCTGTTAGTCTCACAAATGCGAGCCATTTTGAACACATTTTTCATTACATTCTCACACATTTCACGCGGTATTTCATTAATTTCATCACGAATATTTTGTTTGTGTTGCTCAAGCGTTTCTGGTTTGTTTGCATAAGCCTTGCTTTTTAGATATCCCCACAAAAAGAAGTCCGGAACAGTCAAATCAGGCGACCGTGGAGGCCAATCAACATCACCATTTTTTGAAATAACTTGTTGTGGAAAGAGTTCTCGCAGTAATTCCATTGTAATCCTGGCTGTATGCAATGTGGCACCGTCTTGTTGGTACCACATGTTAATCAAACCCAAAGTATGCAGTTGTGGCATTAAAAAGTTTTCAATTATATCACGATATCGCTCCCCATTCACAGTTACCGTTACGCCGTTTTCATTTTCAAAGAAGTAAGGTTCAATGATTCCTCCTGATCAAATTGCACACCAGACTTTTAATGGATGTAAAGGTGACTGATGAATAATGTGAGGGTTTTCCATTGCCCAGAACCGACTATTCTGTTTATTCACATATCCATTTAAATGAAAATGTGCCTCGTCACTCATTATGATTTTTTCATGAAAATCGGGGTTGTCATGGGCGAGCTGTAACATCCTATTGACACGATGGTTTATCGAATATTTTTCCATAATAAATTTGCCACGTGTCTACTTCACGACTGTCAAGTATGAACTGTCAATACTAATATTCGCCTAAATGGCGGCAAAATAAAGTAGTATACCGCCGGGTGTCCGCCGGGACCCTGTATATCCGTAGTGGTAAGTCCCACAAAACAAAGATTTTTTCCAATTTTTGGTGACTTAAAGTAAGCTAATGATGTTCATGTCACAAACAAAAATAGTACATTGCAACACGCATTTCCTCTCTTATGTTACATAATTTTATTTTTAATTAGATTTAAGAATTTTGTTGTAATTGTTAAAGAATTACGTTATAAAAATTGAAACCCTGGCGATAAATCGCCCAAAACCGGGGAGCACAACAAAAGAAAAATAAGTTTGCAATAATGTTTAACCTTAAAAAAAATTTAATTTTAATCAATAAATTTATCAAACTTTACACCACAGTGAAAAAAAAAAATTTAAAGTGATTCGTAAATCAACACTTTAAGAAAAATCGGACCAGTGATTTTACAAAAAAATAAAATTAATCTTAACGTTCATATGATTTTCCAAATTAACCATTCTTTAACTGCTAAGTGAGAGTGAATCAACACCAAAACAGAAGTGCCATGGTTAATGTTGCCACTGTGCCATAGTGTTGAGAAAAGAAGCCCTGTTGTGAACTTACACTACAACAAACCGGAGCTGAGTATAATCAATGATAACCAGGCCGGAACTTCATAATTCATCTAGCAGCGTTCCAACCAGTTGCAAGGTATTAACAAGGAACAAAACTAAGGATGTATACGGTTTCAAAATAATTAACATAAAGAAATTACATTAAATAACACTAGAGCAAGAAAATAGAAAACAAAAGATGTCTTAAGTGACCCAATAAGAGTAACTAAACGATTAATATTTTTCGAAAAATTTTGATCTACATTCCGAAAATTAATTTTGACAATTCAAAACAATAAGGCTAAACAGATATACAATGTGACTGCTGAATTCGATCAACCCGGCGCAAGTTCATCTTCACATATCGATTTTAATTCCGGCAACGCGTTTAATCTCGACCAACTTTCGTTCTCGATCAACAAACGCTATTTCTAAAAAATTTCTCTGATCAGAACCGAATTACGTCGCCACCTCAGTATCCAACATAATTGATACCTAAAGCGGGTTCAATAGAAGTAGATAGTAATGTTCACTCTAGGCAGATTAACTATATGAACCACCCCAGAATAATCAGGGCAGCGCGAAAAGACCCTACCTGAATCTGTTACATCAAATCAATGAACGAAATAAGTTCCAATGGATCTACCATCACTATCAGTCTGGTGAAGACCCAGATCTACGACATTAACAAGATCAGTTAACAGAATTCGATTTTCTCAATATCAAAATATTTTCGCAGAATATACTGAATCACATATGATGCCAGAACTAATGGACGATTCCGATTCCATTGAACACCAATATGAAGAAATCGAACAATTAGGCGACGTTAATGTTTTAGCGAAAAACAAAATCCTCGTAAGCACAGGTTCGAAAAAAATTATATTGAATCTCAATATATGGGCAATCGTATCCTGAACGAAAACCCGTTCATAGCATACACAATTACGAGTAGTTTTTAAGACAGAAAATTGAAATTCTTTGATTACATATTCAAACTTCTTTGAAGGAATAATTGGCAATGATAGCCTAAAACAATTCACACTGGCAAAGGTTTCATGACTATCCAACATTGTATAAGAATTTCTCTTAAACAAAACTTATTCGATTCGGTTAATAACATAACTCTTAGGGTAGCTCAACTAAGTTTTGAACAAAAATACATTTGGACAAAATAATATGTAGATCCTGGTCCACCCACTTTTTTCGGCCCTAAAGGAAAGCTAAACCTTAGCAACAACAGTAAGAGGAGAAATTCTTGCCACCAATAAAGAACCTGTGTATTCTTGTCCTTACCCGTATTCCATAGATCTAAAAGAAGAGATAGAAAAACAAGTTGAGCAACTATTCGTCTTCATATAACTCTCCAGATTAGGTTATACCCAAAAAGAAAAGCGCCTTTGATTACTGCAAACTAAACTTGGGTTACAATCTCGGACCGGTACTCAATACCCGATATTAACAATATATTAGCTAATCTTATAAAAACATAGTGAAGGCAATAACACATTTCCATATACCACGATCGGCCAAGGTACTTAGGTCTTTCCAAAGAATGGCTGGATTTCACCGGTGTTTAATTTAAGACTATGCTAAGCTCGCTAAACCTCCAACTTCGCTTCTATTAGGGGAAGTCGGATATGTGTTTAAAATTCTCTCAACAACAAACAAGTAAATTTCACTGAAGAATAATTCGTCGCCTTCACTAAGATCAAAAACTCTCTTGTTACCAACGAAGTCTAATTTCCTATTTTATAGAGCCATAAAGGTGAAAATATTTACTTACCATACCAAACATTGGCACACGCCCGCAGCAATCAAAATAAAGATAGAAAGATGAAAAGTTGGAAAGCTATTCTCGATGAATACAATTACGAGGTTAAATATATGCTGGATAGATCAAAAGTCTTAACGGATGCTCTATGCCCAGCGCAACATGGCAACCATAGTTCCTCGCACGATTTGATATCCA
The DNA here is from genome assembly GCA_963691935.1 of Nephrotoma guestfalica. Classification (NCBI taxonomy): domain Eukaryota; kingdom Metazoa; phylum Arthropoda; class Insecta; order Diptera; family Tipulidae; genus Nephrotoma; species Nephrotoma guestfalica. The sequence continues at coordinate 235,419,410 of OY829913.1, read as the reverse complement.
CCATAGAAACCCCGGCGAACGTTTTTTGGAATCAAGTCATTTTTAATAAATACAATGACGACTTTTACCAAATACAGATTGACTTTCCAAATTACCTTCGTAGGTACAAACTAAACCAAATTTTACTAGCACAGATCTTCAAGAGTTAGGTACCCAAATACATTAAATAGATTAAAAACGACCGAAAAAATAATGACCAAAGTCCAAGAAGTATATCCTTGAGAAATTACTGAGTATACTTCACAAAGAAGATGACAAAATACTGAACATTCAACAACGACCATCACAACGTGGAGGCAAATAGGGCACAAATAATTGTAAATTACTATTTTCCAAGAATGAGCATAAAGAATAGGCTCATGGTCAAAAGGTGTTACTAAAGAGAATAAAAACGGTAGACATCCCAATACCCAGGTAATAACTTCGACATTCATTCCTAGAAAAAATCTTATTGTAACTGCAATAGACAAACTTACTAGCCTAGCTTTTTGTAAACTCTAGATGAGTTCCAGAGTAATCGAAGATATCAGCCGCTTGTCTTCTTCATCACTGTTCTTCTTCAGTGTACTCGAGATCGTAGTGATAGAATATGATAGGTCATTAAATTCGACCTCCATAACATCAATGATGGAAGATGATCTAAAACATGAAATATTTTGAAGATCATGAGTTTTTAGCACTAGAACACCATTCCACAAAGTGGGACAACTTCAAAAATATCTCGAAAAATTATTTTTGACATTTTTAATTGACATTTTGACATTTTGTTTTATTTTTTTGTTTTAATTTTTGTTTTAAACTGAATGCGCGATTTTAAATCTGAAATCATTCATTTAACTTAAATAAATAAGGGTAACTTCACCTTGGTCAAGTGTAAAGGTTTCATTCTGTACCCTCAGAAATCTTAAGATGTTTAAAAGCTGATGGCGTGGAATTAATTTTCTAGGAACTATTCGAAAGATCAGTTAGCTAAGCTAGTAAAGACCCAGTCGATTTAACATGGAAAAATTAAAACAACAGCTAGAGCAGGATCTGAGACGCCATAAAAAAGCAATATCGATAATAGGAAAATAATAATAAGAATAGGAATATAACGTTCTTGCTAGAATTATAGGGAACGAGATTAGAAGGTACATCCTATGTACCATTACCTGAACCATGAGCTCATTCTACTAGTGCTACAGATATTACTGCGCGGACTAAAAACACATAAGAGTTAGCGGTCTCTAGACTTCTACTGCCAAAATGGCAAACGGGATTGCCAACGCTATTCATAAAGAAAATAGCAGATCAATTGACTTTAAATATTCAATATAAAATAAGATCAATGAAACAATTAATTCAAAATATCTAGTACGCAATACCGGACAAGTGGTGCAGAGGTTAAAGCTTCGGCACTTGGACCGGGAGGTACTGAGTTCGAATCCCACCAGCTGCTGGATGCGAAGCTAATTTTCGTCATCGATTACGATCGGTGATGTTAATAAACACAACTAAGACCCTCTCTCTGTTGGAGTGCAGAATTCAGCGTCTACCCACCGTTCATGTCACAATGTACAGATGGGTAGTGTGTGCGTGAATAAAAAGGGGGTATTAATTGACCTTCAAAGGACATTAAATCCATTGGACTATTAATACTTTCTTTAAAAAACAAATACCCTGTGCTAAAGCGAGAGTAATAAATATAACTATGCCATCAAGTTTTAAAATCAGATAATCTACAAAAATAAATGAGAAAGATAATTTTCCATACGCCACCCCCGAAGCAGTGAGCTTTCTGGTAAAAGCTGATAGCCAAATATTATTGTTTAGAGCCACTACTCTATAAGTCGTTGGTGGACAAATTTCAATAGTAACTTCGCAAATTATGTTCTGCCAATTACATTAATTGGCGGTAATGCATTTGTGGTGTTGTTATCGAAAGTTATCGAAACTACATGGGCCTCAACCATGTAGTTTCGATAACTTTTGCTTTAAAATGCTCCCCAACTTTAGGAGAAAATTTTGATCTTCGTTTTTTCTAGGTCTTTTCTGCGATTTACACATCATACGAGTATCAGTTTCTCTTGCAAGCTCCTCATCAGCAGTATGAAACTTAGGTTTAGGATGTTATTAAATTGAATTATTCCTTCACTAGTTTTGAGTAAAAAATTGTATGGGACGAATCCATTTTGGACACCCTCTGAGTTACAGGGTGTTGAAATGTTATTCCAAAATATTCAACGTAAAGCAACCAACTAAAATTTAATTAGCTTGTAACTGCTTGAGCTATATTCTATATACGAGGGCGGATTGAAAATGAAGCTACCTAAGTAGGAAAACAAAATTTTGTTTTGCCAAAAACCATTTATTTCTCAACATAGTCTCCATTTAGTTCGACACACTTAGTAAGATGATATTAAAACTTTTTTATACCATCTGAATAATACGATTTCGGGAACCCCTCAAAATACGCGTTAGTTTCGATAATACATTTCTTCGACTGAAATGAATCTTTGTCCTGCGAGCCATTTTTTCAAGTTTGGAAACAGGAAAAAGTCACTAGGAGCTAAATCTGGACTATAAGGTGGATGATCAACCAATTCGAAGTGTATTTCACGTAATTTTAGCATCGTATCTAATGCTGTGTGAAGTGGTCTGTCGAACTCGTTTTTGTTCGACACTGAGCAAACGCGGCACCCATCTTGCCGATAGCTTTTTCATATGCAAATGTTCATGCAAAATGTTGAACACACGTTCATATGATATGTTTACCATTTCAACAATCTCACGCAACTTGACTCGGCGATCAGTCATAACGATATCGAGGATTTTCTTGATATTTTCTTCAGTAACCACCTCTTTTGGCCTTCCTGTTGATGGTATTGTTGCAGTGCTTCTTCGGTCGCGTTTAAATTCAGCAATCCAATATTTTACCATATAATCTGACGGGCAGACTCACCGTAATGTTTATCGAGCTTTTCTTTTGTCTCTTTCGTCGTTTTCCCTTTCAAATAATAGTGTTTAATCACTACACGAGATTCGTTTTTTTCCATTTTTCAAGAAACACAAAAGTTGCTTACTTCAAACGACTACAACAAATAAACTAATCGATGAACTTAGGTGAAATTTTAACAGCTGACGTTTGACAGATCGCAATTTCTAAAACACAAAAATTTTTTGTGTTTGTGCTGCCATCTAGCGCTAGGTAGTTTCATTTTCAATCCGCCCTCGTATAAGTGGGTAACTCGTTTCTTCTTCCATTTGAGTCTTTCAAGTCAAAAATAAAAAAAAAATTTTGTTAAACATTATTTGTCTCGAAAAATATAAGTCTCGCGCTTATACATTTTTTAAATAATCTCACTTGTCAAAACTTTCGAGATTTACCGCAAAAATACTACACATTTAAGAAATTGCTTAGTATTAGTAATTTCTTAAATGCATAACATTAATGGCTCTTTTATCGTCTATGGGAGTATTATAAATGGATACTTACTCCCCCCCCTCCCCTCCCCATACAATTTTATGCATATAATTTTAACATTTCACACCTGACCACACTGTATACTCGTATCATTTATGTTCGTTGCAGTGCTTTACCTATTGCTTACATAATTTCTCTTGTAAGGAGTTTATTTTATTAGATACAGTGGAACATCTATAAATTCAAGGTGCTTTTTTGTTCCAGGTCGATGTTTTTTTTAATAACTTTTAAATGAAATACAATTTTTAATTGATATTTTATCGATTAATTATAAGGTCTTTAATATTATTTATGGAATATATAATGTCGGTTAAGTGGCCGCCTCTGGCCGCGGCACAGAGGCAAACTCTTTTAAGCACACTTTTCAGCAATTTATTTTCTAATGTTGTCCATAAGCATCGAGATTGTGGTTTATTAGGGCACACGTTCCCCTTCAAGTAAAGGGTGTTTTTTTAAGAGGTTGCCGATTTTTTTTTTGAATAAAACACATATAAAATTATGAATGACCAAAATTTTTTTTTATTTGGTAGATAATTTTTTGGCATTTAACATTTAAACACAATTTCTGGCATATGGCTACCACGACTATTTTTCACAAATGTCATTCTGGAGGTCCAATTTTCCAGCACTTTTTCAAGCATTTGAGGGCGTATGTCAGCAATGACACGTTGAATATTGGTTTCCAAAGCGTCAATCGATTGAGGTTTATCCACATAAACCAATGACTTCACGTATCCCCACAAAAAGTAATCGAGTGGCGTCAAATCGCACGAACGCGGAGGCCAATTCACCGGACCATTTCTCGAAATAATGTTGTCGTTGAAAGTTTCTTTCAATAAGTCGATTGTTTCACGTGCTGTATGGCAAGTGGCACCATCTTGTTGAAACCACATTTCATTCATATCCATATCTTCAAGATTTGACAACAAAAACTCATTTAACATGGTTCTGTATCGATTTCCATTCACGGTAACGCGTCGTCCTTCCTCATTTTTAAAGAAATATGGACCGATGATCCCACCAGCCCATAGACCGCACCAAACAGTACATTTATCAGGATGCATTGGTAATTCTAGAACGGCGTGTGGATTATCTTTGCTCCAAATGCGACAATTTTGTTTGTTGACGTATCCATTTAACCAAAAATGCGCCTCATCACTGAAGAGAATTTTACGGTAAAAAAATGGATCTTCGTTCAATTGATTTAACGACCAATCACTGAATTCACGGCGCAAACGATGGTCGTGTGGCTTTAATTCTTGCACCAATTGAATTTTGTATGGCACCAAACCCAAATCTTTACGTAAAATTTTCCATAAAGTCGATGGACAAAGTCCAATTTGCTGAGCACGACGACGAATCGATAAATTGTCGTTTTCTTCGACACTGGCCTCAACGACAGCAATATTTTCTTCTGTACGAACTCTTCTCATTCTTGTCGGTGGCTTGGCATCCAAAAGAGTGAATGTAGACCGAAATTTGGTAATTACGTTCTTTATGGTGGTCTCTGACGGACGATTATGTGCACCATAAAATTCACGAAGTGCTCTATAAACATTTTTAATTGAACACTGATTTTGAAAATAAATTTCCACGATTTGAAAACGTTGTTCTGGAGTTAACCTATTCATAATGATTTGCCAAACAATACTGAGTAGAAATGCCACTTTGAGCTGTCAAAACAACTGTCATAAAATAAAACGACATCTATCGGAAAAACAAACCTCCTAAAAAAACACCCGTTACTTCCATAGGAAGAAATTTGGAGGGGATGAATCTCAAGGGATCGTGGGGGCCAGTCGCTATCAGCACTTTTTGATTCGATCGGCAAAAATTTATCACAAAATTTGTATCATAGAACGAGCTGTGCGTGATAAGGCACCGTCTTGCCGAAATCACATGTTCTGCTGATCCAATTCGGGCACAAGAAATGTTTCCAACATGTCCCGATAGCGATCACCAGTAACTGTTATATCATTGCCTCTAGCATCGTCAAAGAAATATCACACAATGATGACGCCAAATGGCGTATCATACAGTTACTCTACTAGGGTGTAATGGTCTTGGGTGTATCAATTGAGGGGTTTCAGGGCCCCAATAGCGGTTATTATGTTTATTAAAACAGCCAGCCAAGTCGAAATGTGCTTCGTCGCTCATAATATTTTGTAGCTAAAAATGGTGGTCGTCTCTTTTGTCAATTGCATTTTATATGGGTAATAATACAAATCTTCATTGGGAATTTCTAACGAACATGATGGAGGCATTTCCAATTCTTGTGCACAGCGTCGATTTTTTTATTATTAATTGATTACCTCTTTACTAATTTCTTATTTTTAGGCCCTTACCGTCTCATCATTATTCCATCACTCTCCTATGCTTATTATTCCAGCAATGTATATTGCTTTTTTATCCATTTTACAAAATATGCAAAATATTTTATATTACGCAAGTTAAACAAAATCAGGCCTGTGTTTGGGTTAACGATCAACACTTCGTAAACACAAGCACTGAATTATGCTTAGTTTACCAAAAAAAATATTATTGTTATACAAAATATTTTACACTGCAATGACCCTATATACATTTTAATTTATAATGTTATAATGAATTTAAGGTAGCATCACTACAGGTACCTCTGATGGACATTCAGCAATACTCTGCCTCACTGCAACAATCTTTTCTGATGTACGTTGGCTTATTTGTCGCCTAGTCTTTACTTTACCTCCAAGTGTATTTAAATTTTCAAAATTATTCATTCCTCACTGAATGGTTGACATGCATGGCACATGATTAATACCAAAAAAGTATTCAGATAATTTAACACGCAAATGTGGCGTTAGATGATCCATTATAAATTTTTATCGACCACTCTCTACGACTATCAAATGCGAACTGACAAATGTCATTCAAAACAAAATGGCGGGCGGCCAAGCAAAACCGACCTGGAACATAAAAAGCGCCATTTGTATGTTTGATGCAGCGATAATCTCTTAGTTTATTGGTTTTAGTAAGTGCAATAAAATTGTATACAAACATTTTGAATGCTTAGTCTTCATTATTTATTCAAAATGTTTGTACACTATTCTAAGATACGGTGACAGTGTTATAATGTTTAAGTGTATATGGAGATCCATCGGCTACAATGGGCCTTATCACTTATGAATTTAATTTGACGCACTTAATTTAATCGGATGACACAGAAATCACACATTACGTATAGAATGGGCATTTTCTATATCTTTATCCAATTTTTACTTATCGGCCGCATCAAAAGTTTTTGATGTTTTCAAATAAAACTTATTTACTTGAAAATCACTAACCAATTATTTGATTACCATCTTAAAACAATTTTCCGACTTATGATGTTAGGAAGGTTATTGAAGTTAGTAGCCGATAAAGTAAAAAAATTAATGGAATAAATAAAAAATTATTTGTTTATATTGATTAGTTCGAAACTAACTATTACTTCTGTTCACACTTCCGCCATTTATGGATCCAATAATTATAATTTATTTAATGTCAGATTAACTTTCAAGATTTAAGTAAGAATAATAGCGTAAACCATTTATTTACACGGTGGCACAAATTTCTAATTTGGTGCTTCATGTACTTGGATGTACACGAGTTTAAATAGAGTGAGTGAGTGATACACTTTAAAAAAATAATTATTTTACAAGACGAACACCCTAACGTTACGGCTCATTTTATTATTAGTTCCTTTGTTACAAACTTTAGAACCAAAAATTAAGAAACCACAATTTTCTCAATATAGTTGACGTCTTGTAATTTTGACATTAAACCTAGTACAAAAAGTTATGTCAAAAGCCAATTAAACAATCATTTTCCATTTTGTATTGGATTAAACATTTCACTACGATTGTTACAAATTGTGGTAACGTTTCAATTCATAGTTTATTCGTAAAAGTCTTATTTACTGAACAAAATGTTTTGCCTGACACTAACACAGTAAATATTGTATCATTTTGGCTTATAGAAGGTTATGCATACTTATGCATAAAACGAATTTATTTGAAAAATTTAATTGTCGTTAAAACGATAATTAAGTTAACTGGATTGTACCAATTTAGTTGAATTGAAATTGTATAATTATCAAGTGCCATCAATTGCGCACAACATTGAGAGTAAAAACATTTTGGTTCAATTAAGGTAAAATGTAAAGTGGTTTCTAATTAGTAATATTAATTAATTTATAACCTTGACAATTTGTTATTGTGAGTAGGGATAGACTTATAATCGCTAACAGAAACCATGACATTTTTTTTCAAACCGCCATCGATTAGCAAAATTGCACACACAAAAAATCACATATTTCAATTAAAGATCCTGTTTTCCCCCCAATACTTTCATGAGAACTAATAATCATAACGAAAAAAAAAAGTTATTTCCTTAATTTCCTTTTAAAAGTTCTCGCGTTTATTGTACTGAAAAATAAAAATTTTGTGATATGATTGAAATGTTTGAAAAGCAAACGGAAAACGATGAACAGACGAGAGGAAAATGAGAACAACAAACAACACTTATATAATCATTAAATTAATTAACGGAATAAAAAGCAGAAAAAAATATTAAATTTTTCGCGTAATGGCAGAAATGTGAAGCTTGTGTAAGTTAACGAACCAAAATTGGTTTTGTATATGGGTGAAAAGAATGTAGATATGTAATTCCAAGGAAAATGTGTATTAGTTTTAAATGAAAATGAAAAAGCACTGGCAACGAGCTTACGAGTACTTTTTTGCAAATATTATAATGGAAATTAATTAGTGGAATAATTTTATAAATTATGTTCTAATTAATTGATATAATTATAATTTTGTTTAACTTTTATTATAAATGTCAATGTTTTTTCAATTGGAACTAACAAATACAAATAATTTAATAATCAAATTAATTGTATAGTCAAAGGCGTTTCTAGTTTTAGTTTCTTTTACGTAGTAAAATGTATAGCAATCATGAAAAATGTTGACCTCGAAAAACCAGTTTTTCGGGCTTTGGCGATTTACCGATTTTAAAAATAAATGCCAGGATTGCCTGATCGCGGTAAATCTGCATACTGAAACTTTTTCTATAAATAGAGCGATTTCGGTGATTTTTGCTTGAAATCGGTCCACCGGAAGTGACTGCCTCCATATATGATTAGAATTATTGGAACTTTTCCCAGAGCGTGATCCCAAAGGATCGTTTATTTCAAAATCATCTGAATAAAAGTGAATAGGAATTATTATCTTGTCCTTGAACTTGTCTTTCAAGGATTTCCATATAGTACCGTTAACAAAATTGGTTATTTCCGTTTGGGACTCTAGATATTCTAAATGGTTTAAAGTTTCTTGCAGAATATTTCCTGTTTCAAAATATTTTTTAATTTGAAAAGATAAATTTAATAAACATCCTTGTGCTTTAAAATTATCTAAACTGGAAGTGTGGTTAATGATTATTTCTGCAATTCCATTGTTAATTACATATGTTTTTGGCGGAGAGTAAACATTCAAAGCTTCTAAGTGTTTGAAAAATTGGTATTCATTTGGAATATTTTGAAACGGATTTGACAATAATTTAGCAACTTCATTAAATTCATTGCGTTTCGTATCATTTGGCATAAACTGGGAAAATGTAGTAAGTATACTTGATAAGCGATTGGTGATCAAATTTGTTAAATTATCTTGAATAGAAAATACCATTTTGCGACTACATGATGTACCATGAAGGTCAACGGAAAATTGTGTGATATTGTTTAGGATTTGATTTAAATCAATTTGTTCTGATTGAATCTTTTGACAGCTTGAATTGACGGATGGATCTAAGATTTGCATTGAAGAACTTTTAGGCTCACTATATGTTGCTGATGAAGGAGCACTGGGAACTTCCAATGAAATAGTTGTATTATCTAAATTTAAACTACTGTTTGAAGTTGAGGTTGTTGACAAAACATGTTTTTTTAAATGTCTTTCATAGCTATAAATTGATTGAAATATTTGAAAACAATTTAAACATTCAAAATTGTATAATGACGGTACTTTATGAAAGTTTTTTAAATGTTTTATAAGTCGTGGAATTAATGCAAACAGTCAGGCATGTTTATTTTGATAATTACGTATATAGCTAATTCAATTATTTCAATGTCTTAAATAATTGGTTGATTAATTTACAATAGAAGAAAGATTGATTGACTTAAACTGCTCTACTAAATTAAATACAATGGGGTTTTGACTATCGATTTCAAAAAGGTATTGCTGCAAAAATAGCCATACCTGCTGACTTATTTCAGAATAATTTAAATTATACACAAAAATTAACTTAATTAGGACATCCACAGACTTCCTAAATGATGGAAGTTTATACTTCATACCATCGCAATAAATAAACAATTCTTTTACTTGGCCGGCTTCATTTTCAACTACCACAAGGCGCGGTTGTATAGTGGTTTTGTTTGAAACAAACTTATTTTTTAGTTTTTCCAAACAATTCTGCAAATCATTTATATTACTTATTTGTAAACCGAAATCAATTTGTCCATCTACTATAGTTGGTAATTGAGTTTTGCTGATTCTTCGTGGTAAAAGTATAGCGTGTAACAATTTGCAAGCTATCGAATCTCGAGTATTTGTATCATCTGTAAATACAGTTGAAAATTAGGAAAATAATTATCATTTCAGTTTTTTCAGTTTGACAAAGTAATTATTTACCATCTAAAGCATTGGAATTCAATTTTTCTAATAATATTTTTGAGTTCTTGTCTTTTATTTCTCTATTAAAGAGAATTTTACATTTTTTGACAAAGTTGTCAAAATTATCAATCAACATGTTGCCTTTGTTTAAAAACATGGTGTTAAAATCAATTTCAATCTGAATAATCGGTAACAATAAATCTTAAAATATATTTACCAATTGAAACCCATAAAAATCATTGTGCCGTGGCCATTCACTGCATATTCTGCTTATATTGATATCCCTAAATGTTTTTAATTCTGATACTCATTGTTTAGATGTTGATTTCCAATATTCGATAATTGTGTCCCACGGTGCGTTGTTTTCTGCCAACCACTGCTTTTTTTCTAAATAATCATTTTCAGGAATAAAGGGTGTTTCGTCGGTGGCCCGCAATACAGAGTTTGATTGTGAATCTAATTTTCTTTTCTTTAAATATTTCGTAGAATAACAGATATTTGTATACCTGTCATACAACTTTCCCGAAGGATTTTGTTTACCTGCCCGTCCTTTGTAGTAGGTCTCCTATATAGGAAAAGGGAGGAAAACAATTGTTAAAAATTTGTAATTGTAAGAATATTATGGTTTTTACATTGTTTTCTGAAGGGAATGTTTCAATTATTGCTGTGGTCAAGCGGCAGAAATTCTGTTGCACCAATTTGATGTTTTCTTGTATGCAAAAATCTATCAAAATTTGAACTAAATGTTTCTGGGAAAGTTTGTTCAGAATTTTATTTATTTTGTAAAAGTCTAGAATATCTCTTCCTTTAATCGATGAAGTTAATATATTGGTAATACCAACAGAATTACAAGAAAATTTGCAATCATTTCACATGGTTACTTACAGATCGTTTGAGCTTCTAATTTCGGAATTAGAACTTCGAATTGTACTTGGTGTAGGACTTGATGATGGACTACATGTACTTAAGCTCTTCGAGATGTTTTCTAACCAACTTCGCATTCTGCTGTCCACTGACAAAGTTGTATTTTCCGATGAGTTTAATGGAATGTCCTATTAAAACGATTTTGTAAAATGCGTTATAGTGTTAATGGAACAAATGATATGTTACTGTTGTTTTGAGAACGCTAATTCAATGCAGTCTGATTATAATTGTTTTACAAGGAAATAATAAGCTGATATTAATCTGTCCAGTGTCACTATTCTGGCTTTCCCTAGGAATAGGGATTTGGAAGACATATTTTCGTATCATTTTTGTCTAAATTACGTTTTTCTGGTCTACTGATGGAATCAGATTGGTGTAAATATTTTCGAAACAAAGTTAAATTGGAAATTATTTTTCCCTACAAAAATTTTGTGGAACAAATTTTTCCCAATTAACTTTGTTTCAAAAATATTTAGACCAAACTAATTCCATCTGTAGGCCAGAAAAATACAATTTAGACAAAAATGCAAATTTTAGAAAATATTTTTCCTAACTCCCTTTTCTCAGGAAAAACCAGAATATCAATATAAATACATACTTTAGTATGGCCTAATATTTCTATATAAAAATTTATTGAAATTTCATTTTCAAAATTTGAAAATAAATGTATAGCTTCGTTCCATTGGCGTTAATAAAGTACTCGCGAGTATACTTCTAACTAGCTACTCATAACTACTCAATCAAAATTTATGTTTTCTTATGTTTTACTTCTAACTAACAAATTTGCGTCTCATTGAATATGTACTCACAAGTGCGCGCAAGTACTTTGCTAACTCTAATGGAATCCAGCTTATGTATGTCTAATTTTAACGCAGTACCCATTGACTTTATAGTAAGTTTGGGCATTTGTTATTTAAAAGATAAAGTATTAATCTAAATCATGTCAAATTAACTTACGATTGTATCCCTCCATGCTTTTAAGCCGACCTTAAACAAGACTTCTTGTCCGAATGATGCTTGCATTTTATCAAATAAACGGATAATATCCTGTCGTTCCATTTTTAGAAGCACATGTATGGTAATCTCTTCTTCAACCAAAAGCATGTAATACTCGTAGTATAGTCGTAATTATGTGTATATTGAAATAACTGTAAAAATGTAGAAATAAAATGTTTTGTTATTTATTTTACCAAAACAAAGCCATTTTAACTTTTAACCTTAGCCCTGTAAGTTGTTAATATTAGGTACCAGAAAACATTCTTAAAATAAAAATATTAAAATTAATAGTATACATTGTGTAAATAAATAGTTTATATGCTCAAATTGAAGTCTTTTACTGTTTAATAACAATATCAATATTAAAAAACATGAAATTCTTAAAATAAAATGCGCTTACGTATTTAAAATAAAAATGAAAAATTTTAAAGCTACAATTTCTCTTTCAAAACAAATATTTTTACTACTTAAAAATACAATTCTTTAAATTAAAATATGCGTTTTTTTTCTCTGTGTAGAAGCTTTCTCGTATTTTACAAATATTTTGAGAAGTATATCATTTACGAGAAAACCGGCTATGTAAGTACTAAAATATTCTAAATTAATTTTTGCAACAATATCAGTCAAGATTAATTTTACAAAATGTAAGCGGAAATGACGATATTTGACAAAAAACTGGTTCCCAACAAAAATTGGGCTCTATACAGCCCAAACGCATTTTTGAAAGCCAATCTAAATAAATCAAGCCTGCCTATTAAATCACACTTTCAAATCCAGGAAAGAAGCACGGGAGAAAGCATTGCGTTTGATAAATAAAATATGAACTAAACATTCTAAAATTAAATTTTTAGAAAAAATTGCTGACAGATATATAACATTTCATCTCACTTGAAGCACGTAATCAGTAGGTTTTCATTTTCTACAAATAAATAAAGCAAACTAAGGAGGAATTTGGCTTTACAACAACAACAACTAAAAACACGGGAAAATTGATGACATCATAACATCGCCATTTAAAACCAATTATTAGAGAGAAAAGGCAAAACCATCTTTATTACTGGCCAGTGATAACATTCTTTTTTTTGCTAGTGATAAACCAATACCAACACAAATAACTACTAGATTATATTCATTGAAAATTGAGCACATTACAACAGAAGAGAAAAGTAAAATTACTTCTAAAGAAAATTACAATGAAAATGAAGATTGGGGTATCTTCGATCGATTAAGACATACTGACAACCGTCGATATAGCGTTACGTCATCGTTTTAGGTAATAGGCCAGTAGTAAAGATGGCTTTGTGGTAACTGATTGAACGTTGTTATTTATAAATCATATAAATAAAAACATCATGCACAAAAATTAGTTTTCTTATTGCAATTTGAAACCATGTCGTATGCAACAACAACATTTACATAAACACTCACTATTTATGTATTTTCCATGTCGATTTTCACACAGTTTTAAGGGTTTCCTTGAATCCTATTTTGAACAAAATAAAGTTTGAGCTTTTCTCATAATAATTAACAAGCAAAATTGGCAATATTTCAATATTTTCAACGGGGGAAAAGATGTGTCTAACCAATATTTTAATTATAGTGGAAAAAAGCTGGAACATAGAGGCCCTTATGCACTAGATTGCTCTGATTGATTACTGGAGATTCAATTTTATACTTAGGCCTTTCCATAAATTGGAAGGATTTTGAAATCGGTTCACTGGAAGTAGAAGCTTCTACAGGAGTTTTCCGTTTTTTCGCAAAAACTTTATCACTCCACATCAATTTTCTAAAATTTAATCGGAAACGATCACGTTTGACAAAAGCATTTTTACTTTTTTTTACAAAGTAAAATAAAGCATTGTGATCAAGAAAATTTTCGACCTCGACATTTTTCCAAATTTACTATTTATTTCCCACTTCGGTGATAAGTCATTTGTGTGTGGTGCCGTACAGACGTATTGACTAATCAGGATGAAGCTTCATACTATAAATCTTATTCATAAATTGGGTGACTTTTAGTCGAAATCGGTCTACCGGAAGTGGTAGCTTCTATAGAAGGTTTCTCGTTCTATGCAAGTATTTTGAAAAGTATTCCATTTACGAGAAAATGACATTAAACTAAAACATTCTAAATTAATTTTGAAACAATTTCGGTCAAATCACTTTTTCAAAATTTATGCGAAAATTATGATTTTGGGCAAAATACTTTGTTTAAAGAAAATTGTTTTCTGTACCACTTAGGTGGATTGTTTGTTCCGAAGTCCGAAAAACTGTTTTTAATCCCTGTATGTGAGGTTCTGTGCGGACTAAATGACTGTTGATTCTCTACAGTGCAGACCGATAGACTGATCCGTGTAAAACTTCATACTTTAGCTTTTTTCATAAATTGGGAGATCCCAGTGGTTTTCGGCCAAAATCGCTCCAGCGGAAGAGGCAGCTTTCGTAGGAGCTTTTTCGTTTTTTGCAAATACATATTTTTAAAAGTCTATAGTATTTACGAAAAACGGTTAAAAGCAAATAGATTGTAAATTAAGCTTCAAACAAAATTTGTTCGGTTTGAATTTGTTTAAATTTCACCAGAAATGGCGAGATTCAATAAAAAAAACTTTATTCCACTAAATTTCGTGATCTGTATATTCCTGCCGAATTGAATATTCGGAATCAAATTGTATACTTAACCGTTTGTCATATTAGAAGATCCTTGCGAATTTTGGAGCACATATATGTATCGGAAGTGGCAGCTTCCTTGGGAGCTTTTTTCTATTTTTGCAATGTTGTTCAATAGTTTACCATTTAGAAAAGGCATGTAATATATTTAAATATTGAACCCTTTATTTTGCGTTATGATTAACGTACACACTCAAAATTATTTAGCGACAACAGCAGGCAAATACAGGCAAGAAATTAGTATTTTATTATGGCATTAGAATACGGCAAGCATGTAGCAATTTACTATTTATTGTCTAATCGAGAAAATGTATAGTAATATTTATTTTTATGAGACCATTATATTGAAGAATTTGGGAAACTCCCTTATTTATTGCAGAAAGGGCGAAATGAAGATGTTAAAAACGGAAAATAAAACAATTAAGCATAATTGTAATGGAACCATCATTGGCAAAGCTGACCGTAATTTTAAAATTTATTTGGTTAATTTAGGCGTGGAGTAGGATTTGAATAATATAAAATTTACGCTACTAAATTGAAATCGTGTTATTCCATATCGATTAAACTTTATTTTATGGAGGTCCGCTTGGAACTGAAACCGATTCTAGAAACTACACCGAACAGTTTTAGTTTATAAAGATAGTTTAGCATTGCTTTTGATTTTGTGAATGTTACCAATAAAATTAAACTGCACGTATCGCACCACATAAAAATCAAATTAAATTGGAGCACACACCACACCGAAGTTTTATTGTTAAATTCGTTTATTTATGTACAGTCGTGTGATTCAAGTTTAATCAGTTTGTTACAAACAAACCAAATAGTGATACCATGATTAAGATAAAACAGAACAACATTTGTATGAGACCTAAAATTGACGTTTTTTGTGTAAGAAGTGGTGTTTGCTTCACGTTTAACCCCAATTATTTATTATTTTGTCTTTTTAAATTTATTGGGTTTTACTTTACGTGTTGTGTTTTAGATTCACAGGATGACCCATAAATTGCATAAGCATTATAAAAGTCAATACGAATTGTATACAGTAACTTGTTATAGTTTTCTTTTGAATTAATAATGCCAAGATACATGTTGTTGAGCAAGTGAGGTAAAATATTATAATTTAGGTTTGCAATAATTTATAAGGACGATTTTTTAAAATAACAAATGTTTAATAAAAGTTGGTTAATTTATTTAAATAACCAAACTTTTATAAAAGCTTAATGTGTTTCAAAATATTTTCGCAATTTATGACCACGCTGTAATTTTTTATATAAACGTTTCTTATCAGACTTTTATTGGCTGCTTACATTAACATCATACCATAGAAAAATAAGTTTACCATAGATTTCTCTTTTTTACAAATCGAGAGATAAAAATGAGTTGAGTAAAAAACTTCTGATAATTCCAATGTCATGATTGAATTTGTGACTTTACATTACGCGCAATGTAACATGACATTGGAATTGTTAAAAGTTTTTACTCAACTCATTTTTATCTCTCGATTTATAAAAAAGAGAAATCTATGGTAAACTTATTTTTCTATGATCAAACTTTTCATACAAATTTGTGCGCTACGACTCTTGAAGTTTTATAAGTTTTTATTTACCATGTTTGTCGGTTTTAACGTTTGCTGAGCCTCACATAGACGCTGTAAATTGATTAATTAAAATAATCTTAATATATTTTAAATTAATCGTGTGTAAGAGCTATACAGGGCGGCCTATCATATTAATAATATTCCTGTTAATTATCGGGATTTTCCACAAAAAATAGTGATAATTTAAATTTACTATGCTAACTTATAAATTTACGCCAGTCATAACTATTAGGAGTATGACTTAATTTTTACAGGTTTTTCTGTGAGCCTAAAATTATATTTAAAATAGAAATATTTTCACGGTATTTTGTAGTTTTTACAGGGTCGGACGCAAGGTTTCAGAACACCGAACGACAAGTCTACGTGAGTTACATATCCTCTCAGAATAGTAGAGTTTACAATGGCAAATTGACAACTGATAAACAGCAAATTCGGCACTGCATTCTATGCGAATTCCAAAAAATGCTTATAAAGCACGGTAATCAATTTGTCGTATTCTGCAGCCATGTAGTGTGTTCAGTCGCGCCTTGGATAGCCTCGATAGTTTGAAATGCTGAATTGAAAGCACTACTGGATGAACACCCAACACAAACTCAACAAGAGCTTGCAGCTCCGCTAGGAGTCATCCAAACAGCTATTTCCAAGCGTTTGCACCAAATGGGAAAAATTCAAAACCATAAAAGGTGGGTCCCATATGTGTTGACCAAACACAATCTAGATACGTATGAACACGTGCCTTTCACTGCTTGCCCGGCAACAAAAAAAGAACTTCTTGTGGAAAATTGGGTGCTTTATCACGAACTCCTGGAAATTGGCCAATTTTATCCAAATATTACTGGGATATCCAAATGTATGGAAAGAGTTTATATATAAAGTTTCATCCAGGTCAAACAATCAGTCTGGGCTGGAAGGAGCACAGTTTTTTTTGTCAAAAATCAGTTGAAAAATTAATTTAGAATTGTGTAGTTTATAGTCGTTTTTATCGTAAATGACATACTTTTCAAAATATTATCAAAAAACGAAAAGCTCTTATGGAAGCCGCCTCTTCCGGAAGACCAATTTCGGTCAAAACTTGTTGGGATCTCTCAATGTATGGAAAAAGCTTAATTATGAGCTCTATCAACGTCGAGGGGACACAAACTTTAATCTGTAATCACACACAAAGACACACATACACGCAGATTTATTGAAAACGTTTTTTTTACTTCGGTGATAAAGCGAATGGTGAATTTGCTAAAATCTCCTACTACGTAGAAAAAGTAAAACTGAATAAAAAAATTAGAAATTTAAAAATTATGGTGTATAAAAATATCAATCTTGTGAGACACATTTGGCTGATTCAATATATTTAAAATTATAAAATTTGAGAAAATTCGCAATGAAAGAATTATATACTGACCGGAATTGAAATATATATTTTCAGATATCATTAATTTTACTTATTTTCCATTTTAAATTTGGCAGTATGTTCAGAATAAATAGGCAATGAAGCATTTATCAAAAACTTTTATAATTTATTAATTAATTTTAAATTGAAACAGATAACTTAAAATATTAAAAACAATTTAACATGATTTTAACCTGTTGACGTACTGGACATTGCCCCCCCCCCCCCGCACTGGATATTACCCCCTTTCGCCCTGGACAATATCCTTCGTACAATACCCCCGCCATTATCCCCTGGTCAATTACCCTCCGCTCGTTTACCCCTCCGGCCGTTTACTTCTCCGGCCCTTTACCCCTTTGGTCATTTACTTCCCCACTGCCCTTGAATTTACTCCCGGCTCTTGCCTTTACTCCTGGCGCATTCCCCAAAGGTATCATCCCATAAATTTATTGGAAACAATTTAAATTGCTATAATAACTCGAACATTTCGGGAACTAAGGGACCAAGTGGTATGTCCCAAGTACCAAATTATATCAAAACACGAATATTATGGCGAAAAATTAGATGATTAGGAGATCGTCTGATACAATTCCTTCGGGAAAACTTATTTAAAAAAACTATCTATCCGTGATTGCGTGAGCTTTGATGTAAAATCCGAATAGAAAAATGATGATTGACAAACAAATCGAGAAAAATTTCAAAGCATGAAAATATTTGCAAAAATTTGCTGATTAAGGGACGTATGTTGTTCCATTCCATCAGGAGTAAAGATTATTTTTTTTCAATTTTTTATTATGACGAAATCGTCATGGAAATTCGCTTGGGTTTTCTCTATACCATGCTGAACAATTACACAGAAAACCATTTTAGCATGTCAAGGAAAACTACTCAAATATGGGCCATCGGGTGAGACATTTTTTTTATTATGAATATTTTTTGGGAATACCCATGTAAATTTTCATGACGATTGTAATAATTTTAAAGACATATTTTTCTGGTCAAACGATGCTTCAAAATCGATAAATACACTTGAACAACATATATTTCGCTTTATACAAATGACCATTTTTTGAAAATCCCACAAATGATGGCCCAGATTGGCATATAAAATGGCATTTGTATGGGAAAATATATTGTTCAAGAGTAATTTTAGATCGTGAAACACCACTTGACTGTAAAAGCCATATCTTAGCTTCTATTTATAGTATCATGAAAAGGCTTACTGTTCTAAATATAAAAAGAACCATAGCATAGTTATACGTTAAACAACTTATCTATGTGAATTACGTTTTAGAGTTTACACTGATTTGGCGACAAATTGGCGTTCGAAACGACGCCTGACAGATAATTCGAACGTAAAGAGATTTAACCCAGGTTTACAATTCTTGCGACATATAGTGTGTTATAGTTTGAGATTCAGCTTTTCAAGCTAAAGTCGAATCCATTATAATAAAAATTAAAAAAAAATTTACTCCACAATGAATAAGTTTGCAAAAAATCAGCAACTTTTTTGCAAACTTATTCATGCTTTAAAATTTGTTTCGTTCTGCGTGTCGATCATCACGTTTCTAGTGGGATTTAACGTTAAAACTCACGTAATCATGGAAATAATTTTTTTTTTAATTTTTCCCGGAGGAATCGTCCTGAATGTTCAAATTATAATAGCAATTGAAATTGTTTCAATTAAATTATGGACCTCATGACAATAATTCGCTTCAAAATCTATTTAATATCGATATCGAAAGGGGAGGTAATAATGAGGAGGGAGAATAATGGGGCGGAATGACGGAGGGAAAATGACCGGGGGTAATTTTCGGGAGGTAATGGCATGAAGTAGTGTCCTGGGAGGGGGGTAATATCCCTTAAAGTTCCTAGACCCCTTAATACTAAGTAATTTCGGGTTAAAGTGTGTTAATGACAACAACTGATGTGAATAAAGAAGATGGCAATGATTTGAATTATATATTGAATTATTTTAAACGTACTAGATTGAACTTTTTGTTATGAAACATTAATTTCCCCTTCAATAATACTGGAAAACGCCACTTTGAACTGGAAAACTATAGTTGACGACCTCTTACTGTCTTGATACCAATGATAAAAACAATAAAGAATAAAACAATATTCTATATTGTCTACAAATTATCTATCTATCTATACTCTACCAATTTTCAACATTGTCTACGCAAATACCAATTATTTACACTATTTTCGATCCCGACATGTAATCAATACCGATATACGCCAGATAAAAGTTCAAATATGAAAATAAAACAACTATAGTTTTCCGCAAGTATAATTTTCAATAAATAAACGTCAACATCTTTCAAAGTATCAAGAAATTAAAAATAGTTAATAGATTTCGACAGACTACAGTATTCTACTTGCATATAATGCCTGTTATACACTCGGATGATTTACTTCGTTATTGTAAATAACAGCCATCATTACAGCCTCGTTGAATGACATAATATTGAAACGGTGGAATTTATTTTCGAATATCTGTTGTAGTAGATTGAAGTTTTGCTTCTCTACATAATTTTTTGATGTTATTAAACATCTAATCGCCGCCCTACATAAACTATGAAGGTAAATTTATAATTCATTTTGTTTCTTTGTTTTTAGTGTGTTATTCATCAATTAAACCATAATGTAAAAACAAATCATCGACATGTTTAATGCATTAAAAATTACCAAACATCGGGCCATTTGACGGAATTGTTTTCTAGTGTTTTTTCTTAGCAATTTTCTAGTAAAATAAACTAAAGGGTTGTCTAAAATGAGATGCAGGAAAATAAAAAATAATTTTACAGAGACGTCAAGTTTTTTTCTGTCATTTCATTATCGCTACGAAGTCGTATTCGATTGAAACTCGTGTTAAAGTTATGCAAGAGCACTACAAAAATGGCGAAAACATAAACAACATGTTTTGCGAAATTCGTAAATATTTTGGCAACCATAGCCGCCCAAATGAATGGTTCTGTGGTGGATACACCAAAGCCTGGGAGGCCAAAAAGTGTTCGCACACCAAATAATATCGCAATTTTGAGGCGAAGTGTGAGAGATAATCTGAAACAATGAACAACACGTTGATCACTTAAATTGAGCATTTTAAGGATCAGTTTGCTGAGAATTATTGACGCATTTCAAAGGATCTTCGAAAATCGCTTAGTTTCGCGTTGCAGAAATGGAAATTGGTCTGCAAGGGGATGTGATCTAACGCCATTCGATTATGTTTTATGAGCATTTTTGAAAGCACGAATTTTATTTTTTGACGAATTTTTCTTTTCTTTTTTTAAGGTTTTTCTCATATCAGAATAGATAGCCCCAAAATTTCACAAATTACCTCCAATCACTGAACTGCTCCTAGACAACTAAACCGATTTTGATGAAACTTTTTTTATGTATTTGAGTGGGTCTCTGGATGGTTTAGATTCACAATTGGACTCGGTAGGTGGCGCTGTGGTCGGGTTTTAGAAAAAATAATTTATTCAACCCCTCAAACATTTCACAACCCCTCACCACCCCCCAATCTTTAAATATATAATTCTTCTGTACGTGTGTTTGTCACTGAACTCCTCTTAACCGGCTGAACCGATTTTGATGAAGTTTTTTGTTTGTGTTTGAGTGGGTCCCTGGATGATTTAGAATCACAATTGGACCCGGTAGATGGCGCTTCGATTGGGTTCTAGAAAATTTTTATTTTTTGTCGATTTTTTTTTGATTTTTCTCATATCAGGACATATAACCCCAAAAGTGCACCCTCCCACCTCCCCCCAATTTTTTATAAAAAGGAAAAAGTTTTTGAACAATTGACCGTTTAAACCTTGTGAGAAGTTAATGAATAATTGACCTTCTGAGAATAATTCTTAGTTATGTTTGTGTATCACAGGTGGCTTTGTTGTCGAATTCTGTTATATTTGACGTACGCACCAATCCATGCACAAGTCACTTGCAACGTAGCTTGGCGTTGTTGTGACAGTTCAATTTCTGTTCTCTGTGTTTCGATATTTCATATATCACATTTGCGTGTATATTGAGTGTATTATTCATCGACAAAATTATATTGAAATAACGTTTTAAATCATAAATTAAGTATACTCAATTAAGTGTACTCAACTTCAATTATATAAATACATGTACATTCAATGAAAAAGAATCTAACCTGCAACTTTTTCTTGTCAGTGCTTATTTGTGCCGATGATTCTATAAAATTTACGGAGTGCTAAACGGCTCATAGAAAATAAACAACATCAAAGTTTGTTCAACAAATTATAACTTCAAAAAAATTCAAATAAACACATAAATAAATATAAGTCACTTATATTTATTTTGTGTTGTGTGTTTATTTAAGAACAATGCCACGTCTTTGTGGGCGAGGAGGAAATATTGGTGACGTACACAGAATTCTTCACAAACAGTTCACTCCCGTCGGTTAAATAGAATGGAAGAAGACAGGCAATGCAAATTTTAGAGACCAGAGCACACGAACGACAGCGACTGCAAGTACATCACACATTGACACGTGCATCACTTCTCCAGCTTGAGTTCGAATATGAGTCGGACATCGACTATTCGGCACATTCACAAATTGTCATCGTTGCTATGGACAGAGAATGCCAACACTGCCATGTATTCAAATCCAAAGGTGAAACGGCTGGTTTCTGCTGCGCGTCTGGAAAAGTTGTACTGCCACCATTGATTTTACCACCAGCCACACCTCAATCAAAATTGTTTTTGCGTAACATTCGTAAATTAAGCTCTTGCTTCTAAATGACATGATTTGCATTCCGGGCCACGTGTATCATCGAATTGGTTATTTAATCTCAGTGCTTGATGCTGATTCAAAATTCCTTCAAATCTACAACCATATCGAGTAGATGAAGGAGCGATAAATTGTGGCGATTTTTTAACTGTTTTGCGAAATCACAACCAGTTGGTTCAGTTGTTCAATACCGTTTCAAACAGACTGCAAAACGGCAAATACACGATCGTCGTCAAAGCAGGCAAAGTTCCATCTGGAGACCACGCAGGCCGATACAACGCATCAACTGGTAATTATGTTGTAGTTGTTTTGGTTAGCGACGCATACGAACGTCGAGATATACGGATCTAACGCAGAGATAAAACGGTGCAGACAATTCAAGACAGTCATCGTTCTTACGACGTTTTGCAATACCCATTGATGTTTTGAAACTGAAAAAAATAGTATTTCAACATCAAACAAAGAAATTAAGCGACAATCTATCGATGGATCAGACATTTACACTTATACAACAACCGCAACATCTTTTTTGAAATCACATTATTATACTTACCGCCAATCTCACGGAGAGTACAGCCTCGTTCGCAAGAATTGAATGTCGCAGAATAACGAGAAATTGCACTCATTTTTTGATTTTGCTTTGGCAACAGCAAATCAAACAACGACGAAACGAAAAGATTGAAATGTCAAACTCAATGTCGAATGTCACATAGTATATATTTTATCGAAAATTTGAATATCGAAAAAGTAAGTTTGCTGGACCCACTAATAGCAGGCAAGCCAACGTTCGGGCAGGATAACATCTGGCGGGTCCGCTAGTTATAAATAAGATTCTTTCATTTTTGGGTCTCCCGTCGTTTTAATTGTTGCATGATATACTTAAAATATTTTTTTCTTCAATAACTGATTACATCGTACATTCGTACATTGTTCTGTAGAATGAATCTTTAACTCATAATAATGACATTTTATTTCAGGATATTTACCATTAAGACGGCAATTTTATTAATTATAATTTTTTATTAATCCTATCCCATCTTGTTAAGTGTAATAAAGCTGTATGGCGGGCCCAGCGCCATTCGGGAGGCTCGCTAAAACGACTGGTCATACATTTCAATCAATCAATAACTGATTCGATTACAAAAATACCTCAAACAGATATCACACATAGGCCAAGAGAAGATCCCATATTTTACAACAGGAAAAGAGAATAATTTACGAGAAAATAATGAAAATATATGTTGTTGGGAAAATTTCTATAGGTTGTGATTGTGCACTTGTATTAGTCACGAACATTAAATCAAACATCTACCAATCCTTGTTTTTCCAGTTTCATAATTTTATAATTATGCATAATGAAAGAAGAAGAGAAGTCAAGCAACCGTTGTTTTTATTAGTAAAAATTTGAGTGACCGAATGGAACATTTTCATAGCGGTGGCCGCGATTTTACTCAACATGTTCCCAACTGTTGGGTGCCCTGAAAGCGCCCATTGTTTCCCAGCTTGACACTATGAATCATCCAGCACCACAGAGACCTAGCTAGGATTCAATGGATCGATCATTCAAACCATTGATTAATTCGAATTTTAGATTGATTATGTAACCTTCTCTCAACTTATCTACCGAAGTGAACAGTCGCAAAATAAACAAGTGAAAATAATAAATAAAAATATAATAAAAATAATAATTAAAAATTAAAATAATTAGAAACAATATTTTAGAATCAATATTTGGTTTTATTAAGAATATCTCCAAATTGTAAAAGAATAATTAAAATGTTTTAGCGCCAAAATTATAAGACTAAAAAATGTGATGCTGCTATTACCGGTAATCGAAACAATCCGTCTATTTCTTGTGACGGATTATGTAATGGATTCTTCCATATTGCATGTGCTGACATACCAGATGATCTGCTTCAACATGTTCGTAACAAAACAGCTGCTTGGATTTGCAGCTCTTGTAAAACCACAAAACGTTGATCCATAATTGAGGGAGCTGAAATTGGAGATCAGTCATCAAGCCTTCCGGAAATCTTAAATGTGTTAGCCGACTTACGCTCGAGAATCATAAATGTTGAAAATTCTCAGAAATTTGTATCAGATTCATTTGACAATTTTGTACAGAAAATGAATCAAATAATTAATGAGAACAAGGCATTACGTCAAAATGCAAATCAACTGGAAAACAATCAACAATAAACAATTAGTACTTGAATCAAGGGTGAATAAACTTGATGCACTGTTGGATAAAGAGCACCAAATAACAATACGGAATGATCTAGTTGTTACTGGACTTCCGTCAAATGTTGACATGAAAGATGAAATGGTGAAATGCATACTTTGCGTGCTAGATGTTAAACCGGCTGATAAAGACATTCAATCAGCATTTT
Organism: Nephrotoma guestfalica; assembly: GCA_963691935.1. Taxonomy (NCBI): domain Eukaryota; kingdom Metazoa; phylum Arthropoda; class Insecta; order Diptera; family Tipulidae; genus Nephrotoma; species Nephrotoma guestfalica. The sequence goes on along the minus strand of OY829913.1, from coordinate 235,394,538 downwards.
TTGTAAACACAAATATTAAATTTAAATCAAATTTATCGAAAAAAACCAATGTTAATAATTAAAACAAACAGTTATGAACTAAAAAACACAATTTTATCAAAATATCGACAAAAAAACATCAAACAAGAACTATATTAATGCATCTGGCCTCGGAGTCCAGTGTTCACCGCAACATAAGGCTCTTAATATACACATTATGGAGCATCTATCGCCACTTCAAACCAGATTATATTCGGAAGCTAAAAAAATTAAACAAAAATTTAATTTCAAATATTTATGGTACAAACAAGGCAAAATCTTACTCAGAAAAGGTCCTGATTCAAATGTTTTCCACATCAGCTCGATGAATGATATCCACTACATCATACGTACTAGTGCATTTCGGGATCATCCACAAAATACAGCAAATGATGATGTTGTTGGTGATACAGCAGCCATCGACGATTAATAATGGGATCTTGCCAGCTCCGGTTTGTTGCAATAGAATTAAACAAATATCATTATTAGATTTAAATTATATTATTTTCTTAAATTTTCTATTTTTCTTAAATTTTCAATTACTTACATTTCATTTAAACAATTTACTTTGTTTTGATTTTAATTTTGACATCTTCAATGTCATTATCAGATGTTTCCATTTTCCTTTATTATTTTCGGGTTGTCCAAGTTGTGTCTAAATGGTCGATTTTTTCTATTTCTGTCTATCTGGTAATTTTTATACCATTTACATATTCATTCATAATTTCATTGAATTCGGTTTTGAATGTCATTAAATTTAAATTATATTACGGTATCTTTGCTTTTGATTTTTGTGCAATTAAGAGTATAATTGAATTCTGTTATTTCAATCATTTATTGTTTAATGAATAGGTTAAGAAATGGTTTAAAAGCTCGCTGTTATAATAAATATTTTCGTTATTTTGTGGCTAATGCTTTGCAATTGAAAACATTACAAATAAATATTCATGGCATGAATTATTTTATTAAATTTGATAATATGTTAGAGTTCATAGATAGGCTACAATCGGACGTTGATATTTTAGTTATTTCTGAAACTTTTATTCAGAGTCATAATTCGATAGCCTATACAAAAATACGTTATGTCCGTGGATCACACTTGACATTTGGCGTGACATTCGTAAAAAAAATAAAGTTTAAAAAAAAATTAAACGTAATCCTAATAACGTTGCTCTTAAATCGGAATCAGTACGTGTATCTAAACTGTTCGCTTCTAAAAAATATTATGCTAAAAAATGTTACTTTAGAACATGTTTACAGATTTAAATCAGAGGGATTTATGGAAGAACGTGAACTTATTTTTTAATAAAAATCTCGAATATCTTAAATTTGATAAAATTTTCTTTAATGGCCGATATGTACGAGTAAGTGATTCTTTTGAGATAGCTAATCTTTTCAATTGCTTCTTTGTTAATGCAGGTTACTTAATTAGTGAATCTATTACCTCCGACAGAGACATACACAGGTTTGGAACTATTAAATGGATTTCAGACGGCATGTATCTGTCACCAATTACCGCTGCTGAAGTTTGTAATGTTATCTGTTCGCTTAGTAGTGGTAAATGTGGAGATAAGAAAAAAATTATTAGCTGCGTGCTGAAATGTAGAATTGAGTTTTTTTCGAACATGTTGTCTGATATTTTTAATGAAAGCAAATGTTTAAAAGTCGCTAAAGTAATTCCTATTCTAAAGAATGGAGATTCTTCTTTACTTAATAGTTATAGGCCTATTTCTACTCTTTCAATATTCGATAAAATTCTTGAAAAATTAATATTTTCGCGTTAATTTCTACCAATATGGATTTAGAAAAGGTTTAGGAACTGAATTGGCATCGGCAGAAATTAGGAGTATGATATATACTGCTATTTATTCAAAAAGATATGTTGGGGCGCTTTTCTTGGATTTACAGAAAGCATTTGATTGTATTGATCATCAGTTACTTCTAAACAAATTATACTGTTACGGCGTACGTGGAATTCCTCATTACACAGGAAGTGTAATGTTAGATATCAGATATAGTTATTTTATGAAACCCATGATCCTGACAGTATATTGATTGATATGAAACATGACCTTAGTATACTTTTAGAATATTTTTATTCCAATTTAATAGCTCTCAATATATCTAAAACCAAATATATGGTATTTCATTCCCCATATAAATCCATGACTCACCTCTATTTGAAGTTGGTAACATTAACATTGAGAGAGTCAGTTCATTCAAATATTTGGAAGTTACACTTGACGAACACATATTTTGGGATGATCACATAAATATCACAAGTAAGAAAATTGCTCCACTTGTTGGGTTACTCAGAAAATTGTCTTTCTTTGTTCCTACTAGGGTATTGCTTATGATTTATTTTCGTTTATTCATTCGCGACTTAGTTATGGCCTTATCGTATACGAAACAGCTACCTTAACCAGGCTGAAGAAATTGCAAGTTATGCAAACCAAAAGTGTAAAAGCAGTATACAGATTGCCAATTCTATTTTCCACTAGGTTATTATATAGCAAAGATGATATTATGATATTGCCCAATGCCCATAAATGTCACAAAAGCTTAAACGTACCTTCATTTATGTCTAATATAAACTGTAATTACGCTCATCATGTGTATTCAACTCGAAATTGTAACAGAATTGATTCGCATCATATTAGAACTGAATTTGGAAGAAAATCGATCACGTTTATGGGCCCATTTATTTATAATCAAATACCTGAATTTATAAAGGAATCTGAAACCTGTACGTAGGTAATCAGGTAGAATCTGAAACCTGTAAGTAATATTTAAGAAAAATATTAAAAAATATTTTAAATCGAATATTCTATTATTTTGGAACTAAATCTCGGTTATCTTTAATTTTGTAACTTTTGTATATTTATGTATAACAACTTGGATTATCCTTAAAGGACCATTAAATTCATTGGATAATCCGCCGTTGTTATTGTATGAGAATGAATATTGAAAATTATATTGGCTTAGTAATTGTGCTTTAACGAAAATTAATAATTTAACGATTTTAATGAAATTATATTATTCCAAAATGTACATATATGGTTTTACCCATTTCGAATCCACCCATAGTCTCGCGTACTATAACCCAACCAAAAAATGTATATTTCTTATCTTTTACATAATATGCTCTTAATAAACAGTCGCATCCTAAATTATGTCGACACCCCTCGAAGCAAATGCTTCTTTCATATAATTTATAATCCAATCTCACGTCTAAATCAAAAACAAAGTACCTGCCATAAATCATACCACAATAAAAACATTAATTTAAAAAAAATCCATTTTGCAATTTAGCTATATAAACTACTAATAATATTGTAATTTAATTAAGTTTATAATATCTACCTTTACCTTGTTAAAAACCATAAATATAATTTGCTGTGTGGTGTGTAACCTAAAGTCGGGTTTTATAAGTTTTTGCTGTGTAATGTGTATTATAACGATATGTAATGTAAATGTTACAGTGAAATTGCATGTTTTAAAGTAATTTAAGGAAATTAATATTAAAAAGAGATTTAACATTTTTATAAAATACAAATATATCTACATAATAACGAATCATTTATGAATTTTTTATAATGTATATTTTAATTGGGATATTATGTTAGTGCTAAGCTGTCCAGCCAATTTGGTATTTTACGCCAAATTGAATTTTGTATTTACGACAATAAAATTAATTTATAAAATAATTTGCTTTGTGGATTGTTGCGTTGGTGTTATAACACTTCCAAATCAAAATACGTATGCCATTACGTACTGGTATACTATTTTCACGATATGAAATTTCTTCTCATACTAAGTGTTTATCTAGTAAATTTGAACTCTTTAATGAATAAGCCTGGCGATTAAAGTTTAGAATTAATTTACGAATCCGTTAAATTGTTCGTCAGTGACAAATGAATTCTATTTAAAAAAATCCACGGTCTGGGATTCACAACACATGTTGAATTTAGGACGTTAGAAACCTTTGAATTAGTGGATGTGTTGCATCCAAAGATGATTTCATTTATTGGGTAGATGGTACCTCAGCACCGATATTAATTCCATTTTTTGAAGTGATTAGAGTTTCTAAAGTATTTTTAACATCCTGTGGCTTAGTTGTAATTTGCAGTAATCGAGCTGAAGGTGCTTTGACATATTATGTCAATTTTAAAGCTACTGGATTCCATTTATAATTGTGGAATCGACGTAGATTCAGCAGACACCTTTAATGTTGGCTAGAGCATAACGGTTTTGTCCAATGACAAGGCTTTTGGTTTAGATAAATAAGTTGGCGATCTTCTACAATAATATGTATATCTACAGAAAAGTAGTAGCATGTGTAGTCATTCTGAGAATTGCACTTAGAATCAAAACAACATTTTCAATTTTCTTTAACTGAGGTCAAAATATTAGAACTTGTCTTGTGGATAAATGCAGCAAGGACACTTTCGAATTTCAAAATGAAACTTTGCAAAGCCGTTTAAGACCAATTTGTGCTAATTAGTGCTCAAAATTTTCATACTTAAATCGAGGAAAAACAAACTAGCCCCTAAAAGATACTATATTAAATAAACAAAACACAGAGGTGTGGCGCTCAATAATATTTGTGTTGAACAACAAATTAAACAATAGAAATAAAATGTTCTAAAATTCAAGTCATAAGCAATTCAGATAGCATATTCCTGTCAGGTATGTTCTAGAACACTATATGTCAAAAAATTGTTATTTCAATGGTTTTTGTTGTCCAATGGAATGGAACGTTCTTAATTGGAATATGCAATCAGAAGTGCCAACTTCATTGGTTAAAGAACACTTTTTGTCAGAAAATTGTTCATTCAACGATTTTTGTTGCTCAATGAAATTGGGCCAATTCTGGATTAGCACAAATCCATTCATTATATTTTTCAGATGGCAATCGACATACCTGTTAGGAATATGCTATCAGAAGTGCCAACTTCATTGGTTTCTAGAAAATTTTTTGTCACAAAATTGTTCATTCAACGGTCGTTGTTGTTCAATGGAATTGGGCCAATTCTGGATTAGCACAAATTCAGCCCCTATATTTTTCGAAGGGAAACTGAACATACACTGAACATACCTGATAGGAATATGCTATCTGCAAATTGTTGTTCAACTCAAATATTATTGAACGCTATACCTCTGTGTTTTGTTTGTTTAGTATAGTATCTTTTAGGGGCTAGTTTGTTTTTCCTCGATTTATGAATGAAAATTTATGAAAATCATATTTCTATGATAAGCGCAAATTTCATCAGTTTAGCCGCCTTTAGAAAGTTTTAAAATTAGGCTCAAATTATTTCTGGTTTTTTCTAGAAATCGGGTTTTATTTGTTTCGTCTTTCAGGCGACATTCAAAATTTTCTTTTCCCGTTTTTCGGCTCCTGGACTTCCATTTTTTATGTAATAATTATGCAACACAATCAATTTTATTAGTATTGCACAGATTAACTGAAAGGTTTTTTCACTACTAAAATTTCTAGAGAAGAACGAAAATTAAAAATTATTTTAAATTTATACTCAAAAACAGTAACACTCGCGAAATATTGAGAGTATAGTGTTTCTAAGAAATGGTAAATTTTATTTTAATCAAAATATTTTCCATCGTTATCTATGACTTTCGACCATCTTTCTGGCAATTTATGAATTCCATCGAAAAAAATTGTTTGTCTTTTGATGCGATCCATTCGTCGAGTCATTTTTTGTTTTCTACGTGGTTTCAAAAATACTGGTCTTGAAGATCGCTTTGCAATGATCGGAATAAATAGTAATCTGATGGGGCACAATCTGGTAGTTAATCCAATTTTCAATGCCAGTCACAATTTGTAAGCAAAGAATTGCAAACCATGAAACGATTTTTAATGTTGGCTTCAGTCAGTTCATGTGGTATCCATTTTCCTTCTTTTTGAATCATTTTCATGTAAACGTTTGCTTATGGCTGCTTGAGTGATATTTAACTGTGCTGCAAATTCTTTTTCTGTTTGGAGCTGAGTTTTCATTCAATAATGCTTCCAATTCTTCATCTTCGAATTCTTTTGGTTGACCAGATCGTTCTTTCTCACTGACATCAAAATCACCACTTTTGAATAGTTTAAATCAGTTTTCGATTGCCTGTAGAGTTGGTGCTGCTCATCATAAGTTTCTTGAAGTAAACGAAAACTTTCAGCAGGTTTTTTCTTTTGATTAAAGCAAAAAAGGAATGCTGTTTTGTTGGTACGAAAAATATGTTGTTTACGCTTTCACGAATAATGACAAACTAAATTTGAATGTGGAATGTCAATACTTTAAAACACCGTAGGTGTCATTGTAAAAGAATGTTTAGTACTAAAGTTGCGCCACCTCTTAGAAAATCCTAAAAACTAAGTTGTACACCCAATACGATAAAACGATAAAAATAAAATACGTCCGATAGCAACGAATGTAAAAATGCAATCCTACTTAATTTTATATTTACTAGTAACAAAATGAAAGGATAACTGTCAGGATCAGTGTTGTGCGTCTACACAGTATTCACGACTCTGTCATCTCACAATTTTGCAGTTGAAATTGCGATTTCCAATATTGTGAAAGCTATAATTCAATTTTTACAAAAATATGTGAGATTTAGTATATGTTTAAAATAATTTAAGATATTCTAATTCATTTTCTAATTTGTTATTTGTAATGCCCTATACTGTTTCGTTATCAAATTAAATGGCAACATACACATTATTGGACAAGACGGTAATTTTTTCCTCTTAATTTGATTTATACGCTTTTCAAATGCCACCACTTAGTGATTACTGTTTAAAAGTTTATTTTGAAACTGCCAATCGGAGTGAAGTTTATGCCAAAATAACAAAATATACACTGTGTCCGATAAGTACTTATAATTAAAAAGACAGAGAGAAAACACTATTTAGCGTAATACGAAAATTCTTAAACATTTGAAGTTATTTAACTCGGACCCTACGGATTGCACGGAGGTGTTCGAACTGATACCACATGCTCGAAAATCTCTGAGATTGTTCATGCTCGAAAGTCTATAAAATTTTTGTTATTTGTGAGAGAACATCATTGAGTGTAATACAAAAATTCTTAAACCTTTGAAAATATTTAACTCGACTTCTACCGACCGCACAGAGGTGATCAAATTAGTTCTAAAATAGTATTTACTAGGCGGACAAGTATGAAATGCGGATTTTTTTACTAAAAAAAGTTGTTGAATTCGGAAGAACGATAAAAAGTGCTTTATTCAAAGTCCGCATGCATTTTCCCATCTTTCGGGCAACTTATTATTCACAAGTACCACGCCAGTAAAAATCTTTGTGTTGCCTTTTTCGGAATTCTGGCCTTTTTTCAAGCAGCGAACGGTAGAAATCGGTCAATTGTTGTTGATAACGTTTAGTATTAACCGTTTCCCTAGGTTTTATTAGCTCATAATAGACCCACCAAACACAGAGCATGGTCTTTCTGCCAAAGCGATTCGGTCTTGTGGACGATCTGGATGGTGCGCCTGGATCCACGCATGATTTTTTACGCTTGGAGTTCTCAAAATAACTCCCCTGTAACTATACGATGCAAAAATGACTTCCTTTTGTAGTGAGCGAGCAAAATGTCACATTTTGGTACCCATCTACCAGTCTTCCGAATCTTACCCATCTCTCGAAGTCGATTGGAAACAGCTTCTTGACTAACGCGCAATGGCTCAGCGAGTTGCTTTTGTGTGGTTGCGAATCACCTTCGTTTAACATTGCTTGCAATTCCACATCTTCGTATTATTTGGAGGTTTCTCACGTTTCTTGTCTGCAACATCAAAGCCACCACATTTGAAACACCGAAACCATCATTCACACGTATCTTGTGATGGATGGTTGCTTATGGTTCACCATAAGCTTCTCGAAGTAATCGGTATTAGTCAGCAGCAGTTTTCTTTAAAAAAAACAAAAAATTAAGGTTATCTGCGAATGGTCTTTGTTCGGTCAAAATTTCGACATATTCAACACAATAATACACTTACTTTCTCATTTATTACGCTCGTGCATCTGACACATGTCGATGACACAATAAAATGGCGCAGTGTCAAATTTGTATAGCACAAACTGCGTTGATGCACCATATGTTGTCTGAAATCCGCTTTCATACTTGTACATCTGGTAATATAAGAAACTAATCTTACCTCACCACATGCTCGAGAATCTGTGATAATTTTATTATTTGAGAGAGAACATCATTGAGCGTAATACAAAAATTCTTAAGCATTAGAAATTATTAACTCGGCGCCTGTGTTTTCCCAATTGTAAGTACTTATAGACCACAGTGTATATTTTGTTATTTTGGCATAAATATCACTCGGATCAAGTGCCACCTACAAAAAACAAAAATACTGGCAGACCAAAAACCAGCAGGTTCTTCTTTCTAGTAATTCAAATTAAAACATTGCTTTACTGTTTTTCGGTAATATTTAATAGACTTTTTCGAATACATCTGCCTGACTTTCAGCATTATCTTATTCATCTCTTCCAATTTTTTTGGTATGCTAGTACACAAGGTATCACGTCCAGCAATTATTTACTTTCATTTACGAGGTATCTGATCGCAAATTGTAGGTAATTTTCATAGACAACTATATACTAAAATTTGGTTCTGCCCATTATTATTAGTTCAAATGATCACCACTGATATGGTTAAAAATGTATCCAGCTATATAAGTGCTCGTAAACTTCCCAATAGCGAGATCAATATCTAATTATTTAAAAGTAGGGATATTGCCTAAGTTTATCCGTTCAATTTACGGAATTTTATTATGTTCCAATTCACGTTTATAACCAAATGCAGTAGTAAACAATCTAAATCATTTGTCAGGTGCTGTCTAGCGTCTCGATTGGCGCTTTGGTTAATCGATATTTTTAAAATTGAGACAACCGTAAGCGATTTCATTCTCGTTCATAAATGGAACATTTTTGGTTTTACAAATCTAGAAATTACCCCTCCTTGATCGCATGCGAATAGTCATCACTGTATTATTATATTTTATAGAGTTTAAATTAAGGATATCTGCTGCTGAACTAAAAAAAATAATTTAAACTTTGAGAACAACGATGAACTTTAAAATAAAATGAAACAGAAAAAATATTTTTAAGTGATAAAAAAATAGTTCAGCATGAATGATACCCCATAGCAACAATATGAGAGAAAATTGTCAGTTAGGTCTACTTAGTGCAAGCAGGTTGCAGCGTATACGGAGATCTGGAATTCGGTGAATTCTTATTAATTCGGATTATAGATAGAATGAATTGTGTGCGATCCAAATGGCTACTCTGGGAGACTACAGATGTGACTATGAAAGCAGATGGTATTGATGATCTAACGATCACCTTATACTTTCTGGGGACCCTAGTGCTCTGGCCTTAAATATAAATAATTCTATAAGAAGGCCTGCCGAATGCCTTACTAAAATCTGTGTTAACTGTATCTATTTCATTCCCTTCTTCCTTAATAATTTAGAGCTAAGCTCCAATTAGCCTATAATTACTAATGTCCGATTTGTAAGTCTTTCAAGATGGACTGAAAAATTCCTACCGAGAGTGATTTTTGAAAATAGGCATTAAGTGGCTTAGGGCATTAATTGGCCAGAGTAGCACTGCATTTTTTAGGACGATGGACTGACTGCAAACCATCAGGGTTGCATTTAAAAATCTTTTAAGTTTGTAATTTTCCCAACCATAGTTGTAATCATTCTAGATGGAAACCAAAAAAGATTGAACGCTGCTATTCATACCTTAAATAGTCAACGTCGGGAACCGAATCATTGTTTGAGAAAGCAAAACTAAGAATTAAGAATTTAACAGCATCGTCTTCAAGGCAAATGAGTAATCTTTACAACATTATACCCTATAATAGGGACACCAATAAAGTTTCTTTACATTTTCTTAAAGTATTAAATAATTAACTTTAAAAACACCTTGTCTAAGCTGTCATTGTAGCTTTTACATTGACATAAATCTTGTCTATTCAATTACTCACTTAATTAAATATATCCGCATTTTGCAAGCCCCACCGCAGCTTGGACACTAACATTCAAGATAGGCCAGTGTTGAGGTCCAAATCACACTAGGAGACCATAAATGACCATAGTACCTTCCGATTCCAGTCTGCAAGCATTAACCACTTATCACTTCTTCGGTCTTTTATTGATTTGATTGATATGATAAAGGATTAATTTGAACATCGCCCCTGTTATTTTAAGTTTATATTTATCAGAAGAAACCAACTGTGCGTTTTTAAAAATATTGTTCTTTAAGTAGTAAAGTAAACAGTAGAATTACTGTTAACCGCCGTCTGTATCAGAGACAAAAGATAATCATCGGTTCTAACATTATTTATGGAAGCGATTTTCATAAATTTTTCTTAAATGTTCTCCGACATTATTCACAAGAACGTACCACTTTTAAAAAACTTCCAGAAACCTATGTAATATTTCCTGAATAAACTGCCACTATAGCTTGTTGCTACAATCTTCATTTTCTCATATTTAAGTAAAAAAGCTTGAATCTAGATTACCCTGACCATTTAAATCAAATGTAAAAAATGAGAAATCGCTTATGTTAAGTGTATTTCTTGTTTGTTGATTTCTGTTGAAAAGCGGTAACAAGTAAGTTCTCCTCCTAATTTACAAACGTAAACTCGCAATTATAAATTTTGAAGTTTCCCCCACATCATTAAAATCAGCAGTAATTTTTTCGTAAAAAGCATAAATTTGAATTTTTCCCCCAAAACAGTTAAATAGAATTTGTTTTTTAGAAGATAACTAAAACTCTTTACAAGACTTTTACTTCTTTCATTAAAAAATTCGAAAAACGAGAAAACTCGTTTGCAAGCAGCCACAAAATGGAGCAATGGCACATTTTAAAACTTTGGGAAATATTTTTCAAAGTAAAAGTAAATATATTAAGCTCACCACCGCCGTATTCCGATTCGTCTATATTCTCGATGATATATTTAACCACATGTACTCATTTTGGCTGTACTGTAATAAAAACTTAACGTATGATGTCTTTTGTTGATATACTTCACATATTCGGTTTTCATATTTTCCAACTAATGTTAAAAACCACATACAATATTACTAAGCTAACTTACATATTTTTTCTATGCTGTTCCCAAGCCTAACCGTTATCTTTGTATACATATTTTTATCATAACATTACCATAGCATTTTCTATTTTTGTTGAAAAACTAAAAAACAACTCTTACACAAATTATACATACATACATACATACGTCGTATCTATGTTATGGGTGTTAAATTTAACAAACATTTTTCCACCCGAAAACGAAAATTCTCTTGAGTTTGAAAATAGCAAAAAATATTTTATTTATCAATTTATAATATTATATAGTTCGCAACAAAAAAAAAAGCTTAGAGCTTTTCTTGTACAACTGAAGACGAAACGAAATGAATAAAAAATTGTATTCAAAATAAATCAACCTTTAATAGACTTAAGTAAATAAATATAGAGAACGAGCTTGTTACGGTTTTACATTTATTTTTTTTTTGTTGGTTCAGAAGCTCAACATAACATAAATTGAAAAAATATCTATTATACATTTCTATGCCTAAGGAATTTGAAGAGGGGTTAATAAATTTCCGAAGCTCCATTAAACTAATAATTTTATAACGAAATAATGAAAGCATCCGTTAATAGTTCTTAAAAGCTTTGTTGTTGGTGACAAATCACAAATGTATAAGCGCCGCACTTTTATGATGACGACAGTATTATTTAGACAGTATAACAAACCCGTACGTATGTAACTTGAAAACAATCTGCAGGTTTTCCGCATACGGGAGAAAATAGAATGTAATTCATACATCGAAACAAATTTGTTCAAACAAAATGTAAAAATCATTAATTATGTTTATGTGTACACCTCCTATGCATGCATATGCTGTGGTGCTTCATACGAGTAGAATATTTATGGTTTGTTGATTTTCATTTCTGTCACGCAGAAATGTCTGTAATTATAAACGTACAAAAGAAAATGTTGTGTATCATTGTGCATTGAAGAATTGTTATTATATTTTTGAAAATTAATGGGGGGCTTTCGCTGCTGTATAAGTAAATAAAGTACAACATTATGAGAGGATATGTTTCATTTACATAAATGGAAATGTCCCCAGGCCTAACACAAAAAGAACAAAAGTCTCAAGTACAAACCAATCTATGGATATATTCGCACAGTATATTTTCTCTCTTCACACATAAATTATATTTTAAACATAAATTTTCATTCCGAGTGTTTAAGTTGATTGTTGTAGATAAAAATTTTTTACATAAACTACTTTTGGAAATCTAGCACGGACGTTTGGAGTGGAAAACATAATGTAAATTTTTTTTTCTCATGAAAAATGAGCTTTCAAGTTTCCCATTTTTTATTTCTGTTGATCTGTGTTTTTAGTTATCATTAGATTGGTTTTCTTTTCGATTGTTTCAACAGTATTCGTAAACTTTAGTTAAATTTTGAATATGTTCAAACATAATTAACTAGTTTAAAGCAGATCGATTTTGACGAAATGAGATTATCGAAATCGGTTAAGACAGACTGTTATTATAACAGGAGCAGAACATAATATTTCTTTTTGCTCAATTGTAATAACCTTGAAGGTTAATTCAAGGTCAATTTCTTTCGAAGCTACATTATTTACTACAAAATAAGTCGCACCGCCCAACTAATACTACAGGGTGCCCCAGAATGAATGAATAAGCCTGAAGCACCTTATAGTAGAGCTATTGGGCACTCAAAATAAAATACAAAAACAAATATATCCCAAGTAGTAGCTAAGATCTTGTGGATGTCAAAAATCATGTTTGGCAATCCAACATTTCCCAATTCAAGAATTAACACACACGCGACGAATAAATGCATAAGAGGTGAATACCTCAAAAATCGCTCGCAGTATTTGCAAATGTAAAATTATTGAATAAGTAGGTTAAGCGTGTCGCGTTTCTTTCTTTTCAATTTTCATTCTTACGACATTGCCACAATGTAAAAAACAATCGTTTACACTCACGGTTAATGACGTCTTAACTAATTTCTATATATCGCTCATTAAATAAAACAACGTCATATCTCAAAAAATAGCATTTTTGAGTTATTTATACATTTAGAACACACGTTGTATGTACTTTTAACTTGAAGAACGTCGTATCTGTAACTAATAGTGCTACCCGTCAGAGGCAGTAGTGTCGTTATTGTACCTTTGCGTTTTATATTTTTTGTTTATGGTAATACTGTACCATTTCAGTTGTGAGGTTAAGTTTGTCTGGATAACACGTTATTGGAGTGATTAATAGTGTCATATTGTGTATTTGGTCTTTATTATTTTAAAAGTAAGTCTTGGTTTTATATTATTATATTATATGAATATCGTATTATTTAGGGTTATTTCGTTTTACATGGGATATTGTCTATTATTGTTGTACGTGTTATTTATAAAGGGTGATTTTTTTGTGGTTAGGATTTTCATGCATTAGTATTTGACAGATCACGCGGGATTTCAGACAAGGTGTCAAAGAGAAAGATGCTCAGTATGCTTTGACATTTCATAATGAATAGACTTACTAACGAGCAACGCTTGCAAATAATTGAATTATATTACAAAATTCAGTGTTCGGTTCGAAAAGTGTTTCGCGATTTACGTCCGATTTATGGTCTACATAATCGACCAAGTGAGCAAACAATTAATGCGATTGTGACCAAGTTTCGCACTCAGTTTACTTTATTGGACATTAAACCAACCACACGAATGCGTACAGTGCGTACAGAAGAGAATATTGCGTCTGTTTCTGAGAGTGTTGCTGAAGACCGTGAAATGTCGATTCGTCGCCGTTCGCAGCAATTGGGTTTGTGTTATTCGACGACATGGAAGATTTTACGCAAAGATCTTGGTGTAAAACCGTATAAAATACAGCTCCTGCAAGAACTGAAGCCGAACGATCTGCCACAACGTCGAATTTTCAGTGCATGGGCCCTAGAAAAGTTGGCAGAAAATCCGCTTTTTTATCGACAAATTTTGTTCAGCGATGAGGCTCATTTCTGGTTGAATGGCTACGTAAATAAGCAAAATTGCCGCATTTGGAGTGAAGAGCAACCAGAAGCCGTTCAAGAACTGCCCATGCATCCCGAAAAATGCACTGTTTGGTGTGGTTTGTACGCTGGTGGAATCATTGGACCGTATTTTTTCAAAGATGCTGTTGGACGCAACGTTACGGTGAATGGCGATCGCTATCGTTCGATGCTAACAAACTTTTTGTTGCCAAAAATGGAAGAACTGAACTTAGTTGACATGTGGTTTCAACAAGATGGCGCTACATGCCACACAGCTCGCGATTCTATGGCCATTTTGAGGGAAAACTTCGGAGAACAATTCATCTCAAGAAATGGCCCGGTAAGTTGGGCACCAAGATCATGCGATTTGACGCCTTTAGACTATTTTTTGTGGGGCTACGTCAAGTCTAAAGTCTACAGAAATAAGCCAGCAACTATTCCAGTTTTGGAAGACAACATTTCCGAAGAAATTCGGGCTATTCCGGCCGAAATGCTCGAAAAAGTTGCCCAAAATTGGACTTTCCGAATGGACCACCTAAGACGCAGCCGCGGTCAACATTTAAATGAAATTATCTTCAAAAAGTAAATGTCATGGACCAATCTAACGTTTCAAATAAAGAACCGATGAGATTTTGCAAACTTTATGCGTTTTTTTTTACAAAAAAGTTCTCAAGCTCTTAAAAAATCACCCGTTATATATGACGTTCTTTCATTGAGAACTTCGCTTTAAAAATGTTGTATTTTGACTTAAGACGTTATTACTATATAAACATACACCAGGTCTATTTAGTGGTTCTAAACTAAATAGCATTATGACGCTTTTGCTGCAACAATTATAATTATGATTACAAATTATTTATAGTTATTTAAATTTATGACACTCTTGTTACAATTATTTGTATCACATTTTTATATAATCTTTGTACTATTCAAATTTTAGCTTGTTATAATAATGTTTTCCCGCGGATAACTCATGTGTGAATTAGCAATGAAAAACCAACAACAGTTGGCTGATGTGATGATGGATCCGTCTTTGGGGGAAGAGGCTAAAACATACATGATGGTGAAAATGTACGTCAAACCGCTGTTTCAGACAACAAACAATGCCTACCTATAATACCAACGCAAGATCCTTCGGAAGAATCAGGTAAGCATTTTTTAGATAAATTTGATCTTTTAGTAGAAATTGTTGTTTATTTTGTCATTGAAGCAGAAAATTTGCACAACCAGAATGAGGTCAATTGCCTTCGACCAAGTGCTTCATGTTCCTCATCATCATCATCATCCTCAAGAGCTTCATCATTTTAAAGCAGTGAGTCATCTTTAGAAGATTGTGATGATATTATCAATGATGTGTTATACAATCCGAAAAATGATGAAGAAAGTAATGAAAGCAGTTCTGAGGAGTGCACTGAAGATCTAAATATTCCATCTACGTCTACGCAGGATATTCCTATTTTGGTGAGCCCTCTCAAAAAACGTGTTAAACGAAACAGAGACCCGGACAAGTGGAAAAGAAATAGTGGTGAAGCATACGAAACTCACACTAAAAATAAACGAATCCGAAAGCCAAGGGAAATGAAAAATCCGTGCGGATTGAAATGTTAATTGCAGTGTTCCATTAAATTTAGTCAAGCGGAAAGACTGCAGCTCTTCTCAGCATATTGGCTATTAGGTGAGATTGATAAACAAAGACAATTCAATGGCAGTTATTACTCGAGAGTACCGATACGTTCGTGAAGGCGGTACACGTAAACCACGTCAGAAAAATAATGCGTTCTATTTCAATAAGAATGGTGAAAAAATTCGGGTATGTAAGGTATTTTTTAATAATACTTTAGATATTAACGATCGCACAGTTCGTACCGTCCAGGAAAAACGAAATAAGGTGGCTGATGTTCTACTCGAGCCGGGTCAACGTGGGAAACATGGGAAGCACCATACTCTGGATCCAGTCATACGAGATGGAATTCGACAGCATATCAACGCGATTCCAAAAATTGAGAGCCACTACACTAGAGCAAACGCAACCCGAACGTTTATAGATGGCAGTCGTTCTTTGGCGGAAATTCACAGAGATTATGTAGCAAACTGCAAAGCGGTAAATAAACCCTATAGCAGCTATGCCATATTTATCCGGCTCCTTTATACCTAAAAAGGATCTCTGCGAAACTTGCGTTGCCTACGAAAACGCTGCTCAGGAAGAAAAAAACTGTTTGAAGGAAAAATACGATCATCATTTGGTTGAAAAGAACTTATCTCGAGAGGAAAAGAGACGTGATAAAAGCAACAACAATTTTCACGGTATTATAGCAGTGTACGATCTCCAAGCAGTCATGCAAATACCGAAAGGCGACGTTTCGGTGTTTTACTATAAATCCAAGTTAAACGTACTAAATTTTACAATTTATGATTTACAAAATAATAGCTGTGTTTCAAGTACTTACAGAAGCAAGCAACCATGGCTGACGCTGAAGTTATATTCTATTCGGACAATTGCGCAGGCCAACAAAAAAATAAATTTATGTTGGCATTGTATTTATATGCGGTACGGCATCTGGGCATAAAATCGATCACCCATAAATATCTGATAAAGGGACATACACAAAACGAGGGTGACTCAGCCCATTCGCTTATCGAAAGACAAGTGAAGCGTCAATTAAGAAGTGGGCCAATGTATACACCTGATGCATTTATTGCCTCCATTCGAGCTGCGAAAAAGCAAGGAAAAGAACCTTTCAATGTGACTGAGTTATGCCACGAAGATTTTATTGACATAAAGGAACTCGCTTCCATCTTGAGATCTATGAATTTAAAGAATGTGAAGCTTCATGATGTCAAGTTAATCAGATTTGTGCGAGAATCTCCCAACTCGGTATATTACAAACATTCGTATAGTGACGAATTTCAAGAAGCCACTATTCTAACCAGAAAAAAACAACTAAAAGTCACAAACATAATTTTGAAACCTGCATTTACCACCAAACCTGGCCTGGCAGCAAACAAAAAAACAGATCTCATGGATTTAATAAATAAAAATCATATTCCAAAGTATTACTTTAACTTCTACAACAACTTATAAAATAACAAGTTGTTATAGTAAAAATTATGTATTATTATTTTAATTATTATTTTAAAAACTATACTGAAATGTGATGTAAAAGGCTGAATTGTTACAAAATAAAAATTTATTTTCTTATAAAAATGTGTATTATTATCAATTTTTCTAAAAAAACGATATTGTTTTTTGTCAAGAACGTCGTATTTGAATTTAGGTCTTATGTCAAAATCATTTTTTGTAGTAATAATGTCATAAGCCTAAATAGATTATCTTTTCTTGATTCAAAAGCCTTTTCTCTAGTTTGTTCAACCAAGTTAGTTATCAATTGTTTAAGACTATTAATTATTCCACCAAACCATACCAATTATATTGTTGTAAAGTAATTGGTACCCGAATGTCAATAAGTCAAAACATTAAATTGCATTATTTCAAAACGAGTTTTTTTGAGTTGTGACGTTGTTTTATTTAATGAGCGATATGTTTATTTTACATATTCTTTCTTTCACTAACAATTTCGAAATACTAATTTGTTGAACTCGCATATTGTGGGTTCACGAAATTATAATTATAAGTCAATAAATTCATTTGGGTGATAAGAGTCGAGCGATATACACGCCGATAGCTTATACTAGCATAATTTATATTGAGATAAAAATTAGAAAAATAAAACGCACTGTAATAGATAAATATAAATACAAATAAACATAAATTACAAATATAAGCTACGTAATTTATATTGGTGACCCCGACGTGATGCGCGCAGAAGCCATTATCAACTCTGCCTGTTTGAACCACAGCCTTGGATTGCCATGCCAAAACGATGGTAAATTATTCGCTTCCATCTGTACTTGGTATGGAGCAATACCGGCTGTTGTGTTATCAGTCTTTTCACCTTGTGCTTCATTGTTAGAAGTGCTTGGTTTAGATTCGGCCGTTCCGCCTTTAATTGGTGTTGGTGACATTATGCTTATTTTATAATTGAACGAGAAACGAAAACAGAAACAAAACTAGGAATGAGGAGTGATAGAGGAGTGATATTTAATTTAAGCGAAATTAATAAGAAAAATTAAGATAAAATCTACTACTTGAGTTAAAATATTCGTCGCAAATATCCGATTACTAAATGCAAATTAATTTGACACGCACGAAAATTAATTTGACACGCACGAAAATTAATTTGACACACACGAAAATTAAAATATGCTAAAATTTTGTTTTATCCCGAAAATACAGCGTTACACACACACACACACGATAAATATTAATATAATATCTCGCATTTCTAAAAAATAATAATTTTTCGATTATCATCGAGTTGCCTAAAATATTTTGGCAATAAAATAAATTCTTAACCTGCACATTATTGGAAAAATCTGTTTTAATTTTGGGAAAATATCTGGCTATCATCAAACATCAGCAGTGGTTCAAACCAGGGACATAATTCTTATCATTCGAATTCGACGGGACATCAAACGCTTCGTCCTCATTATCATTGGTGTCAGAAGTGGGATCGGTCATTGCATTTTATACGGTATCATCATACATTATTTTACCGCTGCTCATTCAGGATTATTTGGCTTGTTAAACTACTGCAGTCAGCTAAGTATTGATTTATTTACAAGTTTTAACTTATTTATTTAAGTGTTTGTTGTGCAATTAATATACTCGCATATTATTTAAGTGATTTCGAAATCGCGTGATTAATCAGATAACGGTCTCATTGTGTAATGGTTTAAGTGTTAAGGCGGAACCAGCGAAACTGTAACAAATCTTACTGAAATGAACGAAAAAAATATCTTATGGAAATTTGACAGTTTGGCTACTCAAATCGTATCGCAAATTTGGTTCAGTTGTCACTTGTCATTTTTTATTTGTGATTTAAAAATTATTATTTTTTTATTTAAAAATAAATCAAAAATGGAATTTGAGGACGTCAAACGAATGTTTTTGTTCCTTGTTGAACTAAACTATTTACGAAATTTGAAGAAGATACACAAAAAGTATAGATCGTGTGGGGTTAGAAAATTTAACCGTACTCGAGATAAATCTGGCTATTTTAAGGTAAGAAATAGTTTATTAGCATAATATTGAACCGTGTTGTATTGAACTAAATGGATTCTACATTTTAGGTTACATTTTGTGAAATTAAAATGCAAGACGAAGTCCAATTTTTTATTCACACTCGTATGACACCGAAATTGTTTAAAATGTTATTAAATCTATTGCAACCCCAAATGAAAGAAAGGTCCAGAAATTTGCTTAGCAGCGAATTTCGCCTTGCGCTCACTCTGTTGTAAGTTAAAAATTTTAATCTTAATGAATTGGATATACATTTTTTATCATTTTTAGATATTTATCACAGGGATGTACATTTCAAACTCTCGCTTGGAGTTGGAAGATTGGCAAGGAAACTACAAGGTTGATAATATACGAAACGTGTGAAACGATATGGCAAGTTCTTGGACAATTGTACGTCAACGAGCCAAATTTACAGGACAACATCCTATATGTGGAACTTCCCTAACTGTGTAGGCGCCGTCGACGGCAAACAGATCGCCATCCAATGTCCTCCAGAGGCCGGAAGTCAATATTACAACTATAAGAAGTTTCATAGCATTGTTCTGATGGCTTCATGTGATGCCAATTATACGTTCACTTATGTAGATTTGGGAGCTTATGGTTCCCAAAGTGACGGAGGTGATATATTTATAAAGAGTACCTTGTAATGAGATTTTCATTCTTTTTTATTTTTAAGGAATTTTTAATAAATTCCTTAAAAATAAAAAAGAATGAAAATCTCATCTCATAAACGGGTGTTTTTTTAGGAGGTTTGTTTTTCCGATAGATGTCGTTTTATTTTATGACAGTTGTTTTGACAGCTCAAAGTGGCATTTCTACTCAGTATTGTTTGGCAAATCATTATGAATAGGTTAACTCCAGAACAACGTTTTCAAATCGTGGAAATTTATTTTCAAAATCAGTGTTCAATTAAAAATGTTTATAGAGCACTTCGTGAATTTTATGGTGCACATAATCGTCCGTCAGAGACCACCATAAAGAACGTAATTACCAAATTTCGGTCTACATTCACTCTTTTGGATGCCAAGCCACCGACAAGAATGAGAAGAGTTCGTACAGAAGAAAATATTGCTGTCGTTGAGGCCAGTGTCGAAGAAAACGACAATTTATCGATTCGTCGTCGTGCTCAGCAAATTGGACTTTGTCCATCGACTTTATGGAAAATTTTACGTAAAGATTTGGGTTTGGTGCCATACAAAATTCAATTGGTGCAAGAATTAAAGCCACACGACCATCGTTTGCGCCGTGAATTCAGTGATTGGTCGTTAAATCAATTGAACGAAGATCCATTTTTTTACCGTAAAATTCTCTTCAGTGATGAGGCGCATTTTTGGTTAAATGGATACGTCAACAAACAAAATTGTCGCATTTGGAGCAAAGATAATCCACACGCCGTTCTAGAATTACCAATGCATCCTGATAAATGTACTGTTTGGTGCGGTCTATGGGCTGGTGGGATCATCGGTCCATATTTCTTTAAAAATGAGGAAGGACGACGCGTTACCGTGAATGGAAATCGATACAGAACCATGTTAAATGAGTTTTTGTTGTCAAATCTTGAAGATATGGATATGAATGAAATGTGGTTTCAACAAGATGGTGCCACTTGCCATACAGCACGTGAAACAATCGACTTATTGAAAGAAACTTTCAACGACAACATTATTTCGAGAAATGGTCCGGTGAATTGGCCTCCGCGTTCGTGCGATTTGACGCCACTCGATTACTTTTTGTGGGGATACGTGAAGTCATTGGTTTATGTGGATAAACCTCAATCGATTGACGCTTTGGAAACCAATATTCAACGTGTCATTGCTGACATACGCCCTCAAATGCTTGAAAAAGTGCTGGAAAATTGGACCTCCAGAATGACATTTGTGAAAAATAGTCGTGGTAGCCATATGCCAGAAATTGTGTTTAAATGTTAAATGCCAAAAAATTATCTACCAAATAAAAAAAAATTTTGGTCATTTCATAATTTTATATGTGTTTTATTCAAAAAAAAAATCGGCAACCTCTTAAAAAAACACCCTTTATATCAAGATTTGGAAAGAGGTTATGTGGTGGTAAACTTGACCTCCCAGACCCTGCAGTTTTACCAGGTACCAGCACAATGGTCCCGCATTTTTTTGTCGGTGATGCCGCTTTTACCCTCACGCCGAACTTGATGAAACCTTACTCAGGAATAGGTCTCCCAGAGGAAAAAGAAATCTTCAACAAAAGATTATCTCGAGCCAGACGAGTTATAGAGAACGCCTTTGGGATTCTGGTTAGTCGATGGCGCATCCTTTTAACTACGCTAAATATGCGACCCCACAATACAGAAAAGGTAGTTTTGGCCTGCGTTGGGTTACATAATTTCTTACGATTAAACAAAGAAATTAAAAACCTTTATGCCTCGTCACAATTTATGGATTGGGAAGACAGTAACCATCAGCTACACGAAGGCATCTGGAGACAAGAAGTGGTGAATAATATTCCGTCTATTCAAGCCTCCCGCAGCGTCCATGTACTCGGAGGAAGCATGGCATTAAAAATTAGGAATACTATTTGCAGCTATGTGAACAACGAAGGACGTCTAGAATGGCTCCATTAACATTTCATTGTTCATAGTTCATTCAAGATATACATAATTTATTTGAATAAAACAGTTTAAGTTTTGAAATTAATTTATTTTTATTATTCAACAAATTCAAGCTTATCAATTTAATTGTTCAAGGTTAAACAATCGGTATCAAAATATAGATAATATATATTTTGTATATTTTATATATAATAGTTCATATAACATAAAATAATCACATGTATCACAAATCATAAAGGAAATTTAATGGATATTAGCAAATCCATAAATTAAACATTTCAATTAAAAATGAAAATAATTACAATAAAATTCTCCCGAATACAGGTATTTCACAAAATTGGAAAATCATTTAAATTGTTAAATGTAGCGCTCGTAAGTCTGTTATATAATTCATCATCTCTGCCCGCGCAGTGTTTTTTACCGATTCAGGCAGATCTTTATATAACAAAATCAGTGTTCTTAAATATTGTTCATCGATATAATCCAATTTCGGAGGCTCCTCCCGTTTATAACCATCTTTAAGTTGTTGAAGAGTCTCATTAAACATAGCGCAAGAATCTGCGAATGGATCTGGTTTTGCTCGTTTTGTCGGAGTTACATCCGCTTCATAGGCACTCGATGAATCCTCGGTTTCTTCCAGATGACCAAAATTATTAGTTCGTGTTCTACAAAACAACAACAAAATGAAGCATATTACACGGCGAATACAATATAATAATGTACTTACCTTCTCGGTTGAATAAATTTTTTTAAGAACATTAAGCTCTCAAGATACGTCCACTCTTCTATGGTGGCCCCACTGCCTGAAGAGATATCATCTCGCTTTTTAATCTCTTTGTTGAATTTGTCCCGCAACAAATTCCATCTTTTTTTGCATTCGTTTTTATCGATGTTTGTAATCTCCCCAATTTCAGCCCATGCATTTTCTTTCATTAGAATGTTTTTATAGTCCTTGTTTGCCTTATCATATAAACATTTGTAGCTTTCTACGGCACTTATAAGCTGTGAGTAGTCCATTTTAATCTAGAACAAAATAATTACAAGCATATTCATTATAATGTATTTATAGGTTATGTTCATGTGAATTTAAAGGAAAATAAATTCCAATTTAATTCGCAGACCATCATAATTCTTAATTGAAATACTTACATTTATTGTTATTTATCACTAAAAATATTTTATTTCTTTTTAATTAATTAAAATAAATTAATTTAATATTTCGAAATTTTTTTTATTTTAAAGTAGTCTCTCAAAAAATGGCTGTACATTCAGACCAACACGCGCGAAATGACATTTCCTTCAGTTGGCACGAAAATTTTCGCTCTGTTAAGTGACAGATAATTTTAACGAAACTTTCGTTCAGTTTCTTAAATGTTCGGTGGGCAATTTAATTGATTTTCCATATATCGCAATCTTGCGTTACGGTTTTACAGTTTCGCTGGTTCCTGCTTTAGTATACCTCGTGGTTGTGTTAGTTGTTTCAGTGTTTTCCTGTTTCATTATAGCGCCTGAAACCCAATTAAAACGGTGCAAACAGTGTACGGCAAATTTCGATGAGTTTCTTTCTGAGTTATCCGACTTTGTTGAAACTAAATTGGAAACTGCACCCAGGTCTCAGGTTCATCTTCGACTTAATGATTTAATTCTCAATTATGAGAATTTTAAGAAAAATCAAATCCAATACGAATTGTTAGACGAAACACAGTTAGATTCGAAGGTCCGAACCAAGGTAGATCGATTATATTATGGACTGCGACCAGCATTAGAAGATAGAATATCAGATCTCCCGAAGAAGAAGGGAATTCCGGTTGCCAACACTGCGGAGGAGCTCTCATTTATTCCGAAATTACCAGAAATCATGCTAGATTCATTTACTGGAGAGATTACCAAATGGAAGGGATTTATCGAAGCTTTCGATAACCATGTGCAGAACAACCCCAAATTAAACGATTTAACTAGATTTCAATATTTGAAAAATTCAGTTAAAGGTTTCGCGGCCAAATGTTTCGAAAATTTAGATTTTATAGCGGCGAGCGTTTCGATAAACCCAATCAAATTGCTGAAGAACATATAAAAGCGTTGTTTGCTATTAAACCGATTGATAAGCCAACTTCCCAAAAATTGTTGAACTTGTTGGAGGACTTCAATTCTCACGTCCGTTCTCTAAAAACCTTAGGTCGTCCAGTACAATATTGAGACGATTTTCTAGTGTACTTGATTACTTCTAAGTTCGATTCACATACAAAAGCTAAATGGAAAGAAGCGTCTTTACCAAATGTGCTTCCATCATTCGATGGCACTTCAAAGTTTATTCGAAGTCACAAAATAACTGGACATAAATCGGAACTGTCATCTACATCAAACAGTGTAAAAGATTCAAAAGTTCAACAACATCAATCGAAACCATTTAAACGAACAGCATTTTCAGTACAAACGGGATATAATTGCGTCATTTGTAACAAATTTGGTCATTCCATTATTCGATGTCATAAATATATTGCAATGTCGGTTGATGAACGAAAAAAAGTGGCAACCGAGCTAAAATTGTGTACAAATTGTTTGAGGTCACCATATTTAGTTGAACAATGTAATACTACTAATGTATGTCGAGTTTGTAAGACAAAACATCACACTTTATTGCATCCGAATAGTTCTGCTTCAGCAATTAGCGTCGCGATCCCATCTCAAATCAACTCTGAATCATCGCCCTTGACCAGTATAACTACTTCTCCGAGCAATCCAAACTTAACAACATTGGTTACTTATTCAATAAGTGCATTACTCGATTCAGGTTCGCAACTGAATTTTATCACAGAGTCATTGATAAAGGTTTTAGGAGTTAAAACTCATAAGTCGTTGATCAACGTCAAGGGTATTGCTTGTGCTTCTACTTCTTCGTCGAAAAGTTCGACACTTACTATCCATTCGCGAATAAACCAGTTTTCTGCCAAAATTGAAGTGCACTTATTGAATAAAATATCTGATAGACAACCGTCACTTCGAATTGACCCGTCTAGATGGTCAATTCCCGCAAATATCAAGTTAGCTGATCCATCATTCTATGAGCCACATGAAGTAGATTTACTTCTCGGAGCGGATATTTTCTTTAAATTGCAATCTATTGGGCAAATAAAAATTGGTGAAGATTTGCCTGTTCTTCAGAATACCGTATTAGGTTGGGTAGTAGCAGGTGGAACTTCAGTTTCTTTACAGCAACAGAGTAAATGCCATCTAGTTGCCTCTGAATCAAATCAGTTAGATGAATTATTGGAACGATTCTGGAACGTCGAGGAATGCCACACGGATGAATCTTCATTATTTAGCTCGGACCGCGAGAATCACTTTCGAGAGAATTTCAGTCGGGATATAGATGGTAAATAAGACTTCCGTTCTCTAAAAGTCCGTCATTGTTGGGTGATTCTTCATTTTGGGCAAGGAAAAGGTTTCTGATGATAGAAAAACGTTTCAATAATAATCCAGAACTTCAGAATGAATACAAATCATTCATGTCAGAGTACACTGAATCATATGAAATTGGTTAAAAATATCGAATATTTAAATTATTATTTACCCCATCACTCGGTAGTTAAACCCGATTCAACTACAACTAAGCTAAGAGTCGTTTTCGACGGTTCAGCAAAATCGTCCAGTGGTTATTCACTAAATGATCTATTAACGAACGGGCCTGTAGTGCAGAACGAATTATTCGCTGTGCTACTTCGTTTTCGCGCTCATATGTATGCGTTTAGTGCTGATATATGTAAAATGTATCGGCAAATTCGTCTCGACTCAACTGATCAAAAATTCCAATACATTTTTTGGCGGAACAACCCTTCCGATGAGCTTCAAACATTCAAGTTAACGACGGTAACTTATGGTACTAAATAAATAATAACTTATGGTACTAATTCAAAATGACTTTTATGTCGACGATTTGCTAACTGGTTCCGACACGTTGGAAGAAGCAGACAGTTTAAACTCAGACATCACATCGATCTTACAAAGTGCTAAATTGCCCTTGCGTAAATGGTGCTCCAATAGTCTAGAGCTTCTTTCCGATATTCCATTTGAAGATAGGGAAGGTCGTTATCTAATCGATGATAAGACAAGCATAAAAACGTTAGGTCTCTACTGGCACCATGTCCAAGATCATTTTCGTATCAATGTCAACTTCGGTTCTGCGAGTACCTCTAGTCTTACGAAAAGAATCATCATATCACAAGTTGCTAAAATCTTTGATCCCCTTGGATTAGTAGCCCCAATAGTAGTCGTCGGGAAGCTATTACTACAAAGGTTATGGTCACTTTAGCTTAGCTGGGATGAAGGTCTTCCCATGGAATATCATACATATTGGTTTAAATTTCTTAGTGAACTCCCAAAGTTGATGAACTTGACCGTCCCGCGTCATTTGTTCAACGGTAAGGAGAAATACCATGGAATTCGGTTGCATGGTTTCGCTGATGCCAGCGAAAAGGCTTTTGGTGCCGTCATCTACGTAAAATTCTTTGCCTCAGCTAGAGTTGTGTGCAGCGCAACTTCTGGCCAAACTCATGCAAAAGATTTTGGGTGCTATAAATTTCAAGGTTGATGCATGTTATTTCTGGACAGATTCGATGATAACGTTGCATTGGATTAGATCTCCATCATGTAGATGGAAGAAATATGTTGCAAATCGTGTTTCCGATATTCAAGCGAGATCCGATTCACAAGAACGTTCGTGATTCACAAGAACTGAATTCACAACCACTTTTTACTGATGTGGATTACCCTTTAATGTTTTTTTTGATTTTGTATTGAATTATACTTTGTGATTTTTTTATGTGAAATAAATAAAATGAAAACAAATTAAAAAGTTTTAAATTTGTTAAAGCAATCAATAACGTCTACAATAAAGTTTAAAATAATAATTTCGTGTGTTAATTTTGATTGTTGACATTATTGAGTTTTTCTCTGCATTTTCATTGCTGTATAAATCATACAGTTTTTGATATAAGAATTGACTATTTTCTCGTGTAAAAAAATTAAACTATGATTAGTAACTTTGTCACATGTTAGACCCTTTAAATTTCCAAACTATGATTAAACAGATTTTATAGAAAATCAATTAACAATTAATGGAAAGTTCTACTCAAGCCTAATGTACATATTGAAATACATATTTGCACCTAATTTCAAATCAATCGGTTGAACATCTTCGAAGATAACAAAAAAATAGTGTCCTACACTCTCCTTCAATTTAAATTAAAACTTTCTTTACATATTTTATGAGGAACTCTGTGATAAATAACTTTTACTGTGATAATTTTGACGCAGCAAAATAATTTTATGTTCTATATACTGTGTACTACATCAAAGAGTATTTTTGTAATAGTCCCAACTGAAAGCTCCTTGAATGACTTTTGTTACAGCAACCAGCAGTGCACCATGGGCTGAGCCATTTTTCGTAAATTAAAAGATTGAAGACAAGTGATTAAGGTTTATCACATGCCTCACGCGTCTTGTCGGTTTCAATTGATTTTCTTAAAAACGGCACGAATATATAACGAAGCGGATATAATACTTTTTACTTGGTTTGTTATCAACGAGTTGAGTGAGCAAATTAAATTCTGCAAATTTGGACTACATTGAATAGATCAAGCGAAAAGAGAGTGTTTGGAAATTTTTATTACAATTCACAAAATATTAAAACCGGAATTAGAACTAGTAGGGATAAATTTGGGAATATCATAGTGGAAATTATCTCTGATAAACACAATGAGTCCTCGATGTGGAACAAGATAGACAAAGCGCGAGTACCCGCAGTAAGTACCCAAGTAGAATACCAGAGTCCGCTTGACGAGAAATTACTGCGTTAAAATTAGATTTATATCCGCGTATATTTGTGAAACGAATTCCAAAATGAGAATTCATTTCACAATTTTAAGTTGTGAAAAGTGAATCTAATTTTTCTAAATTTTGACAAACCGACTAAATGAAGAAAGTAAAACAAAGAATTGATTTAGTAGTGGCAATGCCTTTCGAATCAATACCGTATCAACACTTACCGCATTATGCCAGTTTATATGACCATCAGAACAAACGAGAAATTAGAAGACAATTATTTAAATTATATAATTAAATATTATCTTTAAATAAATAAATAATGATTAATTTATAAATATTTATGACGTGTCTTTTTCAGAAAAAAAAAAATTTCGTACGCTTTGTCTGGATTCTCAAAGCGCACTGATATTGTTTTTTTTAATGGAAACAATAAAGTCTTAACTATCCAGTGGATTTAGTGTTCTTTTAAGGCCAATTAATGCCCCTTTTTGATACACGCACACACCACTCATTCTCTTACTCACACAATTACAGTATAGCAGACCACACTGGCATGGACGGTGGGTCGGTATTGAATTTTGGACTCTAACCGATGGTTATAGTTGTGTTTATTTGTATCAGCGATCGAAAGTTCGCTTTGCATCTTGCCTCTGATGGGATTCAAAACTAGTACCCCCAGGTACAAGTGCCGAACCTTTAACCACTGCACCACTTATTCGGTAAAATGATTATTGTTAACTTACTTAATACTAACTCATTACTAAACAATTTATAAAATATAATCTAATTTATATTAAGTTGTAAAAAAAGTATTTAACTCGCCTTTCAGCAGTGTTGTCTACATCCTGTGGCCCTATTAATTTTTATTGTTGCAGCTTTCCCCAAAAAAAAAATGCCCACCTCCCCGTTTTACAAAATCTATCAATTAGGGAATACATTTTCGGGAAAATAATTTAATATTTGCGATCGTAATAAAACAAGAAACCAAGTTTTTTTAAATAATTGACTGCGTTTAATTGGTGTTTTGTGATATTTTAATCGAATTATACTTAAAAATTAATTTTGTTTATTAAAGTGAAAAATTGGAAATTAATATTGCAAATTGGTATTGGTAGGTTTCAGTATGAGTTCGGCATCTCTACAGTCCAGGCATATTGATTATCCGGATTAAAACCTAATACTAAAGGTTTTCCGTAAATTTGGAGATCCTTGCAAAATATGCTGAGCATCTGTGTACCAGAAGTAGCGGCTTCCGTAGGAGCTTTTTCATTTTTTGCAACGAAGATTAAATTTTCAACAAGAGTTGATCAGTAAGTGTGCTGTAATAAATATGCGCTAAAGTATAGCACACTTACTGAATTTGTGATAAAAATTGTCTGGTGTTGGTCAGAAAGTCGGGTGTTGGCCACAACAATTAGATCCCTTCATTGTTTAATAGGGGGCAGGTAAACAAACAACACAACGAATTTTGGTATACGGTGTAAAAACAGTTTATTAGTCGAATTTGTACAAAATTTTTAATTTATTTTTATATTCGACAAAACTGAAAAGTTCAGTCATTTTCAATATTATTCATTTGCTGATAAATGTCTACATAACGAATAAGTGTCAAGCTTGACTGTCACTAATGTTACCTTGATACGTAAAGGCTGGATGAAACTGAGCGAGAATTTACGTTAAAATCGACAATTTTTACTGGTTCATTTTTTATTAGTTTACTAACGCGTACGAATTTTTTAACTCGAAAGAGAAAAAAGCTCTATGGATTGTGACAAAAAATGACAAAATTCCACTCAAGAATATTATCACAGAACAGAGTGGCTGGTCACCTGTAACAAAAAAACTAATGCATATTTAGATTTAAATATTATTATTTTATCGCGGTCCCAATAACTATTTCTTACTATACCATATTATGGTTCTATCAAAAAATGTACAAAATCGTAACATTTAACGTCAAACAAATACTGCTGTGTTACTTTAGGACATGCAATTACAACATTTAAATTTCCATGAACATAAAAAAATTTTACATTTCTAACAGTTGATAAATTAAAACAGCAACAGCGCAACATAATAAATTTGCATATCTACACCCAATTACAAAACAACGATATTCTGTCTTGTTTCGCTTTTTAGCGAATAGTTTTCAAACACTGGTTGGAAAACAGTAAATAAATAAACCATAAAAATAGTTTGAGTAAAAAAGTTTGACACAAGTTTTTTTTGATGTTTTCGTAACAGCAACATAGAAAGTGAAATTATTAAAAAATAAATCATACCTTGGTAATAGACTAGGTAGCATACGAAGCAATCATCAAAACTACTTAAAAGCTACGGAAACACTATACACCTAGTTTTCGAAAAAAAGAACTTTGAGAAATAAAAAAAAATAGTTCAAGTAATAAAAATTCCGACATGCAATATTTAAAATATAACTTTCAATGCTACAGTTAATAATGATTGTTGTTGGTTTGCTGTTAATAGTGGCAGTTTTTATTTTAATTCAAATGCTTCACATGATGACTTTGGCTGGTACGTCAACAAAAAACAACAAAGTTTGTTGTTTTGCTATTTTCGAAGTTCATATAATTTATCTAGATAATGGTTTATTTGTGTTACTGTCTTGTTTGTGTGTTTTTATATGTCATGTGCATTAATGATTCGGTTGCTGATTTGTAAGCGGTTGCTAAAAAAGCGTGTCAAATTGTAATTTTCAATGTGACGATTCCGATCAATAAATAATAATATAGAATAAGCTTGTTTATACTCGTATGTAGGTAAATATTATGACCCTTTCGAGATCCTAAATTTTTAACATCCGTGTTATCATTACTTGATTTAGTTAGGTGTTTGGAAGGCTGTTTTAATTATGTATTTAGGCCGATCCCATCGATATGTCCTGTCCTACACATAACATAAAGGAAGATAGGCCAGCTGTTTGCTAGGTGCAGGCTAGGTTTAAACAGCAGGCTAGGTTTTTGTTG
This sequence comes from Nephrotoma guestfalica, assembly GCA_963691935.1. Lineage (NCBI taxonomy): Eukaryota > Metazoa > Arthropoda > Insecta > Diptera > Tipulidae > Nephrotoma > Nephrotoma guestfalica. The sequence goes on along the minus strand of OY829913.1, from coordinate 235,363,884 downwards.
GAGTAGGTTGGATTTAAGCAGCACGCTAGGTTTTTGTTGGAGCAGGTTGGATTTAAGCAGCACGCTGATTTTCGGATATTAAATCCCTTGTTATATTACAAAAACAATCACTTCACAAAACGTTACAATTTATTATTTTAGCCAATACACTATATAATTTAGATTTGGTTGCTCAGCCACTCGTTTTATACAACTAACTAACTAAATTTGTATTTTTTCAAGTGCATAAAAATTTGGCACCGAGAGCAAGAGAATCATTGCATTTTTTTGTATATAAATGCATTACAAAGAATAAGTACATAAGTGATAGACATTAATTGCATTCGTATATAAATGCATTACAAGATTTAAGTATATAAGTAACATGTATACAAATAATAATTTTAATGCTGCGTATCAACATCCCGGCCGCCTTGAATCGCTAGATTCAATTCATAGGTAATAATACAAGCTTGTGAATTGGTCGCTTGAATTCTCTGGATATCGTTCGTACCGTGGCGACAAAGCCATCTCTTCCTGGGTACACTTTCGTTATCTTTCCTAACATCCATTTAGCTGGAGGCATTTGATCGTCTCGCACAACAACTACGTCGTCTATTTTTAAATTTTGCATCTTAGTAGTCCACTTCGACCTTTGTTGCAAAGTGGTTAGATATTCGGTATGCCAACGTAACCAGAAGTGTTGTAACATTTTTTGAACCATAGACCATCGGGCTGACGAAGTCAATTTTATATCGGTCAAGTCATATTCCGGAACTAGTGTAAGTGGTTGACCTATAATGAAGTGTGCGGGTGTCAATGCATCTATCCTCGAATTCAGAACCGCCTCAATTTGAATGATGAGTGTTAACATTTCCTCCAGAGTCAAAATAGTGTTACCAACCACTCGCCTAAGATGGTACTCCATCGATTTAACTGCGGCCTCCCAGAGGCCGCCAAAGTGTGGAGCTGCTGGCGGAATCAAATGCCAAGTTATTTTGTCTTCTAAAAGTAAATTGGAAATGACATTAGAATTTTTTGATAAAAAATAAAAACGGTCGGATAACACATTTTTTGTGCCAACGAAATTAGTGCCGTTATCACTGTATACATTCGAACATAAACCGCGACGCGACACAAAACGTTTTATGGCTGCTACAAAGGCTTCGGTGGTCAGATCACTCACTAATTCGAAGTGTACTGCTTTTGTGCTTAAGCACACAAATACGGCAACGTAGATTTTTTGAGATTTTTGACCCCTTCCTTTGCGCAAGCAAATTTGCAGAGGCCCAGCGTAATCGACCCCTATTTTTATAAAGGGTCTTTCAAAGGTAACTCTAGCTTGAGGAATCGAACCCATTAGGTGTTTTTGTGATATCTTCCTTCTTCTAAAACAAGGCAGGCAATGAAATATGATTTGCCTTATCATATTTTAGCTCCAATTAACCAATACGTTTGTCTCAAAATAGCCATTAGTAATGATGGCCCTGCATGATGATGTTTCAAGTGTGCGTTTCGGATGATAAGCCTTGTAAGAATGTGGTCTGGTGGCAATATTCTACCGCCCACTCGTAATAATCCATCATCGTGGATAAATGGCGTCAACGAAGAAAGCTTATTATTTTTATCTAATTGCAATTCGGAACTTAATTTAACAATTTCCGACGGGAAGGATACCATTTGAAGCCATCGAATCAGAGTAACAGCGGCGTGGTTTAATTCATCAGCTGTCAGGTTAATGGTGCAGCTTGGTGAACTATTTTTTCGTACCCGTTGAAACATTTTAGTACATCGTATGACAGAGGCTAGTATTTTACTACACTTATGAAACGAGGAATACAATGTAGTGAAGCGATCAAGTAAACTAGATGTTTGGGTACCAACGCGCACTAGAACTGATTTAGGCCGGATCTCTTGGTTGATGACTTGAGTGTCTTTCGCAATTGTAGGTTGTTTAGGCCATGCAGACTCCGCTTTTTTAAGCCAAGTTGGCCGATACCACCATAAATGAAATTGGACAATGTCGCGAGGATTTAAGCCTCGAGAAGCACAATCTGCTGGGTTGAATTGTGAAGTTACATGTCGCCATTGAGTTCTAGAAGTTGTGTTTAATATTTCGGCGGTTCTATTGGCTATAAACGTTTTCCATTTACTTGGATGCTCTGAAAGCCAGGCCAACACAATTGTTGAATCGGTCCACGCATATATGGTGGTATCTTCAAATTCCAACGATTCTTTTATCAGTTTCAGTAATCTTGTCAATAGTACCGCTGCACAGAGTTCCAACCTAGGTAAGGAGATTGTTTTTATGGGTGCAACCTTAGTTTTGGCTGCAACAATAGTGGTTATAATTCCATCTTCGGTTATTACGCAGCAGTAAACTACTGCAGCGTACGCACTTTCGGAGGCGTTGGCGAATCCGTGCAGTTCAATCCGGTTGCCACAAGTGAATAGCCATCTGGGGATCTTAATATCCCTAATCTGGTACATTTCATTTCGAATTGTGGTTCATTTCGATGAAATTTCTGCAGGCAACTCATCATCCCATTCTAGCTGATGTAACCATATAGACGTTGAAAAAGGATTTTGACACTCACAATGACCGGTGAAAGCCAACCGAGTGGGTCAAAAATTTGCGACATTTCCGATAGTAAATTTCGTTTGGTTAATTTTGGATTTTCAGCAAAATTAGTTCTGAAGGTAAAATGATCACTCTTTGGGTTCCATTCGACACCCAGAAGTTTTACGGATTTTGATTCTTCCGTAATTTCTAGCGCCTTTAATTCCTGGTCCTCTTCAGGAATGATTTTCAATAGCTTTAAGTCATTTGAAGCCCGTTTACGCAGCCTGAAACCAGCAGAGCTTAAAACATGAGATATATTAGTTTGGATTTTGCGTGCTTTGTCCAGCGTTTGTGCTCCGGTCATTAGATCATCCACATAGAAGTCCCGCAAAATAGTTTTAGATACTTCCGGATATTGTTCTCTGTTATCAACTGCTACTTGATTGAGGGTCCTGGTAGCCAGAAATTCGGCTGATGAGGTTCCATACGTGACTGTGAGAAGCCTGTAATGTTTCACTGGTTGAGATTCAGTCGATCGCCATACGATTCGTTGAAAATTTGTATCGGACCTTTCAACCAAGACTTGCCGGTACATTTTCTCTACATCGGCTGATAATACAAATTTATGGCATCTAAAACGAAGTAGAATAGATACCAAACTTGATTGAATATTTGGGCCAACCATTAAGCAATCATTCAATGATGTGCCCACATCCGATTTACAAGAGGCGTCGAAGACCACGCGTAATTTAGTCGTTGAGCTGCTTTGCTTTATTACGCCATGATGTGGAAGGTAATACCCGAATTTCGCATCAACTTCACTATCAGGAATTAGTTCCATGTGTCCTAGGTTTTCGTATTCGGTCATAAATTCAACGTAAGTTTCTCGAAAATGTTCATCATTTCTAAATTTGCGTTCCATGGCGTGGAGTCGTTTGATAGCGCTTGTTCTCGAATTGCCTAGGCTTGGATTTGGGGTTTTAAATGGAAGTTTTACTACGATTCTTCCATCGGAATTACGCATAAAGTTTCTTTCGAAATTGTGTTGGCAATTTTGTTCTTCTTCGGTGAGGACTTTCGGTGCAATTATTTCTTCAGACTCCCAAAATTTCTTTAAGGTCCAATCGATATCTACTTCAGCGAAAAGGCTAGTTGTTTTATAATGAGGATTTGAGTTTTGCTGGGTATGTGTCTGACCGGCTACTATACATCCCAAAATTGTTCGTTGAGCAACAGGCATTCCCTTTTCTCCAGATATACGGCCTTCGGCAATTATATTGAAAAATTGATCTGCACCAATTAGGACATCGATAGGATTCGAAAGTTGAAATAATGGATCGGCCATTTCAATACCATTTAGGTGGAACCATTCTGAGCGAGCTATATTAGTAATCGGTAGATTGGACGTCAGTTTGGGTAAAATTAAGGCATTGACGATTATTTTGATGGATGGATCAATACGAGAATGTATTTCAAGAACTGTTCTTCCTCTCGACGTGCCAGCTCCAGCTGAACTAAGGCCGATAATAGAAATGCGGGCGTTCTGCCTTGGAATTTGCAATTTTTGCAAATAGAGACTCGGTAACAAAGGAGCTCTGGGATCCAGAGTCCAGCAGTGCACGACATGTTTGTAAACAACCATATTTATCTTTCACATAGACGAGAGCTGTTGGTAAAAGGGTATGTGAATATACATTTAAAGTTAAGGCGTTACTTATGGATCACTAAAATTATCTGGACTTTGGCTAATATTTGAGTGCTGAGTGCGCTGTGTATTTACAATATTTGTGCTTAAGTGATTGTTAGTGTCCGGTTTACGTGCTACTAATGGAGAGTCATTGATTGAAGTGGTGTATGTTAATGTGGTTTTTTTTATTATAATCTTTGGCTGCAGTGCTAGTAGATGGCATGTTGACTGTCGGGGCCTTATGGACTAGAGTGTGGTGCTTAGAATGACATTCATGACATCTCTTTTTTGATCGGCAGTCGTAAACGGAATGACTCCTTCCGAAACAGTTAAAACAGCGAATAGAGGTTTTAATAAATTCTCTACGTGCGTCGACGTCCATAGCTTTAAACTTGGAACATTCAACAATCAAATGCTGATCGGTATTTTGGCAAACTGGACAAACTGAATCGGTTGTTTCTGCTACAAAACTTTTTGAGGCTTCTAACCGTTTTACCGGCACACTCCTTTTATTCGATAAATGATTTCCTTCCTTTCCATCGTAACTTCGTCACATGAATCAGTGAATTTACGAATAATTGCAGCGTTCGGTTGACGTATGGCTCCCTGTTCCATAAAGGTTTGAATGAAAGAATTCACTATATGTTTTTTCCTGTCATATGGTTTACAGAGCCTTTTAAGAGCTTCTAAATAATTTCGCTCAGTAACTGCAAAATGCCTTACCAATGTGATGCTGCTTCACCTTTGAGTAGCCCTTTCAGATACTGAAACTTTTGTGCAGCCGAAAGCGCAGCATTTTCATGAACCATGGCATTGTATAAATCAAAGAATGATTGCCATTCTCTGTAATCCCCCGTGAAGGTAGGTATATTGACTCGAGGTAATTTAAAACTGTTGGAATTTCCTAAGGCTACGGATGTGTCCGTATCCAATGATGCATCCTTTGGAGTGATATTATGTATATTATGGTGTCTAAGCCATTCGTTTAACATTGATGTTGCGCGATAATAATTTTCATCAAATTATTGGATTCTTCTTCAATAGAAATAGCAAACATTTTATCTTCCGTTTCTATAAACAAATTTAACAACGCTGTTGCTTTTGCAAGTCGTGCTTTAACCTCATCATAACTGTGCCCATCCGTTAGAGCTTCGGCATATGATACAAGCTTTGTTAATTGTCCCTTGATGATACCTCTACGTTTTATTAGTGCATTCATTTTAAGTTG
>OY829913.1:234957623-235358227 GCA_963691935.1 Nephrotoma guestfalica | reverse complement strand
CTGTACAAAATATTATCTCTTATCGTATAGTAAACATTCTCATACGTATTTTCGACACTTTCCTTAATCCGTTTAATTTCTGGATCACTCAATTGAAATGATATCAATGTTTCGTAGAAACTGCATTCCGTAACTATCATCACACCTGGGCTTCTACTTAAAGCATCCACATGACGCATCGACATACCACTACGCTGTACCACCTCAAAATCATAGTTAGCTAAAAATAATGGCCACCTCATAACCTGACTACTTGCATCTTTTTTTTCTATGGCATGCTTAAATGATAAACAATCTGTTACCAATTTGAAATGACTACCGGGTAAGTAAACGTGAAATCTCTTGATTGCATAAATAGCAGCCAATGCCTCCAGCTCAAATGAATGTTTGTTGCTTTCAGCTGTCGTCGTTCGCTTACTAAAATATGACACAGGGTGCAAATTACCATCAAGATGCCGCTGTAGTAGTATGGCACCGAAACCTATCTTACTAGCGTCTGTATGAAGCTCTACCTCAAGCTTCGAGTCAAATAAACGCAATATTGGTTTTGAAACCAATCTATCCTGTAAATCATTGAATGAACGATTCTCTAGCTCGCTAAACTTAAAAACAGCATCCTTCTTTAACAAGTCCAACAATGGCTTAGCAACGACTATAAAATTAGGAATACATTTTCTGAAATAGCTAGTAAGGCCTACAAACCTTGAAACCTCGTGAACAGTTTTAGGAAATGGATATTCTTTAATGGACTGCACATGACAATCCGATGGTGCTATTCCAAACTTTGAGACACTATATCCTAAATACTCAATCTGGGACTTAAAAAAAGAACACTTATCTGCTCTGAACCTCAAACAGTTATCATACATCAAATCTAATACTCTACTCAATACCTCCTTATGATCATCAACACTATTAGTAGCAATGAGTATATCGTCAATATACACTACCACCACCCCTTGCTGGATTAACGGACGAAATATCTCTGAGATAAAACGTTGAAACACTGACAGCACATTACACAAGCCGAATGATGTCTTAATATACTCATACTGACCGTCTGGGTCACAAAAGAAGTGTACTGAATCGAATCCTCGGCAATTGGAATGTGATGGAATCCATTCCGTAAATCAATCAGACTCAAAACAGATTTCCCATTTAATGCGTCCATATAATCGTCAATTCGAGGAAGAGGAAATCTATCCCTAACCGTGACTTTATTTAAATTTCTGTAATCTACACAAATTCTCTTCTCCCCGTTCTTCTTATTAACCAAGACTATTCTACTTGCAAAACTACTATGACTTTCTCTAATGATGCCTTCCTTTAACATTTCACCAACCATTTTATGAACTAATGCACGATCTTTATAAGACAAACTTGTTGGCGAACAATACAAACTAGTAGGACAAGTTAAACTAATTTTCATCTCGTGACGAATACGAGGAATTCTATTTTCCGGACGATCTAAAAATAATTCAAAAGTTTTTTCGACGTACTCCTTTAACCTGTAATCTGTATCACTTTCATTAAACACTGGGCCTACATCGAAATCCTTGCCACACACTGACGCGACAAAACTATTCCCTAATAACTCGTTGAACAACAATACTCTATCTGCTTCATCCGTCTCAGGATTATCGATTTCACTATGAAGCATTGTCTCACTCGAACTGTGCAACTGACAAACTTTCACCTGATCATCCTCACTCGACCGATCCGATTGAATTTCAAATTTAAACTCACCCGCGTTCATTCCACCAGACAACACAAAGCCTGCTCCCGGAAATCCGCGTAGAAACTCCCTTCCCAGTAAGCAATCGTAATCCATCGCCGAAATCGGAACAACCCTAAAAGAAACAGGAATATTAAAATGATTAAAATTACAATATATGTTTTGTTTATTCAATCCACGATACTTCCCATGACTTATTTGCATTTTAACTGATGCCGGTACTTTATCCTTACGGATAATGTTGATAGGAGAACCTGTATCCAACACACCATAAATTTTACGACGTTCATTATTTGCAAAATCCACTTCCAACTGTATTACTATTTCGTCCCGCAACACAACACCTACCGTTCCAACTGTTTGATAACATCTGGCCTCGGAATGACCAACTTTCCTACATTTCCCACATTTTTGGCGTTTAGACGGTTTTGGACAATTTGACGAAATATGACCATTATTGTTACAATTATAACTACGTGTCGACCGATTATGTTGTTGACGCTGTTGACTCTGCTGAGGAACTATTGACAGTTTAGTTTGTTTCTGATTATCTGGCTTCACTGGCCGTACATGTGGCTCTACATATCCATATTCTCGGTTCTTTTCAATATAATTTATTATACCTATCCATTCTTGAACATTCACAGCACTTGAAAGCAGTGTTCGATAAACCTCGATATCATTTATACCATTTATTATAAATTTACCAATGGCTGAATCTGACATTCCTGCTTTACGACCAATATGCAACATCTCGTAATAATACGCTGTAATCGTTTGGTTCGGCAAACGCTTTTTGCAAGTCATTCTCATTGAAAGATCGAATTCGTCGTTTTGATAAGAGAATGCTTTTCGTAGCTCATTCTTCATATCAGTCCATGATTGTATATTTGGATTTGTCATAACCAAATTTCGCGCTGAACCTTTCATTTTAACTTTTGCCATAAAATACATATCAGCTTCACTCCAATTGTACATTCTTGCAGATGTTTCTATTTCGTTTATCCACGCATCGACAGTGTAACTTGAACCCTCAGGGTTATACTCCTGAATCAGGGTAGCAAACTCGGAAGGATGAATCTTTGTATTAAACTGACTGATGTGCTTCGATTGAGCCGCTGGAAAGTATGATGCTGCTACTTTTGGCTGGTTTCGTTGAATACGATGGTGAAATCCGATTGGTGAAATAATTAAACTGATTATTAACGGCACCATGCTCGAATTCTGACCCATGTAATCTTTCCACAGAATTAACAAAATCATCCGGTATTGATTCACTTTCAATTCGACTAACATTCGATATTCTTTCTAATTCTATCTGTGCTTTTTCTATAGCATTTTCCAATTTTAAAATATTTTCTCTCAACATGTGGCGAGTTGACTTAACCTCACTGTTCACGGACATTTTCCACGCACGAAAAATTAATCAATTTATATACTATCTTGTAGCATATCCCACTTCTTTCATGTAGGAGTATATCTTCTATTTAACGGATTGTTATTTAAACAATTATAAAACAAATAACACTCTTTACTAACAACTTTATTTTTATCAAAAATATAATAATAATAATGTACTCCCCCCTTTTACACAAGTCTCCTCTTCTTCTCTCTCTCTGAATCCCTCTAGGGACAAATAATAATAAACTTATAATAATAAATACAACTCAAATTATCACCAATAGATGGCATTACAAATAAAATAATCAAATTTCAAATTCAAGTATAAATCGTTATTTTTCTTTACTTACTACAAGTTATTGGTTAAAGTAACAGAAATTAATTCACTCTTAATATAAATTTAACATTTATATGATCAAACAAGAATATTCTTATCACTGCAGTGTTTCACGTGCACCGATTCACAACCATTTTTTATTTAATTCCTCGGACCAAAAGGAAATACGGTGGCATAACTACGTCTTCACATCTACATCTATCACTTCGTATACCAATAGAAAGGTGAAACCTTCACCTGGTTGTTTAAATCTATTTCACTAAACTCTTACAAAAAATGTACTTACAGGTATGAAATTGTTTATTGAATAATTTAACCCCATCTAAGGTCTTTCTAAAAAGATGCCACTTTTAACGATACCTTCTGTAGAAATATACCAGTTTAATGTAACCTCTAAAAAATTATTAAAATAGCAAAAACCAACCAATTTCCTAACCGTATAACGGTACAAGCGACGGTCACAAAACTTAACAAAAAAATCCGTGTCTGGTTTTTTTGTTCAAGGAATGCGATAAAAGCAGAAAAATTTAAATTGGTGAGGTCAAGTTCAAAAAGTGCCAAAAAATGCTGAACTATAATGGAATGACTCACATACGAGTACAGGGTGTTTGGCGCGTGAACCGACAAATTTTTATGGCAGACTGGGCAGGTCATTTAGAAGCTTTTATCCCATAGAACTGATGTCCTAAGTGCCACGGTAGCTGAGATTTGATATTTTTAATTTTTTTGTAATTTCCCAAAATCTAACAGGTCACAACTTTTTGTTTGTAGTAAAGGCACGAAATGACATTTATTGTATTCTGCAATGTGATTTGATTCTAAATAAATCATTATTTAATGCAATTGGTTTAAGAAAAATGACTTATGGACTTCCAAATTCTAAACATGTGTAAAACTATGAAAAATGTCACCTTCTAAATTCATTTAAAAAATACTAAAGGTTTAACTAACTTAATCATTTCGGACACAAGCTCACTTACATTGTCTTTTAGCGGCAGTGTGAATATCAAGCACGAATAGAAAAGAAACTAAAGCAAACAAAAAATTCCGTTTCATTTCATTCATCGCTTCATATAAAGAACGTGATTGATAAGAATATAGTAGATGCGTTGGATCGTTCGAAAATAAGCAATTCAGGAGCTGCTCTTCTAATCGCCATCACTGCAAATGCATTAGAGCATGATTTATAATCAATGGCAGTTTCCAAAGAGACCATACGTCACCATCGTGTTGAAATATTTAAGTCTTCCAGTTCTGATTCTATTCTAACCGTACATTGGGATGGAAAAAGGTTAGAATATATAGCAGAGAAAACAATGGTTGACCGACTGTGCTTAATAGTATCAGGATATGGTAACAACAAAATGTTGGGAGTTCCAATGATTATACATGGGACAGGCATAGAGCAGTGTAGAATGGTATATTAAATGCTTGAAGGCTGAAATATAACAGACAATATTAAAGGATTGTGCTTTGATATCACGGCAAGCAACGTCGATAAGCTAAATGGAGCCTGCAAACTTCTTGAAAAAATATTTTGCAGACATTTATTGTGGTTTGCTTGCAGACATCATGTATATGAATTAATTGTATCTGCTGCTTTTAGTAGCTTTTTGAAGGAAGTATCAAGTGGCCTCGATATTCAGCTTTTTCAGAGATTTAAAAAGCAATGTTTAGCTGACGCAAATGTTCAAGAAATCTTCAGTTGACCAGAGAAAGAGAATTCTATAACCTTTATTAATGACCAACTTGGAAAAATACATAATGGGCGAGATGATTATAAAGAATTTTTATCTTTAACACTTTTATTTCTTGGAGAACCGCTTACATATATCACTAAAAGACCACAACAAGAGAATTCCTTTAGTAACAAAAACAAATATTAATGAATGCCTTAATTAATAGGCTGCTGTGCAACAGAAAAACTAGTAAAAATATTAAAAATAAAATCTTGTTAATTACATATGAAATGTGTTTCTATTTTAAATCTTTTCCGTGGCTTTAACCAAAATTTCATCTTTTAAAAATATGGAACCTAATTTTCAATTAATTAATTAATTTTCAAAGGCAGTGCTAGAAACATTTCTTTATCTATTTAAGTTGCTCTTTAATTTTTTATTAATAAACTCTAACCATTGATTTAGCAAGTGACAAACAATTATTTGAAATTTGAATCTTTTGGTCGTTTAAAGGCTATAAAATTGTTAATTTTTCAGTTACGATGACGTACAATACCTCAAGTTAGCGACGTTGAAGTTGTTGTCGAATTGTCTCTCCGTCTCTGTTGGATCAAACTACTTTGGTAAAATTTATGTTGCTATATGAAGGCTTTCTGAGACCTCTGTTTAGATTAAAGTTAAGATTTGGTAGGCTCTTCTATAACGTTTATTGATACAATATGGGTAATATTGTTTCATACTTAAATTTATAGTTAGAAAATTTGGATATTTTTACAATTTTTAAAACATTTGGATTTTCGCACTAAGAAATGCTCGACCAGATCACCTAATTTTCCTTTAACACACAACTATTAGATTTTTTAACTTAAAATCAAATTTAATTCTGTGTTTTACGTTAGCTTAACTATTATGAGATGTTTTACGAAAGATGTTTCAGTAACTGAGAAACATAGTGAATACCAATTGAACATTATAAAGGGCGTTTGTCCGTTATTTTTAATGGAGTTTTCTTTAGAATTTCTATGTAACTAAATTGAAGCACTTTATCTCATAAATAGCTCATCATTCTGTAAATTTCCAATAAGGCAAATTTTTTCTAAAAGAACTTATTCCAATTTAAACCTAGTACTCAGTTTGATTTCACGTGAAATCATACGATTCTACCAAAGTGCAATTAAAAATTGCACAAACACGTGAAATGTTGACATTTGCTTGTGGTTGACAACAAAAACAATTTCTCAATATTCAAAATCTATGAATTTTAAATAGAATCAATTTAATTTATTCACTTAAAATAAACAAATTCAACTATGTTTGTCTACAGATTGAAGCTGCTACAAAAAAAAAATAAAGAAAAAATGTATTAAGCTTTAAGTGTAAAGCTTGAATTTTTCGTTTCCGATCAATATCCAGAGTATTTAAAATATCATAGGTCAAGCTTTCTACAAGCTTTCGGTGTAGCACGTTCTGTAGGAAAAAGCTTTCGATGTGGCGCGTTCTGGTACATAGGCGTAAATTATTTAATTTTAAATTCTGCCAAATATTAACATTGACACCTTAATAAATTGCATCTCCTCTTCATATTCTTTTATACAAATTGGAATTTTCTGAACTTTAAAATATTTTTGTTAAAGAGCTCCGAGATCTATCATTTCTGAGATCAAATACATCGTGTAAGAAATGGCAAAAAACTTGATATTTTAAAAATCAGCACGATTTATTTTGTAATTAACATAATTGTAAATTTTTATGTTCTTAGTCCTTTTTCTGAGAAATGAAGGGTTTAGAAATATGTGTAAAAACAACAGCTTTTATGAGGTGTTTTGCTGGGATTGGTCATCCAAACCTGTAGCAAGAAACAAAAACCCAGACAAACCACAATTTGGAAACCATTTTTCTGAATTTTATTGTGAATTTTTGATTTTTTAGGTAACATTAAATAGCAAATATGGGAAATATTTAGCTTTTCTGAAAGCTAAAGAGTCTGAACTACGTATACCGGGTGATTTTTTTAAGCTGAAACTTTCAAATATCTCGGAAAATAAGCACTCTACGAAAAAAATGTCCATAATCAAAATTTAATCATTCCGGGGGGGACATACATTACTGCTAAAATTAGTATCTCTCCTCCCCTTCTTGTAGGGTGGGGCAGGGGATTACTTTGAAATTAAAATAGGAACCCCTACTTTTTATTGCAGATTCGGGTTCTACAGCTTAAAGTACGTAGGGTTTCTTTAAAACATTTTTTTCGATTCATGGTAGATGGCGCTGTAATAACGATATGAATTTTTTTTTCGATAGGAGACGTAGGAGACTGAGAATCTATGCATACGATTCTGCAATACGTTTGAATTAAAATTACATTGTATCGTAACCCAGGAACATGCGATTAAATCTGCTTTCAAATACATGATTTTTTTTTTGTATTTTGTTTTCGATCGAAAATATCGATTCAGTTCGAAGATTATTTCGAAAACAAAAAGACATGTTTGCGTTACGCTATTAATAGAATACAAAATGGAGTATATAACTGTACAAGAAAAAATTGAAAGGGTCTTGGTTTATGGAGAAACTGGCAGTAGTTTTGATAATGCTGTCACTCTCTACACTGCGCATAGTATTCGATCACGTGCTTCATTTTACCGGATTGTTAAACAATTTACTTCTGATGGAAGTGTTCAACAGGAGAAAAGGACTCGTTCAGCAACAGCTACTGAGAAAAGTAATGAAATTGCTGTATTGGCTGCAGTAACTCATAATCCTCAAATTTGTACACGAAAAATAGCTAGCGATTCCGGATTGTCCTAAACAATCGGTAATTAAAAATTTAAGAAATACAATTTGTTTTAGACTAGTTTCGGGTATTTCGTTATTAATATCGTTATTATAGCGCCATCTATCATGAATCGAAAAAAGTGTTTCAAAGAAATCCTACGTAATCCTCGTACTTAAAGCCGTAGAATCCGCTTACAAGAAGGGGAGTAGGGGTATTAAACTCTAATATATGTCCCCACCGAAATGATTAAATTTTGATAATGGACTTTTTTTCGTAGCGTACTTATTTTTCGAGATATTTGAAAGTTTCAGCTTAAAAGAATTAACCGGTATATTCATCAAAAAATATTTACTGACATTGAGCTATTGTTAAGAGTTAAGTGGTACAGAAACAAAAACTTTTCTTAAAAAAAATAGAATCTTAGAATTTTGTTTTGTTTAAATTTGAAATACTTTTTAACTAAATATTCATAATTATTATACCTTATTTAAAAGAGAATGTTATCAGCTTCTTAAATAAATTAGTACATGAAAATAAAATTGGTTATTTCTCAAGATATTGAAGTTGCTTTAATACAAGGTGCTGTATTGGAAGATTTCTCTTTAAAACGTCTATAACTTGATAAGAGAGCTTTAACGTGCGAAGTGATAGAAGTAAGCTCATCTTCGGTTTGATCAAGGAATCCAAGCATTCGTGTTAGCTACTTTAGGGACACCCTGTATAAGTTCCAATTCTTAAAACCCATTCAGCCATGAAAATAAATTAGGGACGCAAAAATGCACCGAGAAAACGCTTTGGTTATATTAGGTTAAGATAAACCAAAGTGGAGATTTATCTTGTGATTGATAGCTACAACCTACTAAGCTACACTAAAACAAATGGACAACGAAGCTGGTGCAGACGGACAGAGATCCAGACAAACATTTTAAAAACGATTATGGTTACTTATCTCTTATCTATACTAATCATAGTTTATAGTCATAAGAGTTTTGGTATAATAGTGACGTTAGCAGCTTCTTGTTCCGATATCGATAAACTGCTAACGACATAAATTCAACCGGAAAATCGATGAATATCTTGGTATTATATGACATAAAACCCCAAAACATTAAACGATTTTTGAATTGAATTTGAATCATTTTTAACAATTTACACAACACCAGTTTAATTGGCACAAACTCTCTGATTTCAACTCTCATAGAAACACAAGCCGAATGCTTTTAGTTAAAACACAATTTATATTGTTTAAGTGTGTTATGTAAATGTTAACGTACTAGCAAGTGCCCGAAAAAAAGTGAAGACCCTATCATTCAGTTTTACGTAGTTTTGCTTCCATCGCTGCGTGCTTAAAGAGAAATACATATATCATTTCCCATAGAAACTTTAAATAAAGGGTAGTTCCAAATAATATAGCCTAATTACATTAGAATGCTTTTAGCTCCACATTTTAAATATATTTAATATGTACTACCTACCTTCAAGTCACAATTTTCATATAAATTTTACCCCTCACCTTTTAAAATGGTAAACAATGATGAAATGAAAAACGTAAAAATGTTACTCCATATAAAAATATGTTTTATTCTCTACTATAATATTCCTGGCATATTTTAATTAAGTTAATTAAAAATATGTCAGACATTTTTGGATAAATGTTTATTAATGTTATTTTTTTAATTTCCACAGTAGAATAATTTTCACATTATCCAGTTTATAAATAAGAACCACTACTAAATTACATTTTTCATCATTGTCATACATAAATTCAGTTCTTCAGTTATGTATGGTCGCGTCGCGCTGTACTCCTACTCATGCAAGGCAGTAGACAATTTGGGAAAATCATGAGACCAAATCGAATGGTAGTCATAAATATTTATTAAATAGAGTGCGCCAGTAAGATGTTTTACTTAATTTTAGCAGTTTTCTAGTTTTATGAAAAGTTATAGTTTAACGTTTTCGTGGGAACACGAATAACCAAAAGCACCTTGCATGGAAATTATGCGCAGCAACTTTGAACAATCATGATTCATAGCATATCGATTTCTCGATAATTAATTGGTTTTCTCGGTGAAATTTCTCACTGGGCCACGCTTTTATATATCAAGCACAAGATAAAAAATACAATTATAAATTAAATTGTGAAGGCTTTTCATTAAAATAAATAGAACAATAATTTATTTATATAAATTTTCCTTCTGAGATTTTTATTTATTTTCTTTTTAATTAATTCTAATATTTTGTTTATATATAATGTTTAAATGAGATGGCAAAAAATTGATTTGGCAGAAAATAAAGAGGATGACAAAAAAGTCGAAAATTTAAAAACGTTCTGTAATGTAAATATTTGAGCTGATTTTTTGTTTCTTATTTTTTTTGCTTTTTTATTGTTGTTCTCGTCATTTTGATTTTGGGGAAAAATGGTAAGGTTTAAATTTTTAAAATTTTCATTTTCATGCAAATATATAAAATAAAATGTATAACAATCGTATTACCGAATTGGTATTAATCTAGATATGGATTTTTTTGTTATTTTTTCCCATATCATTATATCTCAGTCGTGAACATCCCAACATTTTTGTTGAATTTGTTGGTTTTGGAAACGCAATTTATTCATGCTTTGCAATTTGATAATTTGTATTTGTACTCGAACCTCAAATATAGGACAATTTAAGTTTACTGCCGAATTGGAAACTAAGAGAAATTCACCAAATTGTCTCATTGAAATACATTTTATTATAGAGTAATTGTCTTACGTATTTGAGAGATAACGAAGTTATAGAATCGAATTTAGTAAATTAATGTTTACAACAATATTAAAACTGATGCCAAGACAATTTTATTCTTCTGTAAAATATAGCAAACTGATTCAATCGAATATTAGTTAACAAGTGGATAATGCTTGAAATTTGTGAATAGAAACATATTTGAGTCGAGCTAAACACGCCCTTTCGCATAATGCACAAATCAATTAGCATACAAAGGTGTTTTTTTTATCGAATTTGTTTGTATATTTCAATTGGTGCATTCACACAGCCAAATTGACAACGTGTTTTTGGATTCTGGTTAAAGTATTTCCCATATTGGATCATCTTCAACGAACTACTGGACTTAAATTCAAATTTAAAAAAATAATTTGAAGTAGATTCCCAATACCTAGTGAATTTTCCGAATTAAATGATTGTGCAAATGTATTTAATATCGAAACCATCAACATTTAATGATGCCGTTGATGCCGCAAAAGTTAGATGCAATTTTTCATAAGAATAATAATGCTGTATAAGATAGCGGAAATTTCTCAGCGGAAAATAAGAAATTTCGCTACTCGCCGCAAGTGGCAGCACACTCACAAAAGAGAATTTATTTTGTTATATAATTAGCAGCGGAAATTTATTATTCTTTTGTATTTCTTTTTTCACTAAATAAAACATCCCAGCGCAATAAAATATTAAAAGTGATCCTTAAAATGACAAATTGATTGATCTCCGAAGTAAAGGAACTCGGTAAATCAAATCTTGAAATTCAACAATATTCCGTCTTTCCGCCATACTAAACGAATGACGATGAAATTTGGATAAAAGTATTGATCTGGTTGAACCGCAGGATTGGCCGCAGAAAATCAAAAAATTATAGTGAAAATTCTAATCCATTAATTTCCCTGGTAGTCTCAGTATGACCTAAGCTATTAGAAAAACAACCGAAAGTATTGGTTACTAGTGGGAGTTTTTGAGATATCGGCCAAAAACTGATAATAAATTAATAAAAAAAATTTAAATTTTCAAAAGGATTGGTTATGAAATGGCCTAGCTTAGTCCAGCATGAACAGATCCTAGAATTTTTTCCTAAGTTTTGGACCCCTGATCAATACTTTTATCCAAACTTCATCGTCATTCGTTTAGTATGGCGGAAAGACGGAATATTGTTAAATTTCAAGGTTTGATTTACCGAGTTCCTTTACTTCGGAGATCAATCAATTTGTCATTTTAATTATCACTTTCAATATTTTATTGCGCTGGGATGTTTTATTTAGTGAAAAGAGATACAAAATGAATAATAAATTTCCGCTGGTAATTATATAACAAAATAAATTCTCTTTTGTGATTGTGCTGCCACTTGCGGCGAGTAGCGAAATCTCTTATTTTCCGCTGAGAAATTTCCGCTATCTTATACAGCATAGAATAATAACTATTTTAACCTAACTGTTAGATTTAACTGTTAGAATATATGAAGGACCCATCCGAATACTGTAATAATTAAATCTTTTGTAATAATTTTAACATTAACTTGACAAAAATTATTTCTTTTTGTGGTTTTTTTCAGAAATTTTTCAGAAAAATTTAGCAATTTTTCAAAGTTTCTATTAACACAATGTTCTATTATCACCTAATCTAAATGGTTATTAATCTAATCCGTGCATACCAGAAAATGAAATTTTAGAAGCAATTCGGTCATTTAGTGACTGACGGTCGGGAGCCTGATAAAGTATCATCCACTGTACTGCCTATTACAAACCGTGTCATACTTGTTTCGAGAATAACTAATTTTGTTTTATTTTTGTTTTCTCAAAGTTTTAAAACACAATAATTGATAATTTATAATTTTATTGACCATAACTATCACAACTTTCAACAGTATTTCTATTATCTTAACCGTTTAATATTTTGCGCTTGTTAATAGGAAAAAATCTTGATCGCAACTAAAAAATTATTTTGCTTTCTTCTACGCCAAAAAAAATATTTTCCAACTCATTATGCCCCCCATCGATAAGCACCAATTATCGCGCATCTTGGTTAATTAGCATTGTCAACTATTTACTGTAGACGAAACAACACCAATTAGGCATTAATATTTTAATGATTATTGATCGGGTTATTAATGATTTGGATTACAATGATTTAAGTTCATTGACATTTATAAATCATAACACTGAGATACTAGTATCGTTCTTTTAATAGTATAACGAATAAATAATGTAATTAAGTTTACATTATTTTAGAGGTATATAAACAACTATTTTAAAGCCGAAAGGTATGATTGTCTAGATGACTATAAAGGTTTTAATAATCGGTAAGCCATTGCAATTTCTACTATGTCTGATTAATTGATTAAATTCTAATTTCAATTTTTGTATTTTAGGTTTCCCAACATATTCCCCCGCGTTAAGAAAATTACGGAAGTATTTTCTTAACTAGCACAATACATATTGCAAAAATTTAAATTGCAGTGCACATCCCCTGTAATTTGCTGTATGATTTTCACCGCAGTTACTGCAACGTTTCACAGATGGGTCATTGCGAGATTTGTCACACTGTTTGGAGGCGTGAAGTTCACCACAAATAACATAAACATCATTTAAGGTGTAGTATGCTTTCGTGTGTCCGTATTCTTGGCACTTTATGCATTGAACTGGTCCTGACCTCTTCCTAGGTTCTTCAATTACTATTTTGCGATGTAGCAAATATTTTAGGTTGTAAATCTTGTGAACTCCTTTTGACTTTTCTTCCTCTGGCTCTAGTTCCAAACGGAACATTGGTTGGGGCACCTTCTCACGGTTTACTATATTACCAATAGATTTGACATGGAAACCTTCCGCAGCAAGTGCAGCTTGTATGTCGCTAACATCTACGCAGCTTTCAATTCCTTTTAGCACAACAGTGAGCCCTTTTTCACTTTTTAGCTGGTATGTGTAATATTTTTTACCAACTTCGACAAAATGTTTGACTAGGGCTCTGAAGCCATCGATTTCGAAGGTTTGAATCTTTGTTTCGTTTATATTACCCCTTTTGAGCGGGGCAATATAAAATTTAGATTCTGTTAATGACGCGATTTTATTAACCAGTTCATTGTTAGATGCTTCCCTTAAATAAATTGGAGGCGGTTTCTAAGGTTTCGATTTCGGCGCTGTATTTAGATCACCGACCTCTAAACTAGAGAATCGGTTGTTAAGCGGTATTTGGTTAACACCTAGTTCAGTCCGTGTCACTTTGCTCCTGCCAGCAAACTGAGCAGATCTCGGGCTACGTTTTCTTTTAGATTGAACAGTGATATACCTATCCAATCCCGTTTGCACTAGATTATTTTCAAACTGACCACGGTCACTAGAGTTCGTCGCACTGAGTTCATTCTTATTGTTTTCGTTTAGCATTGCATTTGCTGATGAATTAATTTTTTCTTCACTGTTTTGATTTGTAATTTTAAACGGCGGTATAACTAATTCTGTCGAAGAAGCACTTTTAATCACTTGCATAGGTGTTTTCTTTGGACTATGTTGAACTTTACCCACTTGATTTACACTTGTACTTGCAATATTTAAACTTTTTACATGAAGCTGGTTCAAATTTGATGTAGATTGTGTTCGGCTTTCGGTGTTCGAAGAAGTCTTTTTTGAGGAAAAAGGGGCCTTCATGTTCACATTATCACTCACTAAATTACAATTTTATGTTATATACGAGTATTATAACAAAATAAAAGGCACTAACAGGGGGGGAGGGAGGAGCCCTTTGGCTAGTCCCCTTTACAATTTTATTATATTTTTAGTCGATCCTGATTGGATCTTGTAGATCATGCGGTTTCTTCCTTCGCAGCCGTCTTACTAGGTTTGAATCATCCAACATACGACGTATCTCAGCATTTTGGTGTAGACTAATACGTTGCATGTGTTTTCTCGCGTGTTTGCTTAATTCTTCACTAACGAAATCCATCTTCAGATCTCTATGGAGGTTGTCATTTCTTATGTACCACGGTGCATTAACTATTCCACGAAGGACTTTGCTTTGGAATGACTGGATGATATTGACATTGGTTTTCTTTGTACAGCCCCAGAGCTGAATACCGTAAGTCCACACAGGTTTTAGGATATGCCGGTATAGTAGCAATTTATTATGTAGAGTTAGCTCAGAATTTCTTCCTAAGAGCCAATCCATCTTTCTGTATTTGATGTTTAACTCTTCTTTTTTCTTTTTCACATGCTCTTTCCATTTTAGTTTCGCGTCTAGAGTCATGCCTAGATATTGTGCCGTATTTGCATAGGGAATTTGCTGGGAGTTCAGTTCTACTGGTATCCAGTTGACCTTCTTGTTGGTAAAGTTTACGTGAACAGATTTTGTTTCATTAAGTTTTATTCGCCATCTCTTGGTCCAGGTACTGACAATATTAGTAGCTCTTTGCAATTTGCTTGTAGATTCTTCTATGCAATTAGCAACTGCTAAGATGGCCGTATCATCCGCAAACGTCGCTACGTGAGTCTCCTCTATCGTTGGCAGGTCCGAGGTATATAGAACATATAAAGTTGGTCCCACAACGCTTCCTTGTGGTACCCCTGCTAATATTTTCTTTATTTCTGAGTATTCGCCATCTAATTTAACTCGAAAGTGTCGGTTAGATATGTAAAATTTTAGAATTTCATAAAACTGCTTTGGTAAGTCTCTTTGTAATTTATATTCCAAACCTTTATGCCATACTCTGTCAAAGGCCTCTGCTACATCCAAGAAGACGCTTGAACATACTTTCTTTTTTTCAAGTACGTCTTCAATTATGTTTGTAATTCGGTGTACTTGTTCTATTGTTGAATGGTTTTCTCTGAAGCCAAATTGATGTGGAGGAACAAGATTTCTTTCTGCTATTATTGGTTTTAGTCTCTTTAGGAGAAATTTCTCGAATAATTTTGAAATTATTGAGAGTATAGAAATCGGCCTATACGAATTTTTGTCATTAAGTGGTTTGTTTGGTTTAGGTGTCATAATTACTTCTGCTACTTTCCATTGACTTGGAACGTGTTTAAGTCTGAACACTGCATTAATTATTTGGAGTAGTTTACGCAGACCTTTTTCAGGAAGAGCTTTTACTATTTGTCCTGTAATTAAGTCATATCCTGGAGATTTCTTTGTATTTAGGTTGAGATTGATTTCCTCTTTTAATTTTTGTAGTGTGACAGGAGATATATTGCAGTTATCCATTTTATATACTGGTGGTATGTTTTCCTCTGCAGTTTGTCTAGGTAGTGGCTGAAACGTGTTCTCGAGGAGGGTTGCAAACAACGAAGCTTTTTGCTTTGCACTTATAGCCCATGTACCATCTTCATTTTTTACTGGTGGAATTTGTAGTTTAGGTCGTTTTAAACTTTTTGTCGCTTTCCAAAGGGAGTACTCGGTATCTTTTTCCCCAGTAAGGCCACTCAAGTATTTATTAATGGATTCGTTTTTGATTTCTTTAATTAGCAACTTTAGTTTATTGGATAAAAAATTAAGAGTTGTTTTATATTCTGGCGCTCGACTTCTTTGCCAGGACCTTCTTGCCTTTCGTTTTGCTGCAACCAGTTCCCTAACTTCTAGAGGATGAGTAGCATTTCGGCGCATTTCCTTTGAACTTGAGGGGGTACTTCTCCACTCCGCTTCTTGTATACTGTTGTTGAGTTGTTCTAGTTCTTCTTCTAGCTCTATCGGGTTTTTAATTGGCACCTGAAGATCAATATTATCCTCAACAAGTTTCTGGAATTTCTCCCAGCAGGTTTTTTTGTTCGTTAGCGAAGGTGGACTAGTTTTTTTAATAATCGTTGCACTGATTGTCATAATAACAGGCGTATGATCCGACATAATCCCGTCGCTGCTTTCTAGGTATATGTAGTTTTCGTCTATACCTTTGGTGATAACGAAGTCAATGATATCGGGTATTTTGTTTCTATCCGTAGGCCAATAAGTTGGTTGATCTCCAGAATGAAAATCGCAATTGCATAGTCTTCCTGCTGCAAACAGCTGTCTTCCTTTTTAGAGGTTACTCTTGATCCCCAGTAGGTGTTTTTTGCATTAAAATCACCTCCGATTATGAAACTTGATCCAAGTGATTTAAATAACGTGCAATAGTCTTGTTTAATTAAATTATATCTTGGGGGGCAATATATTGACGATACACTATATTCTTTGTTGTTATTTATAAATACTTTTAAGGTGACTACTTGCATAAATTCCTCTTCAATTTTAAGATCTATAAAGTGTTTGATGTTTTCTTTTATAACCACCGACGATCCTTCCATTGCCCTTCCTGCTGGATGAATGGCGTGAATGAAGTTGAAGTAAACTGGGTTTTCGGTACTAGGCATATATCCATTTTTTCAGTATTTAGGAAAATTTCTAATTCTGGAATATGTTGCATTAGCCCATTTGCATTCCAGGTTACTATTCTTAATGTTTTACTTGTTGTTATTTGCATCATTTTAATAGAGCATGGATTTCATTTCATTTAGAGAGTCTTGCTTATCTAACCTGTTGCTTAGAGCTTGAAGGCAGTTCTCTTGTTTAGCTAGACGAATGTTAAGAGCTTCCATGCTTCTTAGTATCTTTTGGAGCACTGCTGTACCTTCAGTAGTGTGCTCCGAAATAATTGGTTTTGTCATGACTACTTGCGAGTACAGTTTTGGTTTTGGTTCTCCCGTTTTACTAGCATGAGGTTTAGGTTCCTCTTTGGTGGAAGTTTGATAATTTTTTACCGATACTCCTGGACTTTGTTTTCGCGTTTTATTTCTTATTCGTTGTAGCTCCTTAGCTATTTCACATCCCCGGTAGTTTGCGGAATGTGACTTATTGCAATTGACACATTTTGCAGCAATATTTTTACTAACCGGGCATACCTGGGTATGATGCGTTCCGGCACATTTCACGCATCTAATCTCTCTTTGGCAATATTTCTGCGTATGATTAAAACCTTGACATTTTTTGCACTGCGGTATTAATCCGTTATTATTTTTCAATGGCTCTATTTTAACTCTCATGCTAAGTATTGCCTTGATATTATACACATCTTCCACTTTTTGTTTGTTATTAAAAGTGAGCATAAATAGTGGAAGCCCTGTTTTGTTAACTTGAACTCCTTGTTCAGTTTCGATTTTTTCTTTCTTAATTATGTTTACGGCATTTTCTATTTGATAACCCTTTTGCTTGAGATCCTCAATAATTTCCTCTTTTGCACAGGTTGGGTGAAGACCTCTAGCCATAACTTTAATTGGGCGATCATTCTTATCCTCATACGTAAACCACTGATGCCCCTCGGAATTAAGCTTTGTAGCCAAAGCTCTATAAGTTTCAGAGTCTACAATATTAATTTTCCAGACGCCGTTGTTTAGAGATACGAGTTTGTACTCGGCTATCGTAATCGATTTCATAATCGATTGTATAGTGGAGAAATTTGATATCCCGACGACATTTATTGGTGGAGGTGATTTTTCTTTCGGTTTAGCTGGTTGTTGTTCTAGAGCTAGTTGTTTCTTGATGATTAATTGATTTCTGGCAACCTCTTTTGAAATTGATGGTAAAGTCTCCGCCTTTTCTGGTGAAGGTTGCGCTTTCCTTTTCTTACTTGGTCTTTTATTCCGGTTCAACATCCAATTTGTTTCTCTTTCTAATTCTTCTTCATCCGTATGGAATGAATTAATGCCATCATCGACTGTTGGGCTAGGTGTCGTCCCAAGTTCTGCACGTGTTTCAACTGCTTTTTTGAGTTCTTCATTTTTTTTCTTTAAAATTGTAAATTCTTCTTTCAATTTAGTAGTAAATTCTTTTATTTCTCTTAGTTGTTCACGGAGTTCGGAATTTTCCTTCTCGTACTGAAATATGTTGCGCCTGCCTCCGAAGAGTGTGGATTTGGCAGCATATCTGCTGCTGTACCACCTGGGGTATTACATTCCGTATATGTTGTATTCATTGTTTGTTTGAGCCAATTTATACCACTGGCATTTGGTCCCCGGTACCACTTTGCTACTGTCGAAGCAGTACCCGCCCCCCGCGATGAGGACGCGGCTACCTTGGTGTTACCTAGGTGTACACAGAGACAGCCGAAGCCCTCTGAGTACCCTAGGCTGAGGGGCCCGATGTTAGTGAAATCAATTTTGCGACTCGAAAATATCGAATTATATTTCGTAATTCATTATAATTTTTATTATAATGAATTACGAAATATAATTCGATATTTTATTTTTCCAAAATCAAACAAATTGGATAATCGTTGATAGCATTACACAATTTCCAATATGAAACTTAAGACAAATCCGAATTTAATGTAAATTTTAATCATAAAAATTTCTCGAGTAAATAGGAATAAAATGTCTTTTCTCGAGAAATGAAAAACATCGAGAAATGGGACACACTACCTGACACTACAGAGTTGGAAAGGGAGCTGGGAATAATAAAGGAAAATGAATGAACGCAAACAGAAGTGAATCACCACAACATTCATCATTACACGATTTCCTTTTCAAAACTACAGGAATCCTGATATTACTCTTCGCCATTTTTTTATTTTAGGTTCACATACCAACCTCTGTAGCTCCGGAATATGTTGAGTCCAACAGCAAAACATTAATGCTAACTTAGTAATTACAATTAATTTTTCTTTTTTGAACTATATAATCAGTCAAACATCAATATCGAAACATAATTAGGTCAGCTTGCTATAATTATTGAGTAGCTAATATATTCATGTTATGAGCAAGATAGGCATTACAATTTTTTATATAAAGACCTTAAAATGTTAGAATAAACAATCAGAACAAACATAAAAACCAACAAGTTACTTTTATTTTCACTTTATCATTTATTTCGAAATAGTGGTAAAACCCCCAACCGTGGTAAGCGCACTATTCCCTAGATAAACAGTTGGTGTACTTCATATTCACTGCGATGAATGATTCGCTTTCAAAATAAACTAGGTATCGTCTCTTATAATTTATTTCCGAATTGACCCCTTCTGTTGGATTATATTAAGAAATTAATGCATAATAATAAATTGAAACACTACCTACCTAGCAAAAAAATTATTTTCACTTTTTGCCCCCCTCTCTCTCTCCCCCTAATCACTTATATACATAAGAGTTTGTATTCTTACTCACCGAATATATAGGTCAAACTATAACGATAATTAATTTTTAGTTTTTCGTTATAAAAAAAATATTTTGATTCGATTATTCTGAAATATAACACAGTTGTGTATTTCCATAACTAATAATTGGATCAATATCCGTTTTAATAATAACGGCAGCATGTGATAGTTTGTTAATGTTTAGTTACTAAAATAAATGATTTTATAGGATGAGACTTGATGAACCGTATACTGTTGGCTTATAACAACAAAGAGCAACTGGTAAAACGAACCTTCTTATTCTTGTCTGTATATACGAGACAAAGAGTACATTATTATGCAAAAAAAAACTCATTGCTGTTTCTAGATTCACTCGAGTTTACTGTTATATTTTTGTTTCGTTTTGAAATTTCTAGAAAATACAATGCAGATTTGGTTTTAGGCTATATACGGATAAAAAAAATGAATTGAAAAAAAGTTAATGTTTGTGGTTATTGCAAAGTGTTTTTTTGTATAAAATTTTAAAATTGTACAAGCCAAATTTGCTGTAACTGGGTCCGTAGCCTTTTTTATTCGAACAATACGACAAAATTATTAGGCTCGTTTAAAATTTGGTTGTTCGCGAAATTGTCTTTGGTTTACGAGTAATAATTTTAAATTAGTTGCTGGTTGAATTTTGCCGCCATTAAAATTAACCGGCTAAAAAATTATTGTTTTTTTTTTTAAATTAGGTATTTATGTAAATTCTTCCATAAAATGTGAGGACATTTTTTACATTGTTTAAATATGGAATATAGCTAATGGCATTTTATGTTCATATTCTGCTTTGCGGTTGAATTCGAATGTTAGTACGTAAAACGTAAACTTGAGAAGAAACTTTCATACGGATGATATGGAATTTGGTTTTTGAAGAGTTTTTTCGCGTTACTTGATTCTATCTTGTAGATGCGGTGGAAAAATGAATTTTCATTCGCCTGAGCATGAACTTTGTTTGTTTACGAGTATCTTTGGTTTTGCTGAACTGTTTTTTTTATTTTTAGGTTAATTTTCGTTTAGAAATGTACCATCTTCCGTGGTGGTATCTTTGATATGATGATCATCGTATAATATGTATAGATTGTGGTTGGGGTGTACGCTTGAAGAATGGTACTTTCGTTCGTCATTCACTCTACGTGCATACACATAGATTTTGCTCTGTATATTGTACGGTGATCGTCTAATTAGGGATGTTCTAGTGGAGAATGATGAAGTTCTGAATAGGGAATGACTTGGAAGTAAAAGGCATAGTTTATCGGGATTGAGGATGGATGGGTAGAGTTTATGTGCACGCCGCATGCGAGATATGGATGGGTAGAGTCTGGGAGGATCTTGACAGAAGGGAATTTCCATGGCATTTTTATGACGATGGCGACTGTGTTTTTGTTCGCCTTCTACTCGGCTATATTTTTATTTTCAAAGATTGGCTGATTTTGATTATTATTATTATTTTGATTATTATTTATTGAATTTTAGTTTAGAGTTATCGAGGTTTATCAGATGTGCATTATTAATACTATTATTCATTGCAGTTCCTGATTAAGCTAATTTATTTAGTTCTAATGAAGTTTTTTGATTATAGAATATCTTTGAAGCTGTACTACTTTTTCATTAAAAATTACACCGAAAAAAATAATTGTAGCGTATTAAAGAATTCTTGCTTCGGTTTAAATAATTATTCGTCTATATATAGCCGACGTTTTATTCTTTAATATAGCGTAACTTAATTCTTCAGACATCAAAATTTAAAATAAGGAAGTTGATTTATTATTATTAATTTTTCTTAAAAAGTTAATTTTGATCTTGAATATTTATAATTTTGGTGATAAAAATTCTTTGATTCAGATTAAAAACAATAACACTTATTTGTTACATTCAGGAAAAATTCGTTGTAATTAACACTTCTGGCTACTAAGAATAATAATAAAACTAATAAAATTGTTTTAATTGTGCAAACAAAGTTTGAAGAATAGTACTTCCATTAATTAAATTTAATTGAGATTTGACCTACCAACTAACTAATTTTAATAATATGTATCAAATTTTATTTTTAATAATATGTATTAAATATATTTGTACGCTTGAAGAATATTACTGATTAATATTAATTAAATTAAATAAATAAATAAATAAATATATATATATATATATATATATATATATATATATATATATATATATATATATATATATATATATATATATATATATATATATATATATATATATATATATATATATATAGAACTAGTGTCTCATATTTATACCGGATAGGTTAAAATGGAAAGAACTCCCGGTGACTTATTATGACCATATGATATACCTATATATATATATATATATATATATATATATATATATATGTATATATATCCCAAAAGAAGTTTTCTAAAAAATAAAAACAGTTATATTTGCAAAATTATGAAAAATTAAAAAATGAGGCTTGTTTTTTGTAAAAACTTTATTTTACTGAATAAAACATGATTGATACATACATAAACCTACATTGAATATAAAATTTATCTTTTATTCAAGTGCAGTTTTTTATATATGACATGAATTTTAAGTTTAGATATTTTCTAGGAACTAGGTTCGTAGCAAAAAGCTATATATTTAAATAAATCAAAACAGATTCGTTGTTGAAAATAAAAATTATAAAATAAATACAAATGTAATGAATTCTTCACCGGTTAAAAAATTATACATAAAATACTGGCAATTATTTGTGGTTATCTATTCATGTTTGTTTAATTTAGATATAAGAAGATCAACAGCAGGAAAGCAGTCGTCGTATGGCGTCTCTATTTGGTATAGGTATTTCTGTATGAACTGCCATGGAGCTTTACTTTCGTCAGGGTATTTTAGGTTAAATACGTGGAACAATTTAAAGGCACAGTCAACAGCTGATAGGATGCTGACGCATTTGTATTTGATATTGTCACAAATCACGTAAAATTTGTTATTTGTATAAAAATTGTTTCCAATAACGAAAATACAAGGCTGAATTGGCTTCTTTTCCGATAAACTATCCACTTTTTTCTTTTGAAGAATAACATCGACATCTTGACTTGAGTGGCAAAGGACAATGAACGAATTTTGTGAGTCTTTTATCGTGTGCTTTCGAAGTTTTTTGGTGGCGATGTCCATGGATTTAGTAGTCGGCTTAATAAGTGCAGGCAATAACAATTGGATGATACTGAAGTGCGCATCTAAATAAATAAAAAACATTTAATGATAATGAATTAAATAAAACTAATAAAAGTTAATACAAAATTTAGGTTTTAAATTATTAATTTTTAAATACAACAAGAGGCTATTTCTAATTAAAATTTAACAATATAATAAAAACGAAATTACAGTTATATATCAAACTTTAGGTAGGTTCCCAAGTCGGATTTGTAATTTCTGTACAAATATTTTTTTCCGGCCTACTGACTAGAAAAGTTGGATGTAAATATTTATAAATTGGGAATATCTTTTCCATATCCAAATTGACAGGGAAAATTATTCCCCATTTAATTTTGTTTTAAAAAAAATATAACACTAACTTTTTACCTCAGCATGCCAGAAAAAAAAATGTTTATAAAAAATTATATAAAAAATCGTTCCCCAGTTCCCTATTCCCGGGGAATTCCGGAAGAATAGTGCCACAGGAGAGCCTATGACTGAATACGATTCGAAAACAAGAGTACTAGTTTCATATTTAAATTTCAATTGAAAGAGTACACTCATCGTCGAAAATGTTTGAACTTTGAATCAGTGTTAATAAAAGTTTTAAGATTATTACAACCTAAATATGTAACTTTCGGTTAATAAAGTATGAAAATGTTTATACGTTTAGAAAATATTTAAGTTTTACGATATTTGCGTGAGTCTACAATGTTAAACTCCCTCTGCGAGTGGCGCTGATCAATATTTTACAACCGTCAAGATTCATCTGATTCAGATCTAATACAAATTTAGCAATTTCGTTTTAGAATCGTTCTGAAGAATGTTCTATAACGTTTTAAGAAAAATAAGTTGTTAATTAATAAAATAATTGTACCTGCTGAAATATGCTGCTGGGTTTTAAATTCCTTAAGTATTTGTTCCGAATTTTGTTCTACAATTTTGTGCTCCATAATCGGAAGCACGTTACGACAAAACCTCTCAAATAATAAATATACATTGCGTGCATCGGGATAAATATAATTGAAGTCAATTCCAATGAGTGTTGGACCATACGCCTGCTCGTATGCTGGCCATTCCTGAATTATTGACCCTATGTTTTTATCCGTGTTGGTTTTTATCCAGTTGCAACGATATTCTGCTGATCTGGTCCACTTAGACAATATTTCGTCTAAATTATTGTCATCCCTATTAAATTTGAGTTCCATACATAAACACACGCCATCTTCCAAAATTGTATCTAGAATTAATTATATGTTGATATTGCATTTCATTCTATAAGCCAAAATTATTATTTTTAATTGTCTAAATTCCTACCATTTAAACTATTTTCTGGTAGGCCTGTTGAACTTTTGAAACGTTTTGCCTTTGGCATTAAGGATGCACTGCGAAGTTTTGATATTCGGTTATTGTACCGGTCATATAATTGACCTTTCGGCTTCATGTTTGGTCTCCGCTTGGAGTACACCGACCGAAAATTCAGAATTATTAAAATATTATTCGTTGGCGTTATACTTATGTAACAAGCTTAGAAATTGAATATTATCATACGAATAAGAAGCTTAATATACAAAATCTTAAAGCAACCACTTTTCAAGAAGTTATGAATGCTACTTTTCCCACGACCATATGAATGGAAGGAATAATGCGATTTATCTCAAAAAATTAAATGCATGATAGTAAACAAGTAGCAAGATTCGACAATATAAATAATAAGCTATATAACAAACACTTTTGTAAAGGTTTTGTAGGAAATTTCAAACTACAAACTAGATTTTTGTACACGAACGGAAAAGCAAATGATGTTACAACAGTGCATATAGATTATTATTCTCTGAAATCGCAAAGTAACTTACCGAAACTTCTCCTTGGAAGCATTCTTGTAGATCGTCCGCGAAAGCTTGGCATTCGTTTACTCCGAACTTCAAATTTTTATTTATAAAGTATGTTACAATAAGATCGACTAAAGTATATCTATTTTCATCTGATAATAACGCCCGATTTTCAGAGATCATTAAAAGAGCCAATCCAGGCTCATTTTTCTCTTAAAACATCTTTTAAATATATCTGATAAAAGTAATTCCAGTTAATAAATCGTCGAGAAATAATGCGTACTGATAAATTTTTTAACAAAATTACCTTTTCTGAAGTAATCGCCAAAAGATTTGAACTGCTTGTCCCAGCTGCTAACGTACTTCTAGAAATCGGTGATTTACATTCATCTAACGTTTGAGTATTTATTCCCTTTTAAAATATAATTTTTTAATTATATGTTTAATTATCAACTTCATATTTCTTACCTGCATTCTCTGCCATTGTTTAAGGCAATAACAAAACTTTATTTTAGTTCCTAAGCATTCCTGTCGCAAAAGATCATGCACATCCTCTCGTTCCATAAATTTTAAAGTGTCTACTTTAATGTTGTTTTCTGTGTGTTATTTAAAAAAATTATGCACAGAATAAATTCTTAATCTTGTTTTTGAAGTAATATTCACCTTGTAAAATAGGTAATAAATTTGAGAGTCCCCAACTTTCGAGAATGCTGGTTATTATGTCATTTAGATTTTCCAAATTGTTTTCTTGCTGATTGATGCAAACTTCTGGTACTGTCGGCCGATCGAAGTTGGTGTGATGTAAATTTTGGGTACTATCGACCTGCGAGTTCCCGCTTGGAAAAGTATCCGATGAATAGTCGATTATATCATGTTGGTTTGACATTTTTTGATCTTTATCTCTTAAAGCTAAACTAAACTAATTTAGAAACTATACTAATAAAATAATTTTAAAATAACAATTTCAAATTTTTGGTTTAATATTTTTAAAAGTGCTAAATTGCATCAAACTAAAATATATAAAGCTTATCTATTAGAAGTATCGTTTTAATCTAATCATTTTAGAGCCGTCGCGTTGTGTCGTTATGTCTAAAGGTGGGCTATCGAAATATTATTTATATTGGAAAAATAACGTCGTTAGCCACAAAATTATCAATATTCGGTATTGTATATGCGGCATAATGTTTAGTATAACCACCTAAAATTGATTTATTACATACAACATAAATTTTATTATTTGAAATATCAAGGCAAATAGCATTTATTTTAAAAAGTGAAGTTTCGTTCGATCGCATAGTTAGAAATAATCCTCTTTTGTATAAAGTTCCTTTATATTCTAAATTATGGAAGAGTCTAATATTTGTTTCACTTGTATTTAACGAATTTGCGACCTGTGTGCCTTGTTTAAATATTTCACTTTTTGTATCGAACTCAATGGTCGGTTTAGACTGTGTTAAAATGTAATTACAAAATTTCATTTGCATTTTTTTTGCTATTGTAATCGAGATATTTCTTCTAGAACTGGTTGCATGTGCATACATTTTGATTTCTTTTAAACTTGCTTCGAACCTAAAGCACCAAAATTGACGCGGAGGACCTGAATTTTTAATAACTAAAGGATAATGCATTAAATTATGGTGTTTAGGTTTTAGCGTATCTTGAAATAAATTTGTATACAAAAAATTATGCTTAGCTATCTTTTCTTTCAGTATGTCTAAATCCTCGTTATTAAATCTTGATTGAAGCAAACAATCTATAATTTCCAGAAATAATATAAAAAAATTCCACGGTGTTGCCTGATTCCTGTTTATATTACATTTTAGTTCTAATTAATATTTTTTAGGAAGCATGCAATTTTCATGACTTTTGTGGAAGAAGTCAAGGTAGGCATCAGTCGCTATAACCGGGTTTGCTAATGAATTTGATATTTCAGTGGTTGTTGGAATTTTTGAAATTATAAATGGCTTGGAGACTACAGAATAAAATTTAAATGCAGACAAATATTGCTGTATTTAGATAGTTTTTGTATTTTCGGGGTTCATGGCACTTCTTTAATTGAATTATTTTCTAGGTTGAACGGGAGACTGTAAATTGGTAAATGTTTTGGTTAGCTTGTTTTAAGTTGGATAAATAGTTATTGCTGGTTATCAATTATATGGGTGGAGGAAATGGTTAATCACTCATAATAATGAAGTTTTATTTCAGGAAATTTACCAACTAAAATTTTTTAGGATCTTGATTGCTGATTATTTATATTCAGGAAACAAAAATTATTGTGTCGTCTTGTGCTTGTGCTTTACTAACTATTGACTACTTAGGTGTCTGTAACCGGGTCACGTCTATCATATCTAATAACCTTTCCTATCTCTCCGTATTGTTATATGTGTAAGGGGTGTACGGTAGGCCTGGCGTATCCGGGATCCTTGCTTAGTCTTGGCTGTACATCCTAATCAATCAATCAATAAATTTAAAATTCACCTCCAATTTTGATAGAATATTTACTATCGCAAAATGTTCAAATACCTAACAGTAGGAATTAGATAATTATTAAATAGATTTTCTTAATTTTTTCGGATATCGTATGAGTTTCACTTAGATAGGTTATTGTTTTGTACTCTTAATCTTATTTAAATGGAAAAGAAAAATTTGTTCATTGCTTATTCCGGAGCAAATAGTTAATCTAATTTATGATTCGTTATTAGCACCAGTTGTTAATTCGAAAATTTTCGTAATTTTGGTGATGTCCTCTCCGATATATTCCTTCCTTATTGGTTGTATATTGAAAATTTTCTAGTTGCCCGTCGTACGCATTGATTGATACAGTGATATGATAATTTCCTCTCTGGTTTGGAAGCTGCGCTTGAGCGCTTCGCTGAAAGTATTCTGTCGTTGTTAAATTTCTTCCGGGATTGATGCCTTTTACAGCTATTTATTACCAATTGGTGGTCACTGTGATGTTTTTACTTCAACTACTGTTTTTCATCTCACTTCACTGAGAGACGTTTCGATTTAGTAACGTTTGATTTATTTTTCTAATTGTACTTGCCCTTGACCTTTTTGTTAGATAGAGTTTGAAACAGAAGTATGACTTCTACTTGCGTAGAAGCACACCCGTTTCATAGAATTGCCGTAACCTGAATTGTACCTCATGCGGTTTAGATTCCCACCGCTCAGTCGGGTAGAGGAAAATGGTGTGGGTTTTTGGGGTACCCAGATTCACGGCCTAGATTACCGCATATTTATATAAAAACAAAATAAGATGGAACGACATCAAGTATGCCGTCAAACTGAGGGATTATAGAATTGGGCAAAACAGTACCCAAGTTGATGGTGTCCATGCCTTACGCTGCCGGCAGGTTCCCCGCGGTTGTTTTATTACTTGTTTAGGGTAACATAATTACCCTAGACTAAGCATAACGAGTAAGAGAAAAAAAAAAAAATCAAGGAACATTATTATTTATTATGGGCTGAAGGCCCCGAATGTTAGTAAGTAAAAAAATCGGTAAAGCGTTACCAACAGAAGGAAACCCGCGTGCCGAGGCACTTGCGCGGTTTCCGCCCCTAATGGAGCAGTTGGTAGACCCTTTACCAATTGGGCCCCTTTATGTTAGTATTTAGTTTTTTTTTTTTTTGTTTTAAGCATACTTACTTGAACGTTACTCGAACTCACGGAATCCAGAAAATTGATACGCAACAATTTATTTTTTTATTACTACAAATTGTTTATTTTGTAAGGTTTTACTTTAATTCACAACACTAATCGTCTTTCTCGCTAATTACCACGGCTAAAGCTCTGTGCGTAATTAGTTAGGAACACCAAAAACTGAACTGACTTCTCACCAAAAATTTGGTACGGTATTTATGCGAACATTAATTGATCTAGAAAAGAGGGGGAAATTAATTTTTATAACAGAATTTAATTAATGAATGGCCTCTTTTCAATCAATTAATAAATTTTGATGTTTAATCAAAAAAATATTCATAAATACCGCCCAGTTTAAAAGTGTTATAAATTAAATTTGTTTACCCCTTACATAAACAAATTAATTCATTTTACACTCAGAGAATTTTTGTGTATTAACATAAATGCAATGTCTCAAATTTTTAGGTAAGTCGATTACCCTACATAATTATGTAGAACATTTGCGTTTATCATATACTCGTACTTGAAAAAAAATATATGTTATGTACTCAAATTACAAAACAATGAATTTAAAAAGTTTTATATTTGTAGCAACAATTTGCAGCGTACTATAAAAATGAAAAATGTGTATTCCCGCCAATGACTAATTATTTCCGTGATTTTTGTGAAGATGATATCTTCAAGGCCGTGGCGGGATTACTTATGATTAGAATTTTTGGTTGATTGGATTTATGAGTTGATAACGGAATGAAGTTCCGTTACAAGTTCTAATGTTCTCATTTCCGATTCGAGCCGAGGGTCGATATTTGTGTTTGCCGGTTTTTGTATTATTTCTTCTAGTATTCGTTTCTGTAGTCAAGTTTTGTAATCATTGTTCTGTTCCATTTTTCACTTTCTTCTACGATGTTTCCAAGCGGTCACCCAAACTTGTACTAACCCAAGTAATGGTTGCTTGTTGGTGATGAAGTTGTGGTCGTCTAATCTTTCACTGCCCTTTGCCCATCCCAAAAACCAAACCCAAACATAAATAAATAAAAATATATTTTCTAGGACATGCAACGCTCCCTCACCAACAAAAAATAACCTCAAAAACCTTAATCAAAAATATTAAAATAAAACAAGAAAAACATTAGCAAATAACTGCCTTACTGAAATGAAGATAAACCTTATTTAGCTCAAATAAAATTTTAATCAAAAACTACTTATTTTCAAGTAACCCACTATGTATCGTACTGAATACAAGTTTACGAATTAGTAGTCACGAGGTTATGGCACGGTTTATGCTTTGCTAATTGAGCATGAACATTTAATTACGTTGAATTGGCGGTTTGTAAATTTCCGTTACGTATTTCAACGGCGGACTCCATCATTTAAAGTTATTACCAAAGTTCTTTGACTTTTGCGATATGGTATCGCTGTTTGAAATTTTTTAAATACGTTTGTGTCCGATTACTAAATAAATTTTATACAACGCACCAGTTTCAAATTAAATGGACAACACCTACCAGATGCTATCTGATAGCACCTACTTATAACGATCATCCTCTCTTAGTTTATACAATTGAAAATTTTCAGTTGGCTTGATTTGTTTAAGTATGCCACTCTGCTCGTTTGGTCGCCTTGTTCGATCGAATTTGGTAATAAATTAGAATATAAACGTAATTAAAACAAAGAACGGATTATTGGCTGGTATTTCAATGCCCAATTGTTAACAGATGAAAAGAGCAATGGTGATTCAGTAAGAATTTTATATAAGTTTTATTTATAAAAATGGTATTTGCACATTCAAAATATTTAGTAGTTCGGCAATAAGATCCTACTAAGGACTATTTTTGACAGCTATCTGTAAACTGCTCAATTATTTACTTTTGAAATCAAGATGTCACGTCTTTAAAAAGAAAGCAAGACTACTTATATTTATCTATCGATTCGTTAAAAACGTGGTTGAGCAATATTTTTTCTGTTGGTTTCGTGCATCTCCCTAGTCTAATATCTATTCAACCGATCTAAATTAAACCTAAAATGTCGAGAACATTTAAAATCTATTTAAAATTGTATTAAGTAAATATAACAAGACAAACTGCGAAGTTAACAAACCTTTATCACGTCACATTCATCTATTCTGTAACACATGGGCAGACAAGGCAAGGCACATTTATCCCATCTCATAAATCTTCTGATATTATCAATTCCCTAGCTTCTATAAAGATCCGTATAAAATTATAGAGACCAGCAAAAAACGACTAAAATCCCGGGAATAAATTAATCAATAAAACCATTTAAAATTAATTTAGTCCTTATACCCCTGATACCCTTCGAATAAAACCAATAATAAAAAATACGAAAATTTCCCAACAATAACTAGCTGGGCACAAAAAAATGGAAAATTCAACTTCATTTTCAATTTTATTATGTTTTCTAATCAAAACCATAAAAATCAAAACACAAACCAAATACAACCTAACCTAAAAAAAAATACGAGGAAACGAAGAAAAATGGAAATTTTGTTTTATTTTAATTTTTCTCGACGATTGTTTTTCAAACATGTATTTTTAGCTTTTATTTTTAACAAATATAGCCTATATATTTGTACACATAGATAATATGTGCCGCATAGCGATTTTTAAATATAGTGAAAATGAAAAAAGCTAGCTAAATACAAACAATTTTCAGAAATCGATTAAAATCAAATAAATTTTATGTTAAATACAATTTTTATGTTTCAGACTCGTCTGCTAATTTTATAAAAGAAAAATTGGTTACTACAGGGTAATAATTAATTTTCCAGAGTGTTTTTACCGGTGTGAAGTTTTTAACGAAAAGTGTAGCTACACAAATTAATGAAAAGTGTAGTTACACAAATTAACGAAAAGTGTAACTTCTAAAAAGTGTAGCAATTAAAAGTGTAAATAATACACCTACTAAAAAAAATTCCGTCAAAAATGCATACTTCATGCAAATACCGGGATCAAAATTTATCATAATAATTCTATAGTCTAAAAGTTGGGGTCTTTCTTTAAATGTTTGAAATGATATACATATCCGAAACCATGGTTGATTAAAAAAAACTCAGAGATGATTCCCATTGTTGGCATATAACGACCAATAGTAAACAACTTAAGCTGTTCAAAACAGTTAACTAAATTAAAATAAATTGTTTTGAAATGGTTCCACACAAGAATTAGGATATACATTTCATAAAAATTCTAATATTTTTCAAAATACTTGCTACACTATGGCCAATTCAGGAAAACTCAGAGATGTTACCAAGTGTGGGCATATATTTTCTAAAAGTGGATGAATCGTCCTGTTCAAAACAGTTAACCACGTCAAAATAAAAAGATTTGGGATTGCTTCACGACAATTTTAATTCGGTAAATTTAATGAATATTCTAATATTTTTCAAAATACTTGCTACACTATGGCCAATTCAGGAAAACTCAGAGATGTTACCAAGTATGGGCATATATTTTCTGAAAGTGGATGAATCGTCCTGTTCAAAACAGTTTACCACGTCGAAATAAAAAGATTTGGGATTGCTTCACGACAATTTTAATTGTAGTATTGTCGTGAAGCAATTCCAAATCTTTTTATTTTGACGTGGTTAACTGTTTTGAGCAGGACGATTCATCCACTTTTAGAAAATATATGCCCACACTTGGTAACATCTCTGAGTTTTCCTGAATTGGCCATAGTGTAGCAAGTATTTTGAAAAATATTAGAATTTTTATGAAATGTCTATCCTAATTCTTGTGTGGAACCATTTCAAAACAATTTATTTTAATTTAGTTAACTGTTTTGAACAGCTTAAGTTGTTTACTATTGGTCGTTATATGCCAACAATGGGAATCATCTCTGAGTTTTTTTTAATCAACCATGGTTTCGGATATGTATATCATTTCAAACATTTAAAGAATTAATTTTTTGACTTGTAATAACCCCAACTTTTAGACTAGAATTATTATGATAAATTTTGATCCCGGTATTTGCATGAAGTATACATTTTTGACGGTCTTTTTTTTCAGTAGGTGTATTATTTACACTTTTAATTTCTACACTTTTTAGAAGTTACACTTTTCGTTAATTTGTGTAACTACACTTTTCGTTAAAAACTTCACACCGGTGTATTTTTATCTGGGGTGCTCTCATCTCAGCAAAGAGTACCATCTCAAAAAGCCGTGAATATAACCACGCGAAGATCTCACAAAAACTACTTAAATTTTATTCGGCTTAGGGTACACCTACAGAGTTCTATAATTTCTGATATTATTCCAGTGAATCACAAATAAAATACCGCCAACAGTTTTATGATTGATTTGGTGAGCCGATCCTAACTAAAAAATACACAAGTATAAGTATGGATAAAATCTCCCACAGATCTGAAACAGATCAGATCAAAATCAGGGTATACCATTTTGTTTAAAATTGGAGATTTTTCATTTAAACTGAAAAAGTACAACAAAATTTATTTCTGATAATTCCAATGTCATCGTTGTATCTGTGATTTTTCGATAAACTACGTATACGTATAGGATGAAACATCTCTTTCAGGTTGTCGCTACTACGAGTATGTATATAACTACATTTCACTCAGTAACTCATACAATTAAAGTTTCGTGGGTATAGTTTATGAAAACTTGATAGTACATCTCAATCTGTTTTTTGGCGCCAATTGTTTACCCTAATTGGTTAAGCCTAAAGCTGAAGAATGCCTTTAATGTGTATCTCATGTACCAAAAATATAACGTTCAATATAAAATGTGAGGGAGCCTCGAAGGAACTGGTGAAAAGCATAAATCCAGGTTCTGCATTATGCTGTTCGTAACCATACATTAATGATGTGAATCGAATGCTACATGTATGGGTATGAAAACTGACTTGGGTTGATGAAGGCAAATGCTGATATCTTAAAACAACAAGATATTTTGAGAACTGTTATTGTATGTGTATTATCTGTTGAGCCTTCTCTTACAAGAGAGTTGTTCAATGATGAGATAAGTGAAAAAACTGGAACTTAAGAAAAACAATTGAAAAAAATTCGAAACAAAAAAGTTCTTCAGCTTCGACAGCAATTCAATCAACGACAAATCGAACACCAGGATTATTATGCTGCATTAATTTACCCAGTTCCAAATCAAATTACACAATGAAGCTAAAAAGTTTAAAACAAAATTGTATGACCCGATTTTGAAAATGTAAAAATTCTGTAGCTGTAACTTTATCGAAATTGCTTAGCGAGAAAAAATACAGTGTTCTTAAAAATGATATTCACAAACTGTAGACTTTTCGCGCGTGAATCAATACGAAATAAATTCTCCGCTGTAACCAAACTATATGTTATTTTAAATATTCTATCAAATTCGATGGCGGCATCCGAATATTGTCATAAACTCGCGTTATAAATAAAATTTGCTTTGTTTAATACTGTAGGCAAAAAATAGTAAGACTTTGTTCATAATTTTAAAATTCTTTATTTATTTCTCCAATTCTATTTCGTCCCCCTCAAAATAATTCCCCCCGCCCGGCCTCAATACACTTGTGCCAACCGGAATAGCCTCCAATGCGCGATTCACGTTTAATGTCTTCAATTTACTCAAAACAGGTCCCCGGAGCGGTCGTTTGAGTTTGCTGAACAGCCAGAAGTCACACAGAGCTAAATCAGGCAAATATGGTGGTTGCGGAACGATATCGGTGGATTTTTTGGCGAAAAAATCACGTAAAACCAATGCAGTATGGAAGGTGCATTATCGTGGTGCAAAAACCAAAAGTTGTCGACCCATAGCACTCAAATAGTATTCCTTGTTGACAGTTTGGCCGGTCGGAAGGAATTCGGAGTGCACCACACCTCGATAATCGAAGAAAAATCAACATGAACCTTGGTTTTTGACTTGCTTTGACGTGGTTTTATCGGCTTCGGCTCACCTTTGGCACGATATTCGGCCGATTGATCGTTTGTTTCCGGGTCGTAAGCATAGATCCAAGACTTGTTTCACAGACGTCAACGAGACGCTGTTTTTCCAAAAAATTGAGTGATTTTGGAACCAATCGTGCTTTCACTTTTCTTAGGCCCAAATGATCTTTCAAAATGGTTTTCGCTGATCCTTCCGATATTTCAACGAGGCCAGTATGGTCTCTGACTGTTAATCGTCCATTCTCGAGCACCAATTTCTTGATTTTATTAACGTGTTGATCATCAGTTGATGTTGATGGCCGTCCTAGACGTGGTTCGTCGTCAACACGTTCTCGACCCTCTTTGAGCAATTTGTACCAATCAAAAACACTGGCTCGCAACATACAATTATCACCGAAGGCTTTTTGCAACATTCTGAACGTTTCGGTACCACACAATTGATTCCGCACACAAAATTTAATGGAACTTCTTTGTCGAATAATTTCACTCAAAATCGCCGAATGCACTTTTTGTACTTCAGAAAGACAAACGTATACTAAACACTAATGATTATTTTGATGTGACATTTGGCACAGATGTCACTGACAGTCATACCAACATAGAAAAAAAAAATTATTTCGACGAATCTTTATGGCATGTGGCACCGTCCTATTGGAATCACATATCAGCAAGATTTATGCCAGCCAATTGGGGTACAAAAAGTTTGAAATCCTGTCTCTATACCGTCCACCGTTGACTATAACATTCCGCTCATCATCGTTTTTGAAGACATTTGGACCAATGATTGCGCCGGCCCATAAAGCACACCAAACAGTGATTTTCTCTGGATGTAATGGTGTTTCGGCAAAGGCTTGTGGATTATCTTCACTCCAAATCCGACAATTCTGTTTATTCAACCGTACCCATTCAACCGAAAGTGAGTTTCATCGTTGAACAAAATTTTGTTTGAAAAATCAACGGCATGTGCGATGGTCTGATGGCTTTAATTCCTGCACAAGTTGAATTTTGTAAACACGTAAACCAAGATCCTTAGATAAAATCTTCCATAAAGAGGATGGACACATCTCCAGTTGCTGAGAACGACGTCGAATTGATTTATTTGGATGTTCCTCAATGCTACGCTGTTCAGCGTCTATCGCCTGTTCAGTACGCACTGTTTGACATCTTACTGGATGCGTATTATCATTTAGAGCATACTTAGTGCGAAAACGGCCCATAGTTAATCGAATTACCTGCTCCGATGGACGCTTATGACGACCGTAAACTGAATGTAATGCCCGAAGAGTTTGGCGAACAGAACCATTATTTTGATTAAAAAAAACAACAATTTGCAAGCGTTGCTCTAGCGTGAGTCTATTTATTATAAAATGGCAAATCAAACTAATGACGAAGCAAATGTCAGCCGTCAAATCGGTTGTCAAACAAAACAGTGTTGCCAACTAAAGATGTGAACCTCTAAAAAAGCACCCTTTATATTATTAGCGATTGTGATCCGGTTTTTTGTCGCCGGTTCCAGTAACGCTAATAGCTGATGATGCATTGGTTATGGCTAAACTGGATATGGTTTATCATGTTGAGGAGATTTCTATACAACAACACTAAATCCAGTATATGTAGTAACGGGTGTCCGCCGGGAAGGTATACTACTTTGTTTGCCTCTGTTAGCCTCACAAATGCGAGCCCTTTTGAGCACATTTTTCATTACATTCTCACAAATTTCACGCGGTATTTCATTAGTTTCATCACGAATATTTTGTTTGAGTTGCTCGAGCGTTTCTGGTTTGTTTGCATAAGCCTTGCTTTTTAGATATCCCCACAAAAAAAAGTTCGGAGCAGTCAAATCAGGCGACCGTGGAGACCAATCAACATCACCATTTTTTGAAATAACTTGTTGTGGAAAGAGTTCTCGCAGTAATTCCATTGTAATCCTGGCGGTATGCGATGTGGCACCGTCTTGTTGATACCACATGTTAATCAAGCCCAAAGTATGCAGTTGTGGCGTTAAAAAGTTTTCAATCATATCACGATATCGCTCCCCATTCACAGTTACCGTTACGCCGTTTTCATTTTCAAAGAAGTAAGGTCCAATGAATCGTCCTGACCAAATTGCACACCAGACTGTCACTTTTAATGGATGTAAAGGTGACTGATGAATAATGTGAGGGTTTTCCATTGCCCAGAACCGACTATTCTGTTTATTCACATATCCATTTAAATGAAAATGTGCCTCGTCACTCATTATGATTTTTTCATGAAAATCGGGGTTGTCATTGGCGAGCTGTAACATCCTATTGACACGAGGTTTATCGAATATTTTTCCATAATAAATTTGCCACGTGTCTACTTCACGACTGTCAAGTATGAACTGTCAATACTAATATTCGCCTAAACGGCGGCGAAACAAAGTAGTATACCTTCCCGGCGGACACCCTGTATATGGCGGAAAACAAAATTTAAATCCTTTAGTTTCAAAACTTAATTCGCTCTGTTTACGTTTGATGGCTCCATATTTAGGAAAAAGGCACATGTTGTTCATGGTCAACTATTATAACAGTAACATTGTTCAACATTCTGTTGTTTCATAGAATATATATACTTGTGATACTCTACGTAGCAACCGAAATGGGAACCCGAAAGAGCTAATCCAAAAGAAGCATAAAAAATATGAACACATTTGGGTCAGAAAAGAGCGGAAGAAGCCACAATATATTACTCGGGTCCCGGAAAACCGTAAGATGGTATAAAAAATTGTATTTCATATATTAGATATATCCGTATTTAATTCCTATTTTATTTACAACAAATTTTCCAAAAATAACGTTCCTGTAATTTCGGGAATCACTTATATGTGTTCCGTCCTCAACATTGAAAATACGAGCGACGGACATCGTCGACCAGCAAACCTAACTGTGGATAGTCCAATAATGTCAAAAAATACATTTCCATCCGGCGAACATTCTTTGAAAAACAATTGTTTACCCAAAAATTGGAAAAGAAAAACCTATTTTTGCGATTGCAAATGTTGCACACGGGCCGAAAAGCGAAAAGAAACCGCATATCAGTGCAAGCAATGTCTCGATAATCCTCCTTTATGCTTGGAGTTTTTCGAAACGAGGCGTTTCGTTTTGTTTAACTGTTAAATGATTTTGTTATTGGTAATTTAAATTGAAATGTCTCTTCGTTACCTTTGATTAGAATGTTTATTTCAAGTTATTAATTTTCAATAAACGTCTGAACGAATTGTGGTTTTGATTACACTTCAAATGCAGTATTGCTTTATAATACATTACACTCCGCCCAATGGGTCAATTACTGTATTTGCAGAATTACTGCTAAACTATAGATGAAAGTTCTATAGTTCTATAGTTCTAAGTTATAGTTCTATAGATAAAAATAATTGCCATAGGGGTCACTACTGCATTAACAGTCGAAGTTATGGCATGTAACATTCTGAGTAGTCACCGTGTAAAAATGGTGTGCGCGAATGTGTTAAAATATGAACTCTAATATGTGAGTGGCGTCTGCTAATCATAAATTAGATGCGTTCAATTGGGCTATTTTAACCGTTTTGAAAGTAATAACAAGTTTACTGTGTATCATAGAAAATTAATAGAAAGCATTTGCCAATTCCCAGATGATACGTGTATTATAATACCCAAAAGACGTTATTATGGTATATAAGAAAATTATACACAGAACTGAACATGCGCAATTTCTAAATAAGTATAGCTACCCCCTCCAATGATTGCTTATTTTCACTTACACACAAATTGCACCCAGATTATTTAGAATACTAAATACAAAATAAAATCAGCACACAATATTCGTATGCAGGAAAGGAAAATGGAATCAATCGGAAGATTAATAAAAATTCCAAAAATTTGAAATTCAAATATTCATCTCAAGCCATAAACGAGTATGTAAACCGAAATAAGAAAAAAGTTCCACCCCGTCAATTTTCTATTCAACGTCAATCGCATGTGTGTATACTCGTAAATATAAGAATGAACAAGAATGCTACCCGCTTCATACATTTCTTACAGGGAAAGTTCAATAAGAAATTGTAATTGAAGTTCATATGGTTTCGTGTAGCATACGCTACATACATATATACGTACTTACATACAGTACTTATGCATATTCGATTGGTTATAAATTATTTATGAAAATCATTTTTATTTATAATTTTAAACTTTTTTTGAAAACAAAAGCAAAACCAGATTTTCTTATTTTATTGATTTTTATTTTCGCTTGCGTTGCCATAATACTCAACAGTATTCAAAAAATATATTATTATTGATTGTACATACTGCATACCCGGTAGACAGGGACCTGATGGTAGCAAAATAATACACAATTCTGGGTAGAATTGAAATCGAGCTACAATCGAATCAACTGCGGGTAATTTACCTAATCAAATGCTAAATCTAATAAAAACGCAGAAAAAACTCTGTAAAATACGAGATTACTGAATGAAGATAAAGAAAATTATGGTATCCGATGCTCTGCTGCAATCCGCTCTCCAATAATTATATTATTTTTTTGTTGGGACGGAAAATCATTCAGAGTGAAAAATTCGTTTTATTGTCGCTTAGTTTTTTTATTCGTATTTTATTTATCTTTTAGTCATCAATTTTATTATTCATTTCGATTTGATTTTCTCATCATGATAAATTATTTTTCGTAAACACTCTCGATAGGGAAGGAAAAAAATGGAAATGTTGGGAAAAATATGGAGGAGGAAGAGTTAAATAAAATA
This sequence comes from Nephrotoma guestfalica, assembly GCA_963691935.1. Classification (NCBI taxonomy): domain Eukaryota; kingdom Metazoa; phylum Arthropoda; class Insecta; order Diptera; family Tipulidae; genus Nephrotoma; species Nephrotoma guestfalica. The sequence continues at coordinate 235,319,109 of OY829913.1, read as the reverse complement.
TCAAATTAAAATTGAGATAACATGAGGAAATACGGATAACTTTTCAATTTTTTATTAATTTTTTTTGTACAAATTTTTTTCTATGTGGAAAATTTATTTTTTCATAGTTTCAACTTGGAAAGTTAAATTTTTCGTCGTATTAATCCGGGGTGTATAAGAGTGGTATGGATTATTGGATATATTGGAAAAATAGCTGTTTCGGATATAAATTAAAAAGGCGTTCGATTCATTGAACCATGATGAATGTGTGTTATAGCTTTAGAGTAATGTAATTTGAGATTGATAGTGCGTGATATCTATATGTGCTGTAGTGAAAAATTAAACTCTACGTACATTTATGCGGTATATTCAAAGGGTAAATGTTAAATTACAAATGTGCTCTCTGTTTAATTGGCTGATAGTTAATTACAATTTTTTGTATATTATGGCGTGCATAATATATTTGTAGCCGAAACGATCAACATTGTTCTTCACCGATAGAATGAAATGATTCGTAACACACCAGTATTTACACTCTTTTATTTTTTATATCAATTAAAAAAATGGTTTTAGTTAATTTAGTACCAAATTTTATTAATAATTCAATTTTGATTATTAAGATTTATTATTATAATTTTGATTTTATAGAAGACGATGTTGTTCGTTTGGATGTCGAACAGAGGAAACTTTTGTCAAATATCTTACAAAAATTAGTGTAATGGTACGGTTATTCTCCGTATACCCGTTGACAATTATACAATTATATTGTACAACACCTTCCCCCTAAAGAAAAAATGGACTGCTGACATCTTTGAAATCATAGTCCCTTTCAAAACTGTAGATTAATAGGAACGATCAACTAAGTTTTACATTAGACAATTTTTCTTAAGCTAACATTAGTTTTTTTTTTTTTTTATTTATTATTTTATTACAACTGACTTAAAAATCATCTACTAATCTAGTAAATTATCTTTCATAATTTATATTCTTGTTTGGAGGGTTGTAGCCCTTTGGCTAGTCCCCTTTACAATTTTATTATATTTTTAGTCGATCCTGATTGGATCTTGTAGATCATGCGGTTTCTTCCTTCGCAGCCGTCTTACTAGGTTTGAATCATCCAACATACGACGTATCTCAGCATTTTGGTGTAGACTAATACGTTGCATGTGTAACCGTAAGTCCACACAGGTTTTAGGATATGCCGGTATAGTAGCAATTTATTATGTAGAGTTAGCTCAGAATTTCTTCCTAAGAGCCAATCCATCTTTCTGTATTTGATGTTTAACTCTTCTTTTTTCTTTTTCACATGCTCTTTCCATTTTAGTTTCGCGTCTAGAGTCATGCCTAGATATGTTGCCGTATTTGCATAGGGAATTTGCTGGGAGTTCAGTTCTACTGGTATCCAGTTGACCTTCTTGTTGGTAAAGTTTACGTGAACAGATTTTGTTTCATTAAGTTTTATTCGCCATCTCTTGGTCCAGGTACTGACAATATTAGTAGCTCTTTGCAATTTTCTTGTAGATTCTTCTATGCAATTAGCAACTGCTAAGATGGCCGTATCATCCGCAAACGTCCCTATGTTAGTCTCCTCTATCGTTGGCAGGTCCGAGGTGTATAGAACATATAAAGTTGGTCCCATAAAGCTACCTTGTGGTACCCCTGCTGATATTTTCTTTATTTCTGAGTATTCGCCATCTAATTTAACTCGAAAGTGTCGGTTAGATATGTAAGATTTTAGAATTTCATAAAACTGCTTTGGTAAGTCTCTTTGTAATTTATATTCCAAACCTTTATGCCATACTCTGTCAAAGGCCTTTGCTACATCCAAGAAGATGCTTGAACATACTTTCTTTTTTTCAAGTACGTCTTCAATTATGTTTGTAATTCGGTGTACTTGTTCTATTGTTGAATGATTTTCTCTGAAGCCAAATTGATGTGGAGGAACAAGATTTCTTTCTGCTATTATTGGTTTTAGTCTCTTAAGGAGCAGTTTCTCGAATAATTTTGAAATTATTGGGAGTAAGGAAATCGGCCTATACGAATTTTTGTCATTAAGTGGTTTGTTTGGTTTAGGTATCATAATTACTTCTGCTACTTTCCATTGACTTGGAACGTGTTTAAGTCTGAACACTGCATTAATTATTTGGAGTAGTTTACGTAGACCTTTCTCAGGAAGAGCTTTTACTACTTGTCCTGTAATTAAGTCATATCCTGGAGATTTCTTTGTATTTAGGTTGAGATTGATTTCCACTTTTAATTCTTGTAGTGTGACAGGAGATATATTGCAGTTATCCATTTTATATACTGGTGGTATGTTTTCCTCTGCAGTTTGTCTAGGTAGTGGCTGAAACGTGTTCTCGAGGTGGGTTGCAAACAACGAAGCTTTTTGCTTTGCACTTATAGCCCATGTGCCATCTTCATTTTTTACTGGTGGAATTTGTAGTTTAGGTCGTTTTAAACTTTTTGTCACTTTCCAAAGGGAGTACTCGGTATCTTTTTCCCCAGTAAGGCCACTCAAGTATGTATTAATGGATTCGTTTTTGATTTCTTTAAATAGCAACTTTAGTTTATTGGATAAAAAATTAAGAGTTGTTTTATATTCTGGCGCTCGACTTCTTTGCCAGGCCTTTCTTGCTTTTCGTTTTGCTGCAACCAGTTCCCTAACTTCTAGAGGATAAATAGCATTTCGGCGCATTTCCTTTGAACTTGAAGGGGTACTACTCCACGCCGCTTCTTGTATACTGTTGTTGAGTTGTTCTAGTTCTTCTTCTAGCTCTATCGGGTTTTTAATTGGCACCTGAAGATCAATATTATCCTCAACTAGTTTTTTTAATAATCGTTGCACTGATTGTCATAATAACAGTCGTATGATCCGACATAATCCCGTCGCTGCTTTCTAGGTATATGTAGTTTTCGTCTATACCTTTGGTGATAACGAAGTCAATGATATCGGGTATTTTGTTTCTATCCGTAGGCCAATAAGTTGGTTGATCTCCCGAATGAAAATCGCAATTGCAGTCTTCCTGCTGCAAACAGCTGTCTTCCTTTTTTAGAGGTTACTCTTGATCCCCAGTAGGTGTTTTTTGCATTAAAATCACCTCCGATTATGAAACTTGATCCAAGTGATTTAAATACGTATCTTGTTAATTAAATTATACCTTGGGGGCAATATATTGACGATACACTATATTCTTTGTTGTTATTTATAAATACTTTTAAGGTGACCACTTGCATAAATTCGTCTTCAATTTTAAGATCTATAAAGTGTTTGATGTTTTCTTTTATAACCACCGACGATCCTCCCCTTGCCCTTCCTGCTCGATGAATGGCGTGGTAACAATTGTATCCATATATTTTAAGATATGAAGTTGAAGTAAAATGGGTTTCCGATACTAGGCATATATCTATTTTTTCAGTATTTAGGAAAATTTCTAATTCTGGAATATATTGCATTAGCCCATTTGCATTCCAGGTTACTATTCTTAATGTTTTATTTGTTGTTGTTTGCATCATTTTAATAGAGCATGGATTTCATTTCATTTAGAGAGTGTTGCTTATCTAACCTGTTGCTTAGAGCTTGAAGGCATTTCTCTTGTTTAGCTAGACGAATGTTAAGAGCTTCCATGCTTCTTAGTATCTTTTGGAGCACTCCTGCACCTTCAGTAGTGTGCTCCGAAATAATTGGTTTTGTCATGACTACTTGCGAGTACAGTTTTGGTTTTGGTTCTCCCGTTTTACTAGCATGAGGTTTAGGTTCCTGGACTTTGTTTTCGCGTTTTATTTCTTATTCGTTGTAGCTCCTTAGCTATTTCACATCCCCGGTAGTTTGCGGGATGTGACTTATTGCAATTGACACATTTTGCAGCAATATTTTTACTAACCGGGCATACCTGGGCATGATACTTTCCGGCACATTTCACGCATCTAATTTCTCTTTGGCAATATTTCTGCGTATGATTAAAACCTTGACATTTTTTGCACTGCGGTATTAATCCGTTATTCTTTTTCAATGGCTCTATTTTAACTCTCATGCTAAGTATTGCCTTGATATTATACACATCTTCCACTTTTTGTTTGTTATTAAAAGTGAGCATAAATAGTGGAAGTCCTCTTTTGTTAACTTGAACTCCTTGTTCAGTTTCGATTTTTTCTTTCTTAATAATGTTTACGGCATTTTCTATTTGATAACCCTTTTGCTTGAGATCCTCAATAATTTCCTCTTTTGCACAGGTTGGGTGAAGACCTCTAGCCATAACTTTAATTGGGCGATCATTCTTATCCTCATAGGTAAACCACTGATGCCCCTCGGAATTAAGCTTTGTAGCCAAAGCTCTATAAGTTTCAGAGTCTACAACATTAATTTTCCAGACGCCGTTGTTTTGAGATACGAGTTTGTACTCGGCTATCGTAATCGATTTCATAATCGATTGTATAGTGGAGAAATTTGATATCCCGACGACATTTATTGGTGGAGGTGATTTTTCTTTCGGTTTAGCTGGTTGTTGTTCTAGAGCTAGTTGTTTCTTGATGATTAACTGTTTTCTGGCAACCTTCTTTGAAGTTGATGGTAAAGTCTCCGCCATTTCTGGTGAGTGTTCCAATTTGTTTCTCTTTCTAATTCTTCTTCATCCGTATGGAATGAATTAATGCCATCATCGACTGTTGGGCTAGGTGTCGTCCCAAGTTCGACACGTGTTTCAACTGCTTTTTTGAGTTCTTCATTTTCTTTCTTTAAAATTGTAAATTCTTCTTTCAATTTAGTAGTAAATTCTTTTATTTCTCTTAGTTGTTCACGGAGTTCGGCATTTTCCTTCTCGTACTGAAATATATTTCCAGTTGAAGATCTTGGTGATCTTGATAATTTGGAACTTCGTCCTAATGGGTTAAACAATGATTGGTCCACTCCAGAATCTGTTGGGCCTGCCTCTGAAGAGTGTGGATTTGGCAGCATATCTGCTGCTGTACCACCTGTGGTATTATATTCCGTATTTGTTGTATTCATTGTTTGTTTTAGCCAATTTATACCACTGGCATTTGGTCCCAATAATATAGGTTGTTGTTACAATTTATAAAATTTAATAAACTTTTGTTTTTACATAAATTTAACTTTAAATATTTTATAAATATAATTCATTTACATTAATTTTATTAGTTTTTCTCATTTGTATCGCCGAATTCTCATCTGATATAACTGATGTGACCTTATAAGGACCCAACCATGGAGGTGAAAATTTGTTCTGTTACGAATCGCATTTTAACCAAACCAAATCTCCTGCACTTAGTCGGAGTGAATTTGCCTTCAAATCATAATATTCCTTGGATCTCCGGTTGCACATAATCGCATTATCTCGAGCTATTTGATATGATTTTTTCATTCTAAATTTGAAATGTGTCAAATAATCATTAAAATTAAAAACATTTTCGGGTTCCTGGTGAAAATAATTAGGAATGTTGGGTTTATATCCAAATAATAATTCTTATGGCGTTAATATTCGGTGAGACCTTTCCAATGCTCCTTTGGATTGAGCATGAAAAGCTGTGGTGTACATTTGTCATTTTCGTAAAGATTTACAGCATTCTTTGAATAATTTTCCTACGAAATTAGAACCTTGGTCAGTTAATAACGCTTTTGGCGCTCCAAACACCCAGACAAAATGTTCCACGAATGCTTTGGATATAGTTTTCGCAGTCTGATTAGGCACGGCTAAAGCTAGCGAGTACTTCGTAAGATCGTCCTGTATGGTGAGTATGTAGCGATTATTATTGTAACTGGAAGGCAAAGGAGCAACGATATCTAAGATTTTTTGAAACGGAAATTGGGAAGTAGTAGTAATGTTCATCGGTATTTTGGTTAATTTGGAAGCCTTGTGTCGTTGCAGAAATCACATGTGTTAATGTAAGACTCAATTTGACGAACCATTTTTGGAAAATGTCGTACTAAAGGGGTGTTATGGAATTCCTCAATTAATTAGGAGAAGATTCAGTGTTGGATTGTAGAATATTTGAGCTATCATCTTTTCACGGATTTGAACTTGAATCGGGTAATCACATTTACCTCTTCCGTTACGATTTCGTTTGAATTTAAAGTTAGAATTTGCGATTTTATTATTTAAGTTCGAATTAGAGCAAATGACGACTTAGAAAAATTATTGTCTTGGTCGGATTGAAAAACGGAATTTAAATCTGAATTATTTGAGTGATTATAGAAGGTTTCAAGGGAGGAAGGATTAATTGGATAATAATTAGGAACTGGTGAAGCTTCTGGAAATTTATGTAGGTTTTGTGAATTAATGACGGGAAGTTCAGATTCAAAATCAGGAATTCGTAGAGTTTGATTTGTACGGTTAATAGCAATACGACTAAGCGCCTTGAAGATGGATAGTTAATGCTGTTTAACTAAACTGAAGGTTTATGATCATTCTTCCATAGACGTAGGGTCTGAAATACTGAACTGAACAAAATACTGAAAGTAACTCTTTTCCGATGACTGAATAATTTTCACCGCTTTATTTAGAGTTCGACTAGCGTATGCTACGGGAAGATCTCCTGAAGGATGTAATTGGGAGAAAACGGATCCAATTGCGAAGTCGTTGACATCGCACGTTATAATAAATTCTCGTCTAAAATCTGGGAATTGTAGGTTTGGCGATGTAACTAGACAATTTTGTAAACATTTGAAAGATTCATCGCTAAACGGAGTTCATTCAAATACACTACCCTTTTAATAATTACTGACTTTATTGGCCAACTTGCTTCGGATTGTGATAGCCATTTTGGACCCTTAAACCATAGTTCACCTTTAATTAACTCATTCGCTGTCTCATCCCTGGTTGCTAAATCGGCAGGATTCTCATTTCCCTTAACATGTTGCCAATTTGCTCTAGGCAATATGGTTTGAATTGCGTCTACTCGATTGGCAATATAGTTTTTCCATTTTTGCGGGTGACTATTCAACCATGCCAAGAGCACCATAGAATCGGTCCACAACCAAACATCTATATTCTGTTTATCGTACGCGTATACTACAGCTTTTGTAAGTTTGGCTAATAGATGAGCCCCGCAAATTTCTAATCGAGGCAGACTAATTTGTTTAATTGGGGCTACTTTTGATTTCGCTATTAGTAATCGCACCACGTAACTATCCTTGTATCTTATTCTCACGTAAACTGCGGTCGAATAAGCTACCTCACTGGCATCGCTGAAGTCTTGTATTTGTATGTCATTAGAAAAATTTTAAATTGATTTATCAGAGTGAACTGATTGTACAATCTTTTCGTAAAGCTTCTTTAAGTGGTTCATCCCATGATACTTTCCGCCACCATAAAGTTTGCATGAAAATTTTAATGTTAATAATGAATGGGTTTAACCAACCCAATGGATCAAAGATCTTCGACGATATCGACAAAATATTCCATTTCGTACATTTGTCTTGAGGCATATTACGAACGAAAATTGATCTTCTGGAAGATCCCAAAGTAAACCTAAGATTTGTGTCATCCGTCCTTCATCTTTTATTTCTGTCTTATCAACTGAATTATTTAACAATGCAACGTTCGAATGCCACTTTCTCAACTGAAACACATTTGCGGCTAATAACTTGACCAACTCATTCTTCAGTTGCGTTATCTGTCGATACATCCTCGCTATGTCCGCAAAGATGGCTACTTTGAAACTTCGAAATCTTATTAAGATTGTTCATAAAGTATCCTGTAAGGTTGGCCCGATCATTAAATTATCGTTCAACGATATTCCAGTGGAGGTTGGTGCCCATCCATCGAACACTACTATTAATTTTGTGGTGGTACTATTTTCACGTAGTACCCCATGATTGGGCCAAATAACATATATCCCTGTTTGATTTGTCTAGATTTTTTCTCACTGCACGCATGTGTTCCATTTTGATATATTCATTCATAAAAATCCATTTACATATTTCCAAATTCTTCGTTTCTCTGCATTTTCCTTTCCATCACCAATAATCGTTGTAAAGCTAACTTGTAAGATTCTCCTAAAGGCAATGCATTCTCTTTCAATGATAATTCCACTACATAACGCCCCGTTTGATTTCTAAAATATGTCGCCTTGAAGTGGCGCTCTCACGCTTCTTCTTCGGTTGTCCATGGCGCTTTTTCGGGAATTTCTTCCTGTTCCCAAAACTTCTGTAAAAGTTTATCAAAGCTGCAGCCATCGATTATAGTTAAAAATATGTTTAATACAATATTTTTTAATATTGGCTGAATTCCGATTTCACTCTCGTCGGTTTTGTATCTTGTGCAATAAAATTGTTGTCTAATTTTAATTGATTTAGTTTAATCACATGGAAGAAATAGTCCGCTCCCTGGAGTATATCAATTTCCTTTCCTTCGTAAAATCTTGAATGAGCGAGTGGAATATGATTCAACTGATTTTCTTCATTGGTCAACGTTTTATGATTCCCAGTCAGAGTAGTAATTTTAGAGATTACTAACACATTGATACTTAAATTATGACACGTGTCAAACCGCGAATAGATTTTGAGTGCTGTACTTCCCATGGTTGACACATTCGAAGTGGCAATTCCCTCAATTCGTAAACGACAACCGTTAGATGAAAGAAGCCTGAGATCCCGAATCTAAAAGTAATCTACAGAAACTCATAGAGCCGGCAGGATTTTCTACCTTTACAATTGCAGTCGGTAAAATTGTATTTCCCATTTTGCACGTATTGGTATCAATTACGTTTGATGATTTGATATTTACTTCAGGTGACTCCTTGGGTGATTCTGGTTTCTCTTCAGTGGCGATTATGGCTTGATTAATGCTTAGGTTCGAGTTAGTATCGTGCAAAAGAGTTTGATGTAGACGGTGACATGTTAAACAATCGAATTTATTTGAACAAAAGTTCACACGATGTCGTACAGATAAGCAATTGAAGCATAATCTTAGTGTTGCTGTTAAGTCGCGTCGTGCACTTGGACTCATGTTCTTAAACTTTTCACAATGGCACAGGCGATGTGATTCCTTACAAAAACCACATTCAATGTTAGCGGAATTTACGGGTTTCAATTAATGAGACTTGACGACGGTGCCTGTTCTCACTATAATTTGCCTCGCAGATATACATTACACCAATGCATCACATCGATTACACAAGAATTTTAAAAACTCATCGGCAGACGGATAGTTCTGGTTTACCATCTTACGCGCCCATGCTTCTCGAGTGTCTTCGTCAGTCTTAACAAAATGTAAATTTACCATGGATCTCGTTTTGTTGCTTCCCCACCTAATGCAATTATGTATCGATTTACTTCGTCGGATGAATTGTACAGTTGCCTCAGTTTCTTCATGGATGGTTGCTGCTACAAATGATTTGATTAACGAACTTAATACGAGTTTCTCTTTATCGTATAGCGTTGACATATTTTTTCCCAAGCTTGAACATAATTCGCATCCAACACGGGTTATATGTTTTATTAATTCTGCTGCTTCGCCCTCTAATTGACCCTTTAAATACTTGAATGTTTGCACGCCATTGAATCCCATTTTACTCTGTACAGAAGCTATGAAAATGTCTTTGAAACTGAGAAAATCTTCATAGTTGCCGGCGAATTTTGGTAGTCGCAAAGTTGGTAATCGTATCGAAACATGAGGGTCATCTGTGCTATTTTGTATAGTCTGGCTTGTGGAAGTCGTAAACGATGATCATAACGTTGTTAAAAACTCGTTTTATTCAAGCAACAGCCTTGACATCATTCCTTCTGCTTGTCCTTGTTCCTGTTCCCGCTGCCCAGCCTTAACTATTTCCCACTATTTCCACAGCATCATATTTCCACCGCCGTGTTTAATAGTGGAATTAATATTTTTTGTTTGCAATTCTTGGTTCGGTTTTTCCCACACTCGTTTTTGTTTCGTGTCGCTGTTAAATATGTTGAACTTACTTTCGTTAAGAAATATAAGTTTTTCTAGAAATCAATGGAACAGTTTTTGTATTTTACGGCAAATTCGCGCCTATTTACAATATAGGCTTCGCTCAAACATGGTTTGCATCTTGCAATGTGTAATCCAAACCCCAAGCTCCACAAGTTTATTACTGCGAAGAGGAATTACCGTAAAAAACAATTCATTTAAAAATGAACGGAAAATGAATAATAAGCAACTGGAGAGTAGTGTAGAACGCTGGCACACAACAGTTTGTCCAAAAAATTTTGCTAAATTGTTTTGGTATATGTTTTGATTTTTTATCTATATGTGGCAGGTAATTTATCTTAAAAATGCAGGATATAGCGAGTTAGTAGTGTCAAAGACGCTTATGCAGTAAACAATTAAAAGAAGTGGCCGGAATCATTCTTAAATTACATTAGTTTCCTAAATTAAGATTTGTCCGGAAAATTTTGCTCACCACTGTGTATAAATTATATTCATTAAATGTCTCAATATCTTCAGATGGCAACAGGCTTTTGTGATTCTTCAAATGTAATTATTTTATGATAACATTAATTGTGGTTTCATGCAATATTTATTTTAATTGAATAAAATGGTATCTCTGTTTTTGCTATAGAAATGTTTCTGACTTCAAAGTTACAAAAATATATTTATAAATTATAATTAAAATCTATCCGAGGTTGCTACACTGATGCCATATTCTTATTTATTAAATTATATTGAGCACCGCAAGGTAAACACGTTTAGGCGTATATGTAGCAGTTTGGTAAATATAAATATAATTATTACATTAAATATTTTAATATATTTCCAACCTATTTACTTTAATCGGGTTTATAGCGACTAATCTAGTGGCCAGTCCCATAAACTCGGCAATAAAATAATATTACTATCTGTATCAAAATGGGTTACGGTTTTTCGATCATTTTTCTTGTGGTGCATTTCTCACAATAATTCGTTCGTGAGTTTGTGCTTGGTGAGCAAATCTTGTGACAATTATTGAGGCACTTCCTGAAACCCGATATTATTAAAATTTTGCATAAATTACGAGTATCAGCGATGACAATAAGTTTACCAGTTTACCAACAGCTAGTATCCGCTACCACACCACTATCCATCAGCAAATGCTTGATGCCTCCCGTTCTCAAACAGGGTGTAGCATCGAAATGTGAGGTCTGAGGTATATTGCAATTTTACTTCACTATTAATAACGTTAAGATATCTGGGCGTTAGAATGATTTTCATTCTAATAAACACTAGCAGAATTGCTAGGCTTTTAACGACTTACATTTTTCTTTCAATAGGTAGATATTACGCTGTGTATATTATGTTTTAGAATTATATTTTCTGGAATGAGCCTATATTAGGTAAAAATAATTTATTGTATTTTGCCGACGTTATTTTGCCAACAAAAACCTTGTTTGTCTTCAGGACGATGTTATATTTCTAAAATTGTTAAAAGCAAAGAAAATTTATAAATATACGAGTATATGCTTATAAAATTGATCAACAAATAATCTTACAATAATTGTTTAAATATAAATTGCTTAGTAAAAATTACAAAAAATATAATTTAAAACCCCAAAAGCACAACAAAAAAGAAACCAATAGAAACAACATTTTTAATTTACAAATCAGTTTTGATACAATTAAGGCAAAAATACGTAAAAATTGTGCGTGTGGGTGTGTGTAAAATGGGTATAAAAGCACAAAACAAAAATGTCAAATGTCAAATAAATTTGTTAAAATGGTGTGCAAGTAGAAACTCTGCTTTTTTGATCAAATTCAACTTTATTGAAAATATAATTGTCACAAAGATTAAGTATCGAAATATTTGCCATTATTATTTATGGTTTTTTGCATGTCTTCGCGGTAGAAACTTGGTGGTTTCGAAGTAAAATAGTCATCGAGTCATTTTTGCCCATCTTCAAATTTCGTGAACCTCTGGTCTTTCAAATATGATGACATCGATGTGAATAAGTGGTAATCAGAGGGAGCCAAGTCTGGATAATACGCCGCATGCTGTAAAACTTCGCAGCCTAAGGAGAAAATGAGTTCCTGGTTTGATTTTGCTGTATGTGGACAAGTGTTGTCATGCAGCAATATCACCTTCCGCTTCCCTTGGCTCTTAAATGGTATTTTTCCTCCAGAGCATCACTTAGTTTGATCAATTAAGCTTGGTAACGTTCCGCTATAACAGTTTCACCAGATTCCAGAAGCTCGTAGTAAATAACTCCCTTCCAATCCCACCATCCAATGTATACTTTTAACGTGCGAAATTTAAATTTAATTTTTGTTCAAATACGTGTTGTATGGGTATATCTGGCCCAGGGCCCAATTTCGCAAAGTTGCCACGGAACGATTTTTTTCTAACTTTTCTAAAAGTAAGGCAGGAATATGGGGATTTCAAAACCACATAGCCTTAATCCGACAAATTACTATTGACATATTGTTGGGAAAATGAATTTGTTTTGCCAATGTCCTACACCTGTTTCTCACCGTTTTGATAAATGGCACTATTTTCCGAAGCAGGTTAACGGAATCCCCGAATTTTCATTTAAGTTTACATAATGCAAGGAGTTGCGAAGTGTTCTTTAGAGAAATCTCACCTGATTAATTACAAAATGTATTTATATCGAGAGTTTGATTTTATAAAATATAATATTTAAACTTAAATAAAAACGTATTATAATAATTATAAATTATTATTAACTCATACTTGTACGGACCATTCATAGTGAAATGGACATTGTTTTAGATTAAAAAATTGATGCAAAGTTTGGACTTTTCAGTATTTCTGTTCACATTTTATTGCCACTTATTTTCTAATAGGTGGACGCACAACTAATTACAAAAAGTGAGTGTGCTTTAGACCACACGACTGAAGTAACACCTCTTTGCCTCCATCTATATATATATATATATATATATATATATATATATATATATATATATATATATATATATATATATATATATATATATATATATATATATATATATATGTGTGTGTGTGTGTGTGTTTATATATGTATGTATATATGTATAATATGTATAATATTTAAATTTTCTATGGGTTTTCATTGATAAATTAATATTTTTGAATAGATTTTTATTTTATTTATTTTTATTCATTATTTTCATTATCAGATACATCAGTAATTACTGTGGTTGATTATAAGACCGAGACAATAGGCTTATGGTATGAAAAATAAGATACATATGTTTTTGTTTAGAGAAAACTGCATCGATTGTTATTCCATGTCTTGTGGTAGGTTCATTTCGGTTATTATTAATTTGTAGTTCTAATTTATCTTGTAGAAAGTTTACCAAGAATTATCCATCTTCGGACGCGAAATTAACATTGAAATCTCCTGCTAAAATTAGTGGCAATGTATGATAGTTTTCTCCCAATTCTTCAGAGCCTACTCGACCGTAAATCATAAGTCTTTTATATAAAAACTTTATAATATTATTAACTGTGTTATTGGGCGAAATGTAAGCAACTACCATTATGATGTTTGTTCCATCGTCCAAAACACAGTGAGCAGCACATATATCACCAATTGATGATTGACCAATATCGATTTCACGAATATGTCGTAATAAAATGTCCATTTTCGAAGTTACTATATTCGATACATCATTTGATTTCTGATAAATTGCCACTCCTGCTGATCTAACATTTTACGCTTAAATTTCACAATACAATCAAAATTCGGGATGTCAACTATTTCATCGTCATTTGATCAGGTTTCTGTTAGAAACAAATTGTTGCTTGAATCAATTACGGGATCGCTCAAGTCCGACACGTGTTTTCTGAGGCTTTGGCAATTGAAAGTAATCATGGAAAACTTTTTTACGTCATTCATGAAATCAAGAATCGTTCTTCCTATACAATGTATTCAACGATAATCGGCTAAATTCATCTTGTAAAGATATGATTGATGTATCATTTTTTCGACCATGATAAAATCTATTATCATTGTCTTTTGGCACTATGTACAGTCCTTCAATACTGGTAACTCGTGATAGAGCAACATATAGTAATGGTAGAGAATGAGTCCTTTGATATTCATAAACAACTTTATTGAATGTTCCACCTTGGGATTTATGAATTGTCATGGCACATCCTGATACTATTGGAAAATGATTTTGTTTTGCGTTTATTGTTATGATATTATTCATGGCAATGGTAGATCGTTCGCCTCGCTCGATTACATTTTTCGTAACGCATTCACCAGCTTACTCCCCAAGTCAAGCGTGCCTAAAGCAGTTTTACTTCAAAAATTGTTATACAAACTATAAATGTCATTTAAAAGAAACGTATCTCGTACCTACGTACTTGTGTCAGTCGGTTTAAAAAATAATCTTTAGTATTCGAACGATCACACAATTGTGTAAGTCGGGCCAGGCTTTTGTTATGATACAATTTTAGACATTAAATTAATACTAGTGATATACTTATTTCGGGTGACGGTCTCTTTATCGTAAACAATTTATCGTGTTTCAATTTAACGTGCACATTTTACCGTATAACAGTTTATCGTAGACACTATTTACCGTGGACACAATTTAGGGTGTGAACAATTTATCGTATGCCACTTTATCGTAGCTTTGTAAAATTGACTGCATAACAAAATAATTTGTAAATGAAAATTAAGGTGTCTTCGGCTTATAAAATTTTATTAAATTCGGCCATTACCAGCTTAATAGATTAATAAAATAAGATGGGATTTTGTAAGTTGGAAATGGGATTTTTAAATGACTTTTGTAAGAAGTTCTAGAATATGGCCATCTAGGATGGAGCTCGGTAATTTCTCAACCGATTATGATGAAATTGGATATGGTAGATGGAAATGGGATTCTTTAATAATTTTTGCAACAAGTTCTAGAATACATAGTGCTCCAATATTAGCCTTGTTTTTTTATTGGAGCACTATCCGGCGCCGAAGGGAAATTTCTATTGAAACTGTAGCTATTTATTCACTGATGTCGCTATACCATAAAAAAGGAAAAAATAAATTCACCATAAAACAAACAGTTAAAGGCCTGAAATATATCAATTAACATTTATTTTGGCATGACGTTATAAAAAAAATCATCTTGTTGCGTTTTAAATTTTTATTGTAAGATTAAATTGCTAATGGTTTAAGGGTTGTACAAATAAATAACAAAGGAAATTTAAAATTTCCCTTTGAAATGGATAGTGCTCCCGATAACGGCTCCCGATAACGGCTCCCGATAAATAGGTAGAGCAAGATATTTTTTTATCGATTTTTAACTAAAAAGTTGAATGAAAAATCTCAGTTTAGAATTAAATAAATTAATTATATGCAAAAATAGCGCGCTAAATATAGTTTTTGACATCGAAAATTGCGTGCTCCGGATACAGTAAATAAAGTATTAAAAAAGTGGTACAGCAATATTTCCCGGAGGTCGGGATATCCAGCTGATCTGAGTCGGATTAAACCAGATCAACACTGCCAAGCAATAAAAAATTCTTAATAATTTTGTGATTTAAATATGTTCCTGCAATTAAAAATTTTTTAATTCCTAAAATAAAAAGACTGAATTATTAAACAATTTTATTTATTAAATAATTTTTTGAACTCATTTCGTTTTTATGTATACATAAAAATTGTAAAAAAATGTTTACATGTCGGCACATAATTGGGTAGCATTTCTCTGTGAGACATTCGCATTCTATTCGGTGAAATTTAGTTCTACTACCTCTTCATTTTCGAACTCTTCATCGATACTAATTCAGTCTCCCACATCTTTGCAAATATTGTGCAAAATGCAGCAAATTTCTATAACTTTAATGCAATTTTCTAATTTTAATTCTAGCGATCGTAAAAATATACATCTCCAACTTGTTTTCATTTGACCAAACGCCTGCTCTATGACTATACGAGCTTTACTATGTAAATGGTTAAACCGCTTGTGGCGCTGATCTAACCCACGATCGGAATATGGTGTTATGATAGCAATTGGTTCCAGAGTGAGTTAGTATCCGCTATCACCTAATAAAAAATAGGATTCGGTAGGATATTTCTTCGTCAAATACAACTCACTATTGCGCACCACCCGCTGGTCATGCACTGATCCAGGCCAACCAACGTTAATATTTAGAAATTTGTGATCGGCATCACACATAGCTAAAAAGAAATTGATTAATGATTATAAAATTCGTACCTTGTAATTGAATACTGTAGTCCAGCTTCCTGTTAATATATTCATCATGGCGGTCCGCGGGTCATTTTATCTTAATGTGTATGTACGATCTATGGTCCCAACCGCTTTATTGAAAATTGGCGACTTGGCTCGGATGGCAAATTTCGCTCCTACGATATCAAATTGGTTCAGTTCAAGAAATAAAATGTTTTTTTAAATAAACATAATATGAACTTCATTGCTCGCTGCACAACGTAGTAAATAGATGTGGTTGGTATGTCGATAGTCGCACGGACCACTCGATAACTTGTTACTCATGCTAACCAAAATAGCGCTATTCCAATTTGTATTTGAGTATCGTACCCTGATGCTTGACTGAAGATAGCTCTACTAATTTATTAAAGGTCAGCTTCGAGAACCTTAAATGTTTTTTTATAGATGATTCATCTCCTTTTAGTATCACATCAATCACCAAACTAGGCTTGATATTGCAATACTCCAAACTCTTCAATATTTCACATAAAAATTAATCATTTACACGGATATTTTGTTAGAATTATTTATTGTCTTAAATATGTATGTACGAGTACATACTCGTACCTTTAATTTTATTTTATAGAAATACTTTCTGCAAGTTAATTTATTTATTTGTGCTATTGAGCCTTTCATGTTTTGATCCAGCTGTCAAAATAAGTATAGTTAATCATTTCGAATGGGTTTCTCATACTTATTAAAGATGGCGGCGAATAAGAGCCTTAGATAAAATTGTTTTGAACACTGAACAATTTTCATATACAAGTAATTTTCTCCCATCGAACCGTTGCCGAGATAAAAACCTGGAATTTATTAAAAAAAAACTTACCCTGCAGAAACTTTAAGCTGCGAGTTTACAAATTTTTAAGTGGCTTGTTATTGCTATTAACAAGGTTGCATTTTCTCCGCTTGGGAAAACCTTATACCGAAAAATGTTCTTTATAGATAGGCCAATTCAACCTATATAGTGGTGTCTTGCCCTAATCTCTGGAAGTGGCTTGTTATTGGCCCAGATTGATAAAATACTCAATATTTTGAGTGAAAATTTTCAATAAACATTTGATATTTTTATGTTGTTAAAGCTTTAATTTTATTTATTTGTTAAGTTTTTTTAAGATATTTAAATATTTCTTTAATATCTTTTGTATTTATTATCCTTTTTCTATTTTATTGTGTAAATTTTGAATTTATTTAATATGATAATAATTTTTAATAAAATGTTTACTAATTTGCATTTATAAAATATTAACAGTGCAATTCACCAACACTAAAACAATTCAATATGGCGGCTATTGGAATCTATCTGAATCCAATAAGAATTATGGTTCCGCCATGTTTTCCAATTAGAATCGTATACGTATACGTGTTATTTTTTGTTATAAACTTGACGTGCTCATTTTAACAGACCATTTCTTGTTAATATAGAGCACAGAGCAAATTAGATTTAAATTATGTAGCTATTGTTTGAGCGTTTCCAATATTTTTGTTGCATCTGTTAACGCTCTTAGCATAGCAATAAGGTGACGTACTCAATACCATTCATTAAAAATTCCGCTTCAAAAATTATTTTGCACCCACACCTAGTATTCTGTCGGGTAAAAATTATAAAAAATATCACGATATTTTTGATCAACTTTTGCCATAAAACGCACTCATTTATCACAAAAAAATCAAGAATATTTTTCATCCTGGCTGACAAAATTTGTATACATTTTATTTTTAATGATTATGATTTTACATGGACTTGGATGTTCACGACTTTGGCGAGAAGGTGAACATTTCGATTCGATCTGTCAAATAACACAAATATAACTCAAAACGAAACGAAAGCTATGTGCGTAAGAGTTTATAAAAACTTATAGAAAACGAAACGAATCGGAACGAAACGAATACTATGTGCCTCGACTCGAGCGTAACGTACGTATACGTTACGTGCATTATAATATTGTATTTCATTAACATTTTATATACGAGTACACAGGCTGCGTATCAATAGTCGGGTAAAAATCACTTTTAAGTAAATTTTTCGGTAAATTCATTTATTTTTGAAAAATTCTTTGGTAAACTGATCGAAAAATGTGTACTAAAATGGATTTTTACCGTAGTAAACGATTTACGCGACTATTGGTACGCAGCCATAGTATCAAATTAAAATCAAATTTTTTAACTTATGCCATAACTGTCATTACAGATTTAGTCACGGAAGGCTAGATGGGATTGTTAACTAAAAGCCTTCCGTTTGTACTCTGTACTGGATGCTAAACCCTGTTTTTTTATTATCGAAATTAGAGTGGTCAAATACAAAAGCAATAAAATGCATAGATAAATTGCTGTACCAGTACAGCTTACAAAAAATTAGATTATCCCTTTTCCTTTGACCTTCCGTGCATGCTACAAACTCATCGAACAGAAACAATTTTTCCAGACTACAAAACAAAATGAATACGATGCGGATGATATAAAATCGGAATTACAAAACGATTATCCTTTATTGAAATAATTATTTCAATTTGAATATACGTATTTTTCCAATTTTCCCTATCAATCGAATTGAAAGTACATAAATTTGAATATTCCACGTTATTCCACCGCATTCAAAAAAGCTTCCCTTCTATTTTATATTTGAGTTGCTTTTAGTGTTTTATGTTTATGAACGACGAGTAGATTCCATTATCATTTAAAGATTCGTAGAAAATAAGGATCTGAGTTGTTGATTTTTACAATTTTTACTTTCTTAAAACAAAAACAAATAAAAAAAAAGTATAAAAGTTAAGCTTTTCTCTACTTGATACAGACAAATAGATAATTGTTGTTGTTTTGACTCGATTGTAGATTTTTATAGCTTCGGAATTATTATCATTATTTCTTTTCGTCTCCCTATTTGTGCTGGCATGAATAGAAATAAAAAAGTAGAAATAAAAACCAAAAACGGAGAACGATGTGAAATAATGGTGAAAATCATAAAAAAGCTAGAACAAAATTTAATGGAAATATTTACACAACAAAATATAAATTGTAAAAGTTTCCCTTTTGTCTTTACACTCTTCTGCTAGTTTTAGCTGGATAGATAGGTACGAGTATATATAGATGTCATGAAATGAAATGCTATAAAATTATTATGTGCTATTAAAAGTTATCATTACAAAATGTTGTTAAGGGAAAATATGGAGCTGTGTAATGTAAAAAATCAAAATTAAAACCTCGAAAGATGAAAGCTGATGATAGTTTTGTTTTCCAAAATGATAACTCCTATAGTGGTTGTTGTGGTTGATTACGCTGCAATGAAATAAAAGTTTATTGGGTAATATTTTATTAAGATTAACGTAATGCTAATCTTACACAAATAAATCTTTTCGGCTTTAAGTACAATTACAATAATATAAAAGTAGTTGGTGAAGTACTTTTAACGTTATATATGGTATTGAAAAGATAATTAACCTTTTGCACATACTGCAGTTGTAAAATAACTTATTCCATTTACATCACTATATTGTATACAAACAACTGGGATAGACGTTTTTCAATATTATTGATAATTAATAATTAGTTAGATTGTCTATTTTGAAAGTGTGTGGCGTTACGTATAAAAGCACTTTTCTTTCGACATCTTTTTTTCGGGTTTGCTGGGTGGCATCGTGGATATTAAAAACATAGAAATAGAGTATATAGAATGAATGTAAGCAACTGTCAAGCGTCACAAATTCGGAGGGTAAAAGAGAAAGCATATAAATTAACAGGGCCGTATTTAGAATTTTTTTCGATCGAATGCAATGAAGTTAGGAAGTTAAAATTAAAAACTTATTTATATTTAATTGCATTTTTAATTCTTTCATTAATTATTTTTATTTAAATATAATATTATGTGTATAAAAAATAGTAATTATAAAACCACTACGCTTATTTATTTCATATTCGTTTAAAATGTAATGTATGTTGAAAATTCACTTAGTATAATTGGGTATCCAAAAAAATCTTCGTCATACATATTAGATTCGTCTACTTTAGATATTTCTTTGGTCAATTGAAATATCATCTGATGAGGCTTCAACCATTGCTTTTGCAATTCTCCATATTTTGGTAAACTAAAAACAAATGTTTACATTATATTTCTGTAAAAAATTGTATTTACAGTACATATTCCAAAATAAAAATAAATTATGAAAAGAAAAGCACATGAAACAATCAACACCCACTTTTCGAACCATAGTAATACGATAAATTCGGCACTGATAAAAACATTTATTTACAAAAAGAAAGAACCCACGCTATTAACTAAAATTGTTTTCTTATTTTTATCTGATATTTAAATTAAATTAAGGATAATTTTACCACAAATCACTTTCTTTTTAACATAATTTACATTTTATTTTATATAAACATTTAGTGATGGTACGAAATTCCTTCCTGTAATTTTTTAGGCGTAGTTTTGCAGTTTTTCACAAGACACTTCATTTTATTAAAAGTTTCTAATTTCTATTACCAAATGATGCACTACACACAATCCACTAACTATTTTATAATATTTTAATTATTTTTTAATTATTTTAATTAATATTTTTAAGATTTTTTAAGAACACAAAATTTAACGCGTCACTTTAAACAAAAACAAAAACAGGTTTGAGGGGTTCTTTCTTTGACGTATGAGACCGCCATATTCATTTTTTATATAACCATCCTGCTCTGGCTTGTGACACATGAAATAGCTAATCTTATATGGGAAAATCAGATCGTATCTTTACATTCATTCTATAGTATATAATTCTATGATTAAAAAAAACAAAAAAAATAAAAAAGGTTCTAATCTCAAAAAGGTACTAATCCACAAAATCCGTCTTTTTTCGAGGTAAAAAAGACGCGTTTTCTCGTTTTATATAAAATATTATTTTTTGTTTTTTTTACTAAAAAAATATTAAACTAATAAATAATAAAAATTGTATTAATTGAATTAAACATAAAATTACATAGTGTTTCAATAAAACGAATAATTAAAAGCATATTGGATCCAGTAAAAACCCAAAATACATTTTGAGGTTAGGATTTCGAAAACGCGCTGGAGGTTTTCTTCGGTAACATCTACCAGCTTAATAGAATATTGAGGGAGAACGAGTAGGCCCCCATAAAGTGGTGACCCCGACGTGATCGTACTGGGTAACACGAGCAACCTCCTAAAAAAATATTACCGAGTCGGAATAGAGTATTCAGTGTATTACATCATCCAGTTTGATAAACGTGGCTGCCATACAGGATTAATTGGGCATAGGATTCGAACGAGCAGACGAAATATAAAACATCTTACATATTATTTAAGAAAAAAATTTTGTATACTTTAATATAACCGTAAGTACCTTTTTCTTTATTTTGTTTTTATTATTGTAAAATGTTTGAGATTACGCCCAACACGTTTTCGATCACGTTATATATTATTTCGTGCGCATTCCTCATCGTGTGCTATTTAATGAGACATACGGCTAACGGCGTTGAGTCAGACGACGAACACGAACCCCCCAGTGATAGTGCTAGGCAACACAAATGAACCTCCCGAAAATAATATTACAGTGTCGGAATCGCGGTTGCAAGAAATGATCGAATCGCGAGTGCAACAAATAATCGAATCTCGGTTGGCTAAGGCTACAGATATGGTTCCGGAATCTAACGTGGCACCTAAAGTTTTACGTTCGTCAGACACAAAAATTATTTCAATCGGTACGAATTTGGATAGCCAAATCAACAATAAGCCATCTCTCGGCATTGCGCATGTGGCGTTTAAACCTCCACAGCTTCTGTACACACAGAACCCTGTGGTGTGGTTCGAGGTCCTTGAACAGCAGTTCGAGTCAGTGCTTTGGACGCAAGACTACATGACCAATTCGCCGGGCTAATTTTGAGCGACAAAGGTGCGACACCTTACTCTAAATTCAAATCGGAGGTCATTAAAGTTCTCGGTGAGTCCGATAAGGGAAAATTGCATAATTTGTTGCATGGTTGTTCAATGCTGGTAAAAAGTTTGAAGATAATTCCATCCGGCAATTATGGATGCAAAGGTTACCACCTCAAGTGCAGTTAGTGTTGTAACCTTTCGAAAACGATCTGACTCTGACAGTATTAGCCGAACGTGCTGATAATCTCATGGAGACGTTTCCGCAGCAACAAATTTATTCCGTCCAAGTAGATGCCTCTAAATCAATTCCATCTCCCACGACTGATCTTGACGAGAGATGGGCTAAATTCGAATCGCGTATCATGAATCAGGTATCCGCACTGACGGAAATTAAAAGACAGCCACGTAGTACATCAAGTAACCGAACATCGAAGGATCCAAAGCAAAACAAGGACGAGCGTTATTATCATCGTCGGTTTGGTGATCGAGCCAACAAATGCGTTTCTGGGTGTAAGCATCACGCTGCATTCATCAGCCAGACTGCCGGTCAGCCCACACCAAAAAACTAATCGCTCATCAACATTCGGCGACGTGTGTTGATGGAGCTGGATCTAGTCGCCTTCTAGTAACAGAGAAAAATACAAATCGCAAGTTTTTGATTGATACCGGGGCGGATATCTCAGTAATACCACCGGATACTAAAAATAACACAGGTGTTGAGTCTGAATTTAACTTATATGCGGCCAATGGCACGAGCATTAAGGCTTTCGGCACCCGTTCTCTTAAAATCAATCTCGGACTTAGGCGTGTTTTTTCTTGGAATTTTATTATCGCGGACGTGTTTATGTCAATATTGGGAGCAGATTTTTTACGCAGCACCGGAATCGTAGTAGACGATTTAAGATCCGTTTATACGGTCTGCTCACTAACAGCTATGACAGATTCTTCGTTATCAATTTTGGACAAATCCAACACAAGTCCGGACATTTCCAACTTGTTGGTGCAATACAATTCCATTACTCGGGAATCCTCATTTAATAGCGAATCGGTGAAACATAATGTCACGCATTATTTAGAAACGCGAGGTCCACCAATATCATGCAAGGCACGTCGATTAGCTCCTGATAAGCTCCAAATAGCCAAAGAACATTTCGAGGATATGGTGACACGGGGCATATGTCGGCCCAGTAGCAGCGCATGGTCCAGTCCACTTCATTTAGTGTTGAAAAAAAACGGAGAATGGCGGCCATGTGAGGATTACCGTGCTCTGAACAATGTCACTATCCCCGATTACTATCCGATACCGCACTTGCAGGACTTTTCCGTTCAATTGGCAGGTTCTCAAATATTCACTACCTTGGATCTCGTACGGGCATACCACCAAGTTCCGATAGAGCCCACCCACATCCCAAAAACGGCCATAGCCACACCTTTCGGGCTATACTGTTTTGTCTATTTGGATGGCATTCTAGTGGCATCGAATTCACGAGAAGACCATCTTGCACATCTATCTACAGTTTTCCAGCGATTGTCCAATGCAGGACTAGTGATTAACGTGGATAAGTGCGTCTTCGCGAAAAACGAAATACTATTTCTGGGTTATAAAATGAATGCACAAGGTATCTTACCAGCACCTGAACGTGTCCAGATAATTGCACAATTCGAACGGCCAGTCAATGTCCAACAGTTGAAAAGATTTCTTGTAAACTTTTATCGTCGTTTCATTCCCGCTGCAGCTAAAGACCAGGCTATTTTAAATAATTTTTTGAAAGGATACCGGGAAAACAGCAAGGTCCTCATTGATTGGTCCGAAGCAGCGATCAAATCATTTGACAACTGTAAGTTAAAGTTATCCGAGGCCACTTCACTTGCGTATCCGATAATGTCGGCGCAAATGTCCATCGTGGTGGACGCTTCGGATACAGCGAAAGGAGCAGCTATTCAGCAATGGGTTAATAATTAGAAATTTTGATTCTAAGAAAGTTAGTATTTCAAAATTTTGACCGATCGGCAAACTTGCCACTATAATATTTTGGTAGACCCATATGTGCAGTCTACTTGTGTGCAGCCGATTAAAATTCTATGGGTCTGCCAAAATATTATAGTCACAATTTTGCCGATCGGTGAAAATTTTGAAATACTAACTTTCTTAGAATCAAAATTTCTAAGAAATTCCGTTCTTCACAAGAATGTCATTTTAGGTATGCGAGCTCCATTAGAATTTTAATCGGGTTGGCATAAGTAGAGTGCACATATGAGTCTAATAAAACGTTGTAGTTGTTTTATTGTTAAGTTTTTTTATTTTCGACTTTCCTAAATATAAATAAATAAATAAATAAATACTTATAATTATTTCAATAGTAATATTTGTTGCGTAATGACTGCGCCTAAATGACTGCTTTAAACCAATGCACTCTCATTAATTTTTGATTTTGTTGGTTTAGGATTAATACAGGATAAACTTCAATTGGGTATATTTCAATATCATGCAAAAATCAGTGTAATTATTCAATATCAAACACAATTAAACATTAAGCTTTAACTAAAAATTGATGATTTCAGATTAATTATTGTATGAATTGTCGTAATTCTTTGCTGTCGCCCGATTAAATTCTGGAATATATGTGAGTCTATTAAACGTTATCTTCAATATCTTCCACTAGGTCAGGATGTATGTCAGGCATATCTTCTGTAGCTAAGTTTTTGTCAAAATTGTGGAATTCGTTTCGGACGAGTGGCAATAAGTCCAATAAATCAATTTTTGTACTCTAGTTTTTGGACACCGGCCCATCGTAGCGTTGTGCTTCTTGATTAATATTTACATGCAAAATTCCTCAATGTTTAACATTTAACGTTTTAAAAGGTTCAGCTGGATCAAGTGAATTTTTATAATATATTCCGAAATATTTACTATATCGGAGCCATTTCACTCTATTCCACACAATGCGATTTCCTTCAGCATCAACGTTTCAAAATTGAAAATGTGTTTTTGTTATTTTCGAAAAATTAAAAAAATCTAAATTAGCCATTTCAGTTACGTGGAATGGCTTATGTGATCGAATTGACTTGACGAACAGACACCAGTCGTAAGGATGATGAATATCAATCGAGGTTTTCTTTTTTGTTTGTGGCTAATAATTTCAATGTTTAAATTATTTTTACCAGGGCAGGAGTCGCTATAAAATGTTAAAGTATTAAGTGACGTATGTAAAGATTTTAGATAGCTGAATAAGAACCTCATTCCCACCTCTGCTGCCGATGGCTTCATGTCCTATATGATTAACCACTTGATACGAAATCATGTATTGTAAGGGTGGAGATGGCAAACACTTTTGTATGCTGCAACTTTATCGGCTCGTTTCTGATCATAGGCCAAATCGGCTTGTTGGTGATGTATACGTAGCTCTTCTAACAAATTTATTTTATCATTACAATTTGCAGCTCTTTTTTGCAATTTAAAACATCACATTTATAACATATTACATAGTCTGACATAGATGATGCAACAAATTTAAAACCCATATGATTTTTTTTCCAAATTGCATTACATTCCAATCATTAGTTTACAATTTACAGTTGTTTTAGTGACGCTACTTTTGTTAATTTCAAAACAATGGAAACTGTTTTATGATGGGAAAAAATACCGTTGAAGCAAAGCAGTGGCTTGATAAGTGTTATCCGGACTCTGTCCCAGGAAATTCAACCATCATTGACAACCACCGTTGATACACCACGCTCTGGATGCCTAAATGAGGCTGTGGCTCCAGAAAATATAAAAAAATCCACGAAATTGTTTTGAAAGACCATAAAGTGAAGTTGCGTGAGAAAGATGATATTGTAAAGATATCAGTCCGATGAGTTATCCATCGTAATCACCAGATTTGGTCCCCAGCGATTATTACTTGTTTGCAGACCTTAAAAAAAACTCCAGGGAAAGAGATTTGGCTCGAATGAAGAAGTGATTGCCGAAACTGAAGCTTATTTTGAAGACAAATTAAAATCGTTCTACAAAAAAGGTATCGAAATGTTAGAGAGGCGTTGGACTGATTGTATCGCTCTATAGAAGGAAATTTATTTTTACCAAAAAAATTGTGTTTTCTTTGTTAGACCGGGAATTTTTCAGGCGATGTGTTATATCGACGCTAGGTTTCTTAAGTCAAATCGAAACTGGTTTAGTTTGATTCTCAGAGAAAAGTTTGTATATTTGCAACAAATTTAAATCACCGTGTAGATATTTTTTATCTGTGTCGCGTTTTGTATAATGTGACTGTTATGTTAAAAACCGAAGTTTTTTTTCATTACAGTGTGAAAGCGGTTGATATTCCCGTTCTTAAACTTGTAAGCCATTGGATCTAACGTAAGCTTTCCGGAATTTCTTTGAGTTTGTTTCTTTGAGTTGAGCGATTACTCAACTATAATTTGAACCAAAGTTTTGCAGTAACTGACGGAGTCGAAAGCTTTTGCAAAATCGGTGTATATTATATCAACATGTTTGTGCTTCTCAATTTCTTTAATAGAGTAACTGGTAAATTCTATGAAATTTGTCGATATTGATCTTTTGGACATAAAACTATATTGATATTGCGACATATACATGACCCTAATGCTGCACCAGCACTTGTAGCACAATCCAATGAAAATGGTACAGGAATTTCTTACAAATTAATTACAACATATCGGCATAGTTCAATCCGAAAAACCTACCCCTAAGGGGTGCAATTCTTCAAAAACCATATTTGTCGTTACAACATGCTTATCGCATTTCTGTTAATTTTCTGTTAATATTTGTTGTATCGTTGTATCGTACTGGGGGTGGTACTGTATTTTTTACAAATTAACTACAAGACATTGGAATACCCCAACCCCAAAAACTACCCCCAAGCGGTGTAATTTTTACACTCTTAATTTATTACAACAGCCCACACCCACAAAAATCAATCATAATGTATCAAACTTCCTTCCAATGCAAGAAATAGGCACCACTGAATTTATTACAACAGCCCACACCCACAATAATCGATCAAAATGCATCGAACTTCCTTCCTATGCAAGAATTAGGTATCCCTGAATTTATTACAACAGCCCAAATCCACAGAAACCGATCAAAATGTATCGAACTTCCTTCCTATGCAAGAAGTAGGTATTCTTGAATTTATTACAACAGTCCACACCCACAATAATCGATCAAAATGTATCGAACTTCCTTCCTATGCAAGAAATATGTATCCCTGAATTTATTACAACAGCCCACACCCACAAAAATCAATCAAAATGCATCAAACTTCCTTCCTATGCAAAAAATAGGCACCCCTGAATTTATTACAACAGCCCACACCCACCTAATTCTTGCATAGGAGGGAAGTTCGATACATTTTGATCGATTTCAGTGGGTGTGGAATTCAGGGATATCTAATTCTTGCATAGGAAGGAAGTTCAATACATTTTGATCAATTTCTGTGGACTTGGGCTGTTGTAATAAATTCAGGGGTGCCTATTTCTTGCATAGGAAGGAAGTTCGATGTATTTTGATTGATTTTTGTGGTTGTGGGCTGTTGTAATAAATTAAGGGTGTAAAAATTACACCACTTGGGGGTAGTTTTTGGGGTTGAGGTATTCCAATGTGTTGTAGTTAATTTGTAAAAAAATACAGTACCACCCCCAGTATGATACAACGATACAACAAATATTAACAGAAAATTAACAGAAATGCGATAAGCATGTTGTAACGACAAATATGGTTCTTGAAGAATTGCACCCTTTAGGGGTAGTTTTTTCCGATTGAACTATGCCGATATGTTGTAATTAATTTGTAAAAAATCCCAGTACCACCCCCAGCCCGATACAATAAATATTAACAAAAATACGAAAATTGTGGTGTAGCTTTGTCTAATGCCAGCCCACACACGATTTGCAGAATAACGGGACTTGTGCAAAATTGTCTAACTATGTAACAAATTTGTAATTAATTTGTAAAAAATTCCAGTACCATTTTCATTGGATTGTGCTACAAGTGCTGGTGCAGCATTAAGGTCATGACATATACCGCGGAATGAATATTAATTTCAAATTTGTCTTGCAAGAACAAAGAACCCTAATGCTTGGTTCATACGATAAGATTTTGCTCAGATCTTGATCCGATTAAAATAAATTTATTTTTTGCCATACGAAATTGCTACGAAAAAAATCGGATCAAAATCAGAGCAAAATCCTATCACATGAACCACCATGCTTAAATCTGCAAGACTTATGTACATTTCAATAAACTCGTATGCAGTGCATAGAGTGATATAAAACCAATGCAAAAAATCAAATAAACAATTGTTAAACCAATGATACTTGTAGGCAGCAAAATACGGAAACATGAATTGCAAAAATTTTCCTCATATTAGATATGACGACTTCGATACTTTGCAGCTCTAGTTACATTGTTTTTGGAGACATACGAGTATATGGTACATACATTATTGTCCAACATCAAACAGAAAAAAAAAACTGATGAACTATAAGATAAAATAAATAAATAACATGAAAATGGAAAAGCTGAATGCAACAAGTTCCTTTGTGGATCGAAATACCAGCAACAACTCAGGGAAATTTGTATTTCTTTTTATCATCGCCTATACACAACACATACATATACAATATTCAAATATGTAAATGAAAAATGAGTCATACAAACATATAAAGGATAATCACAGCACAAATTTTTTCTTGCCGCTTTTCCTTGAATGTTTGTTATTTTTTAATAGCAATAAGAAATGCAACACTATTTGAATTATTAATGGTAATAGGGTTCTGTGCAAATAAACGCTCAGCAACGAGTGGCATATACTTAACAATAAAGTCGAGTGTGGATATCAAGCTGGTTTTAAAATCACGAGTGGAATGAATTTATTTATACCACGTTCTGTTGTTGGTGATGCTAAATTGTTAACTTACATCTCAACCTAACACTTGTCGAATCGCATACATACATGTTAACATTTTACATAATATACATAGTCTGCAACATTATTAATACATATTATGTATTATGTTCTGAATAAAAAGACAACATTGAAGATGTGATGTTGATGATGATGATGAGAATGATGATTATACGATTTTCCGTACCATAAGTGTTTACGTCTCATTTTATGATTATTAATGCGCACCCCTTTAACATAAAAGTATTCACATACTATTTACTTATTTATTTACTTGTTTCTTTTTTTTGTATTTACTTGCAGACTTATCGTGAAAATGAGAAATGAAAACTGCATTCTAAATTTATTATTACTTTTTCATTTGAATTATTTAATAACATGTCAACGACCCAGTTCTCATCGTGCCGACGTTTATATAGCAGGATTTTTTCCATATGGTGATGGTGTTGAAAACTCTGATACAGGTGAGTAATAAAAATAAATAGTCTAGAATATGTTTTTTTTTTAAATTCCAATTTCGAAATAAACTTTATTAGTTTTGGTTAAATTTAATAAAATAATAATATTGTAGATGCAAAAAAGTTCAATTCAATTATGGAAATTGAAAAATGGAAAAATTACTTTTGGTGCTCTCTCTCTCTCTCTCTGCTATATGAGTTGAATATACTCATAGTTAATTTTTTTAAAACCTAGCTAATACCATTTATATTTGGCAGTAGCTCAAGTAGGTTAAATTTTATTTCAGATTCACCGAAATAAATAATTCATAAAAATTTCGCGAACTTTTGAAAATTATTTTCAATTAAATTACCAACCACCTCCGCTATAGCTTTACATAGAACGAATGACCAAATAATTTGAATTATGTTTTACAGCTGCTACTCAGATATCTATTAATATACTAATCCAAATACTCCATCGGCTGGCAAATAATTAAAATTTGGATTTCAACCGAATTGTTATTCAATTTTATAGACCAAGACATTTTTTTTACTAAGTCATTATTTAAACGTAAGACAAAAATTTATTTATTTACCTCATTTTAGGTTTCAACAAGGCAAATTGTACAATACATTCTCGATTATGCAATGCCTATTATCAATGTTTTTATTGATTAATAATCTCCTTCACTGTTCGTGTAAATCCTTACTTATTAAAAGTGTAACTTACAAGCTAATATGACTCAGAACTGAGTACATTTAAAAGAAATAGGTCAAAGTATACCAGAACATGTAAAATGAATCCGAGGAATTCGTGTGTTATGTGCGCAACACCCATAAAAAAAATTCAATCAATATGTTCACGCGCGCATTCGAGTTCCAATCACCAATTAAATATAAACATTCCTCGACTTTATTTCGAAAATTATTTTCGGGAATTCTTCCGTAAACTATAAAAGCATGTCACTAAATTTTAATCTGTGTGTATAATTATAAATTGACTTTTCATCGGCCGCATAGTGTACAATAGCAGAAGCTTCCATACTATTTGTCTAGTTAAGTTAGTCGATTACGACACACCTCATTTATTATTGTTGGTAATAAAATTTGTAATTGGTAATTTAGATAAACACTACCCATCGGAATATATTGTAATAACACTGTAACGCCTACTAAAAATGTTCGCCAGGACTTACAAAACCATTAAAAATGACATAGCGGTAAAAAATTCAAGTTATATTGCCTGAAACAAAATTATGTAAAATTACGGATTCGATCGATAATATGGTAGGTTGGTTTGGTCAATCTCTTGTGAATACAGTAGCGCTCAAAAGTATTTTGACAAGTTTAATTTATTAGACAATACAAAAAATAAAAACAATATTAAAAGTAATCAAATAATTTATGCATAGTAATGAATGCTGTATAAGATAGCGGAAATTTCTCAGCGGAAAATAAGTGATTTCGCTACTCGCCGCAAGTGGCAGCACAATCACAAAAGAGAATTTATTTTGTTATATAATTACCAGCGGAAATTTATTATTCATTTTGTATCTCTTTTTCCACTAAATAAAACATCCCAGCGGAATAAAATATTAAAAATCCTTAAAATGACAAATTGATTGATCTCCGAAGTAAAGGAACTCGGTAAATCAAATCTTGAAATTTAACAATATTCCGTCTTTCCGCCATACTAAACGAATGACGATGAAATTTGGATAAAAGTACTGATCAGGGCTCCAAAACTTAGGAAAAAATTCTAGGATCTGTTCATGCTGGACTAAACTAGGCCATTCCATAACCAATCCTTTTGAAAATTTAAATTTTTTTATCAATTTATTATTAGTTTTTGGCCGATATCTCAAAAAATTCCACTAGTAACCAATATTTTCGGTTGTTTTTCTAATAGCTTAGGTCATACTGAGACTACCAGGAAAAGCTGGGGAAAATTGATGGATTAGAATTTTCACTATAAATTTTTTGATTTTCTGCGGCCATATAAGTTATTTTCAGTTTTTGGCCGATATCACAAAAACTTCCACTAGTAACCAATACTTTCGGTTGTTTAACTAATAGCTTAGGTCATACTGAGACTACCAGGAAAATTTGGGGAAAATTGATGGATTAGAATTTTCACTATAATTTTTTGATTTTCTGCACCCATATTAGTTATTTTCAGATTTTGGTCGATATCTCAAAAACTTCCACTAGTAACCAATACTTTCGGTTGTTTTTCTAATAGCTTAGGTCATACTGAGACTACGAAGAAATTTTGGGGAAAATTGATGGATTAGAATTTTCACTATAATTTTTTGATTTTCTGCGGCCATATAAGTTATTTTCAGTTTTTGGCCGATGTCTCAAAAACTTCCACTAGTAACCAATACTTTCGGTTGTTTATCTAATAGCTTAGGTCATACTGAGACTACCAGGAAAATTTGGGGAAAATTGGTGGATTAGAAATTTCACTACTTTTTTTTGATTTTCTGCGGCCATATAAGTTATTTTCAGTTTTTGGTCGATATCTCAAAAACTTCCACTAGTAACCAATACTTTCGGTTGTTTTTCTAATAGCTTAGGTCATACTGAGACTACGAGGCAAATTTGGTGAAAATTGATGGATTAGAATTTTCACTATAATTTTTTGATTTTCTGCGGCCATATAATTTATTTTCAGTTTCTGGCCGATATCTCAAAAACTTCCACTAGTAACCAATACTTTCGGTTGTTATTCTAATAGCTTAGGTCATACTGACACTACGAGGAAAATTTGGGGAAAATTGATGGATTAGAATTTTCACTACAATTTTTTGTGTTTCTGCGGCCATATAAGTTATTTTCAGTTTTTGGTCGATATCTCAAAAACTTCCACTAGTAACCAATACTTTCGGTTGTTTTTCTAATAGCTTAGGTCATACTGAGACTACCAGGAAAATTTGGGGAAAATTGATGGATTAGAATTTTCACTACAATTTTTTGTGTTTCTGCGGCCATTTAAGTCATTTTCAGTTTTTGGTCGATATCTCAAAAACTTCTACTAGTAACCAATACTTTCGGTTGTTTTTCTAATAGCTTAGGTCATACTGAGACTACCAGGAAAATTTGGGGAAAATTGATGGATTAGAATTTTCACTATAAATTTTTGATTTTCGCGTGAAATGTCCGTTGACGATCAAAGACCAGTGTCAGACATATTATGTACACAGCTGTTTTCATAACTATGTCTTAAGCGAAATACGTATGACGAGTCTTTAACTATTCTCATTCTATCGCCATCTTTCTAAAATTTTGTAGGTAATCGATAAAAATTAAAATAAAATATTTCGTCTCATCTATGAACGACTGGAATAAACTAACCATCAATTTAGACAAAAGTATTGGTGTGTTCTTATAAGTCTGCGGACAAATCTATCGAGAGGACAGACCTACACTTAATGTAATATAAATATTCAGCTATATTTTACAACCAAAATCAGCTGAGACACACATCGATTGTACAAATAGCTGGAGTAAAAAAAATCCTCTACAATGTCTAGATAGCAGAGGCACAATTATGAAATATAACCGGATATTTAAAAGGATTAAATTTATTAAAAATTGCCTTATTGAATTTGGGGTTAGGTATAAAATCCATAATTTCTTAAAAATAACGACAAAAATGGATTTTTACCGATCATACAATTCCATTTAAATTACTCGATAATGAAATAGTTGTCGAATACAATTTTTCAGTTAAATTTTTGTTTATTTGCGTTTTCAAACAAAATATCTAGACCAACTTTGAACATTTTTCAAACTTTTTTGTAAAATTTTGGAACAACTGATATTTCCGCTCGTATTTCATTATCTCACGGCTGTATAAAAACCAAGATTTCCGTATATGTATAATAGATTATGTCAAGACCATACATAAAGCAATCCATCTATTGGAAAAAGGGTCATATTCTTGATGCTAATGACTGACAATCGGCGTCAAATATTGGCACTAAACAAATTGTACGAAGAGATTCAAAATAGATAAAATTTTATTTTAAATAAACTTAATTTATTGTATGTAAACCCTAAAATATGGGAACATCTGGATAGTAGCCATCGAGACTTATAAAATGCACGAATTGTTAACTCCTAGATGAGTAGATGTTATTTTCTCTCAAATTTGGTTGACCATTATCGGCTATCCCCGCAGATCGTGATCCAGAACTGGCCGGTACCTGTAGTTGGTAAATTTATCATCTAACTAAACCCATCTAGTGCTAACGCACGACTTCAGGTTTTTACAACGAATTTTGATATTCTGACTTGTATTATTTTAACTCAAATTTGTATGGCCATTTTCGACTATTCGTGTAGATCGTAATTCAGGTTTGGCTAGTACATGAAATTGGCCAATAAGTAACCTAATTAAAACCTAGTGCTCGACTTCAGGGGTGGAATGTTGCAATTTCACTTTTTCCGATTCTATCGAAATTTACTTCTCTCCATCACGAATAAAATCTAACGTTTTCATTTTTTCCAATTACGTTGTTATTGCGATCTCTACCTATTCGAGTAGAACATTATGTCTTATCTTATCTACTCTTATTCTATCAGCTATTTATTTTATGAGTGATACAAAAGATCCGTACAAAATCTCACCCCAGGTTTTTTGCCACGAGTTTTGATCTTCAAGATGTACTGAAATTAATTTGTTATAATTTGACCAAAGAGAATAAGACTTAGAGAGAGGGTTTTTATATGAACAGAAAATGTGTTAAAAATTGAGTTTGTTTTGTTTTTAAGTGTAATAGAGAAACAAATATTAAAAAGTATGCGGTTATCATATTTGCCTGTCCCTGAAAAGCAAAAAACGAAGTTAAAAAATGAATTGTTTAGTTTTTCATACACGTTTTCTGTACCGAAAATATCGCTCTCTATGTCTTATTCTCTTTGATTTGACTCTAGTTACATTTAGAGATAGAAAATTTGGAAGAATTGCAATATCAATTAATTTGTCAACCTAATGGCGACTGACGTGACAGAAAATCTTTGCATTAGCTACTATTATTACGGTAGCGCGGCATAATTGTTCAAATTAATATTTTTTTAAATTCAACCATGTTAATGACAATAACCAAATTACATGCTCCACATTCCAAAACAATTATTGTAAGAGGGTAAATGTTTTCCAAATTAATTATTATTGATTTCTTTCCAGGCCGTGGCGTAATGCCAAGCGTAAAATTGGCACTGGATCACGTAAATGAGCATCAAATCATCTTAAAAAACTATAGGCTGCACATGTGGTGGAATGACACAGAGGTAAGAAATTTTCAATGGCTCACACATACAATTTTTTTACAGTAGCAGACAGCGTAATATACTCGTATTTACACTTTTTATATAACAATAGAAACAATATTTATCTATACATCAACAGTGATTAGGTTTATATAAAGTATATACGAAATCGAGAGAATCTAAATTCTAAAATATTAATTTGTTGCCATCAATTAGATTTTAATGTACATGGCATATAAAAATTGAATGACACTTGATAATATTTATTATGTATCTAAATATTATGATATTTCTACATAATATAGAAAAATACATAAATATTTAACGATTTTAATTTTATATAAATCTTGTCTGTATACTCGGACGAGCATAATAAAGTATCTGTACATAATATTAGGACATACGACATGCTGGTTATGTAATCAATTTTATTTAATTATTTTAATTGAAGCCAAAAATATTCTAGTGTTCTGCATTATACATCGGATATACGGATTTTGCATGAGGGTGTTATGTAAAATATTTTGGGGAAATTGGTAGGAATAGATTATTTGATTTCTTTATAATTCGCCGAAAAATGAAGAAAGACAAGAAAAGACACAAGAAAATTATTTCCACCTTAACCATTTTCAAACCTTCACTTTAACAAATTTAACTGTACACCAACGGAAATTAATGCCAAATAGACTCGAGCATAATTTGCAATCGTCATAACACACAGGCGTTAGAAAAGAAGCATTTAAAATTATAAAATGACAAGTAGTTCACGAAATAAATCGCTTAATATATAGATACGATACGAGTTAGGGCCTCAGGGTATCTCGTCTCAACACAATTAAAATATTATTCGAAGTGTTGTACATAATTCACAAATAACTCTTACTTTCGATATTTTGGAGACATTTACAGGAGTTTAAATGCTTAACAAACATTTGTTAAACAATCTTTCTAGCTGCAAAGAAAATTTGTGTTTTTTGTTTCTATTTTACTGGCGTTATGTGGTCACACAATGTACTAACACAAACAACTGGACTGCCCCGTCCCAGGCCAAACAACAAAGTTGTTTTGAATGACGTTTTGAATTTTCTGTTTTGCAAAAGCGCTGCCCCTTTCCCTGTCTGCCTACGCAAAAGTATGGGTAAAATATGATTACTTTAAAGAGAAACGTCACAATTTAATTTAGTATAAATATAAAACCAACCCACACATTTGTGTGTGTATTTCAAACTTCATCACTCAGAGAAAACATCACCATATATATTTATAAATTAAGCTACACTATGATGGAGAGGTTGTACAATCCAAGACCAAAAATGTGTATCCGATATTTAGAAAGGACTAATGACTGCAAAAAAATCTTAGGATTGCGAGAAAAAGGTGGTTATATGAGAAATTGTACCCACACATTTGTGTCTGCTGGCCGTAAACTAATTGATTCGCTTTAAATATAAATTATTACAGGAATTTTATTAGAAAACTGAGTTTCGAAGTGTGTGGGTGTCGAAAGCCCGTGTGGGTAAGTGTGTCGAAGCCTAAACAGATAAAATTATGAAAAACAGAAAAATATTGCATTTTTCACATCTAGTTCGCGTGCGTGATTTATTGTTGCCCAAATGGCACGCTCTAGCAATAGACAGCTAGGCCTAAGTTCTGCTTCCCCTTCTTCGACCGATAATACATCTGGGTGGGATGTTGTAACATCACTTTTTTGGTAGTTACCGAATATTATATCTCTTTTTCCTAAGATAAAATTGCTTGCCGTTCCGCTTTTCAATTTTCCTTTCTATATTGCGATCGCACGCTGCTAGAATAAATTGTTTATTTATCTCGTTTTTAAAGTGTATAACGACATAATATTTTATTCGAATAGGTTGAGATCACAATAGAAGCAACATAATTGAAAAGTTGAAAACGTAAAATTTTATTCGTGATGAAAAAGATGTAAATTTCGATGGTATCCAAAAAAGTGATGTTACAACATCCCACCCCTTGTCGACTAGATCGATCCTACCCATGTTTTGGTTATATTGCTCTATAACACACGTATATGTGACATTTTCGAATGCTTTCATGTTTTTATTCCAACGGCTAACTGTTGTTCTTGGGTTACATCCAACGATTATGGAAAGTACGGTAACACACTTGATATCTTTTCACTAAGCTGTGGTTAACTCGTGCTTCCCGTGGTTCAAGATAAACTCTTGGCTTTCACCCCGCGTCGTTGATTTATCAGGTTTAAATTGTACGAATTTGAGACGATTTGTCATTATAGTGCCTAAAACAATTACAAACTATACACAAGTAAACTAACTTCGAGAAATATTCGTGTTTACCTGTAACTCGATATCATAAATCGTGAAGCCTTTTTAGTAGAGATATGGTCGTAAAGTAACGGTCAATGTATAAAACACTTCCTTGTGGATTTCTGTCAAGTTCAGTACTACTGCTGCCCCCAAACCCAATGTTCGATAACTAAAAGGTGCTTTGTCACGCTGATTCACTTCAAAGTCGATGACAACTCCTATTGAAGTCGTTCCTACGAAATTGTTTAAACCCGTTGGACGCGGTTTATTTTTCACTTACTGGCGGACTGGGCATCGACCGGTATAAGGCATCATTTGTTCATCAATCGAGTAATATAATCAATTTTTCGGCATCAAAGTTGCCGCAGGGTCAAATCTATAACCGTTTTTCCAATATAGTTCTAACCGGGGATACTCCATCATAATACAGATATCATAGAACTTTTTAATTTCAATTTACATTTTTGTGTATCTGGCGGCATCCTAAAAATGAGAATCTAGGAAATATGGTGAAAATATTTCATTGGTGATTTCACGTTCACGTTTGTAGGCCTTTCAAACTCAGTTTCATCTTGGTAATGTTGCTCGAAATGCTCGGGGTACCATTTATTAATTGGTGCGTTGATTTGTCCTTTCTGGACAAATTCCATTTTCCTTTTCGATGATTTGTACTAATCCGCCTGCATCAATCGTTGGAATTTTGGACTCGTTTTCTTCCTCATTTTCTAGAGGGAACTTTATAATACTAGGGTTCAATACCTCTTCTCCCGAATCAGAACCTGAGTCACCTAAAATTATACTGAGCTCTCCATCGCCGATCAGCCATTCACCGTTTTTGAACAAAACTGCAAAAAATTAACACAACAATTTAAGAACAACATGGGAAAAATGAGAGTATTTTATGTTCAACATACACCAGCCATCTGGTAGCAACTAAAAAGAAATAATAATTCATTCTAGGAAATAGAGACATAAAATTCGATAAAGCAACAAAAACGAGAGTCTGATCGCTTTACGCACGCATATCTCAAATTCGATAAAACTGCTTAATTAAAATTTCTCTGTAGTCGTAAAGTCTCTCGTTAAAAACGAACATTTACGAACTTATAACAACTGACGTATGCTTCATTTTTTCTTGTTTTATTATGTTTAAGTGAGAAATTTAATTACGACAATGTCTTATGTTCGTGAATTTCCGAAGTTAGTTCTACATTACATTGCTATATCAAAATTATGAACAGTATTGCTGATTAAGTGACAAGGCTATTTTTTTTATTTAAAGAAATCTATTCTGAGATTTTCATGTATGATTTCAGATAATTTAATTTAAAACAAAAAAATTAAAAATTCAAATAAAGAACTTCAAAACACAAAAATATAAATCAAATTTTAATTTAACAATTAAAAATTTAAAAAATAATTCTTAAGTATATTTTTGAACTTGACCTTTGATAAATTAAAGTCAAATAGGTCGTCGACGATGTTGAACGATTTAGACGACCTATAATGGGGTTATTTTCTCCATAGTTTGTGGAATGTTGTTGTAGTGCTAAAAACTCATGGTTTCGGAATGTTCCGCAAGGCACATGAATTGGTATGTTTTCCAAAATGCAAGCTGAATCAATGTAACCAAGCGAAACGTTACCGCGCGTAAGAGAAGTCGTCTAACGGAGCTAACCGAGTGTGGTCGTAATCCCAGTCACTTTTCTTTAACAAGAATAGTATGGAACTACATTATAAACGCAATTCCAAAATAAAGCGAAATTAGTTATTCTTCAACTTATGGACTAAACGAAAAAATTGAAAAAAATGACTAATCACTTTTAGATAATCCTTATATATTTTGTAAGAAAGCTCGGTGCTTTTGGTATGGTTATAATTATAATTCGTCAAGATAATCCTGACTGTATATAATAGAGTGTGTTTATTTTTAATATCTGCCAAAACTAAGAGAACAGAAAGGAATTAAATATAACAATTGACATTACTCTCTCTTTGTCAAGGATGATGAACAATAATTTGCAGAATCAATACATTTACATTTTGCCATGACATTCTATTGTCGTGACAAAAATTTTCGAGTGAAGGCTAAAACCCATTATAGTGCCATATAAAATGTATTATTTATTATTTCGCAGCAAAAATGA
The DNA here is from genome assembly GCA_963691935.1 of Nephrotoma guestfalica. NCBI lineage: Eukaryota > Metazoa > Arthropoda > Insecta > Diptera > Tipulidae > Nephrotoma > Nephrotoma guestfalica. The sequence goes on along the minus strand of OY829913.1, from coordinate 235,280,029 downwards.
CTGATTTTTGGTTTAGGTTCATTTAAATACAAAAGTGAAATTTTTTATATACTCGTATGGAGATCGTGATTTTCATAAATAACCTGTCAGAAATAAAAACTAAACTTAATAAAAAAATAAGAATGCGATAAATGGCATGTCAGTGTTATTACCCAGCAAAACTTAATTTTTACTTAAGAAACCTCGTTAAATTTTAGCTGTCACTTAAAAAAATAGTGCACGCGATTTTTCGCTCAAACACAAGAAAAAATCTTAAAAAATTGTACCGAAAATTTGATTTTTTATTAAATAAAATGGTGGAAATTATTTTTATTGTATAATTAATTACTAAATTAATAAATAAAGTTATTTGAATAATTTTAGATGCATCTGTCACTTATATATGATAATATTATTGAATTTGTGAAACCTAACCTAAAAATTAGATATAAGTCGTGACTGTTCTATTATTAAATGTTTGTTATAAGAAATTAATCAAAATAAATAAAAATCTAATCATGGTTTATTCATAAAAATTGTAAATCAACATCGCACTGATTTTGTTATTACTTAAGAATTTTAAGTTGCGCATGGGTGGAATGTCAAAAAAAAAAGAAAAACATCTAGTATCATCAAAATCCTTATGTTTTATTTAAAGTTTTTATTTTTGACTGGTTGGGCTATGATATGATATGATATGATATGATAGAGGCGTACAGGCCAGCCATAACGGCGATCCTAGTTACTGAAATATCAACAATCAAATAACAAATTATATCTGAATGCGAATAATATTTCAGCATCATGCGGGCCATCTTAACAGATAAGGTTAGTGAGGAAAGGATGTTAGTCACAGAAACGACTAAGGCGAACCGCAGCAAAGTCATTTTCTAACTACTTAAATATATTAGAAGGTTAGTCTCAATTAAATTCACACTCTAGATTAGAGTTTGTTGGTTAATTAATGTAAGTTAGTTGTGTTTGAGGTAAAGAATACTAATATTCATCATATGTATACGGCATCAGTCCTACTAGACTGGTTAGGTTATTTAATTCACATCTATGGGTCATCTCATCACATACTGCTTGTAACCTTATTTTGCCCTATCTTCCCATCCAACACCATCTAACCGAGGGACTTCACGTTCGTAATGACACGGCAGTATTTTCATACATATGATGACCTAAATATTCCGTCAATAATGTCAAAATAAAAAAAATAAAAATTAAAAAAAATTAAAAAAAAATAAAAATTAAAAAAATTGTAATTCGGTATTGTCATTCAGCTACCTATATTTAAATTCATCCAACTAAAAGCAGGGTTAATTTATATCTAACATTCACACAACTTCACTAAAACATAACCTGAATTCAACCAGAAAGATCGTCGAAAAACAACATTCCATAGCAAAAAGTCTTTGGATCGTTAACATATTTGATTGTATTGAGTTTATGCTCAAAGCGTAAGTAATTAAATAGACCCCCTGATCAAGAATGTTGCAATCACAATCTTCCCTGACCTTCCGGTATGTAAAAAAAATAAATAAATAATAAATTTTAAATAATAATAAAAATAAATTGAATTATATTTGCCGACAACTTTATTGTTTTAAATCAGGACTTTTGACAAAATTTCAATTTATAGAATTGTTTAAAGTAAGTGAAAATTATTAAAATAAGTTATGAAAATGTAATTAAATTTAAATAAAAACCCAAATGGATAACACAATCCAACATATTTCAGCTCAAATGATAAATTTCCCGTGCCAGAAAACTGTTTCCTCCTTTCATTAACATTTTATATATTTATCAATTTATATTATTCCACAAAAAGTCATTTTTGTCACAATACGGTGGCAACCCATTTTGAGTATACAAATTTTCGCTTATTGGGTAAGTTACAATTCGATCTGTTGTAATTTCAAATTTTGGTTTCTCGGGTACCAATATTTTATGTACTTAAGTACATACAAAGGGAATTCCCCTGAAATGTCAGTTTCGATGTAGACGATTATAAATTACCGTTCACATATATGTAAATAGTTATAATAACAATAATAAATAATTAACTTTTATATAATTAGAATGAAAATTAGAATAAAAAGATACTTCGCTGATTGTATATGTGTTGAACGTAATTTTCATAATAACTGTCTCAATTCACCTGTATTAACAGGTGAACTTCTAAAGAACAAAACTCACTCAAAAATAGCACATCACTCTCACACTACACATTCCTAAACTGATTTGAATTAAAATCTTAATAATAATTTATTTAAAGGAGAGACAAAAATACGTCTTTCCTCTACGACGATCAGTCGATCCTCTTATTTTTGACTGGTTGTTCTATAAACCAAAAATCAGTCATTTTTGCTGTGATTAGCTTTAACATCACAAATGCGGTAATGAATTTATATTTGCATGCCTAACTGCCTACGTTGCCGAAGAGAAAATATTTGTATTCTTTGCTATGGTGTTTGTGAGTATAATAATTAAGAGTGCTACGACCACAGGACAATATTCTGATGTCAAGACATTTTTGGTGACTGAGAAAGCAGTTGTTTCGCTAGACAAGCGATCGATGTAAAATGTAAAAAAGATGTTCCATCTAATGTTCACATGTTATAAAAAAATAATCAATTTCGTTTACGTTTTCTGCCTAAAAAATGTTTTGTTTGTATATTTACTTTATTTGCTGGTCAAAAATCGGAAAAAGGCATGTTTTATGCCTGAAACACTTGCGTAGATTTTCGCATGCGGCCCAGTAAAATAAGTCATAGTGGCATCTGTATTGGTAACACACAAGAAACACATGTTTAAAAAATAAATACTTCAAGCCGACACTTTGTTAAAATTGTGATATTAAATTAATTTTATAATAGTTTAATGGACTCTTAAACAGCACAAAGTTAAAACTTGATATGCAACAATCACTATTCAATTCTTGGAAATGATATAAATGATGCGGCTGTGTGCAATTTTGCAAACAAGCATGTGAATATTTTTTGCGACAGACTTAAGGCGGTTTTCAAAACACCGCGACTTATTTGTGGACACCGACTTATTCAAATAAATCAGAAATGTCTCCAAAAATGTGTCTTGACTGAATGTAATCATAAAGCAAAATATACATAAGAGGACTCATGTAGACATTCCGAGGTTAATCTATTTTACTATTGGCAATCTGTATAAGCCTAGCAAGAACAATGAACTATAAAATAACTATGCCGATATGTTTATAAAATACGTATATATGGATTAAATATAGCAAAAAATTAAATTTGTGTATATAAATATATCAAAACTATAAAATAAGATTAACCTCGGAGAAATTGGCTGATAAAATTTGCACTACTTGATTTCTCTTATAAATTTATTCCTCGATGATGTAATACATGCAGTTTTTATTTTCAAATCTAGTTGCAACGACGAACACGTCAAAAAAAATTTTTCTTTCATGTAACAGGAATTGCGTTTTGTTTTTGTTATAACGTCATAAATAAGTCGGTAAAATAAATTAGAATGAATTGGCCGACTTATTCAAGATGGCGTCAAATAAGTCATTAAGTCTGTAATAAGTCGGTGTTTTTTCTAAATCTGTATGGGAAAGAAAAAAAATGCTGTCTATCGATTTTTGATGGTATGTTGACTAAATAACTAATTTATGACAAGTCACATTAGTATCTCAAATGACTCGCTCAATGATTGTCCACGTTCGAAAACAAGTGTGATTTATGTCACCTACGTTTCTTCGTTCGTGACAAAGTATAAAGTGAAATACGTATGACAAGTCGCTGATGTTTCTCATCGGGAGATACGAAAAAAAAATCATTATTTTTTAGTTTTTGGTGATTGGTAAGTGAACATTTTGAAATTGTTTTATTCTGAAAATTGTTGGAAGTTTGGTTTTGAACTAATAAAACATTGAATTATTTAAATTAAAAAATTCGGTCGTTTCATCACCGACTGCAGTGACCAAACTACAAAAGCGAATTATTATGATTTGCCACGCATTTGTCAACCCCTTCGTAAGCTTCACTTTTATTGTATTTAACACATACATTTCGATAAACAAATTTGTTTATTTTTTATATTCGACCATTTGGAATAATAATTCATGGCCGGGAAATGATTATAATATTTTTAAGGCGGTAACATTTATACACTATTGGATTATTAAAAATAAATTAGAAATGTCTTCATTTAAATAAAATATTTTTAATACATCCCCAATTATTTTATCTCAAACGATTCGTGCATGATTTCTAATATACTACTGATCTTCTTCACAAACGAAAATTATTTCCATTTGCTGATAAATGTTTATATACGTGTCATGCTTCACTGTCGCTGATGAGTCATTGGTTTTGACGACATTTGTTGTAGGTTGGGAGTCGCAATGCTTACATAATGTACTCCATGCAACATGATGCCACTCGTTTCTATTTTCAGGAAAAATAAAAGCAAACTGAATTTTGTCCTAACTTCAAGCTTTCATTTTGTTGATTTTCATCAACAGAATACGGTCTGTGATAAAATGAAACACGACTACGATCCCCTGTCGGAGTGCAAATGCATCCTTCATCTTAGTATAGGCTGGCATAGAGCTATGCGATGTGTAGAGGTTGACAAAGTCTGACATATAGCCGTACGTCCCTGATTTGGCAGGCAACTCTATAAGGTAAGGACGTGAAAAGCGAACTGCGAAAGAGTTGGGACTGCTTCGGCCTCAGAGCAGATTGCAAAGATTAAATAATAATAATAAAAAAAAGTTTTCTGTTTGTATTATTTTTTGTAAAATTTTAAAAAGTGTAAATTTAAAAGTTGACATGAGACAATCAGCAATCTTTACATTACAAAACACCATAGAGGTGGGTTAATCTCGGAAACGCTGCACGATAGGAGAAAATTTCTTGTATTGAAAAATGTACATTATCTTGGGGACGTTAAGTGGTGATCTTGAATGACCTTGAACCTCATTAGTTTGGGAGATATTGACTAAATTTAGTTTATTTTAAACATATATTTTTGAGTTCACCTTCTGATTGATAGATTTTCACGTCCCCGTCAACACTGACTGAACAATTTTAATTATAAGTAATTTTCCCTTATCTTCGTTTTCGAGATAAAAGCCTGGCATTTATTAAAAGACCCACCCTGATAATATACAAATTTTTCAGTGGATATTTTCTACTATTGCATTGTTATGCTCATTCAAAATAAAATATTTATATGGATATTCTGGTTGATTTACTAAATTGAAATAGTTTTATTTTCAAGTTATTTCTTTGGAATGTTTATGTACATTGTACATAATATAATAAAACAAACTCTGCATTGTCTATCCAACTAGAGCTACATTTATATATGAGAAAACAATTACATCTCTAAGGATGCTATACTGAAATAAATTACGTTACTTCAACATTTATAAATAAATTGGTACAAATTTTTATGTACTCGTACTTGTATTTTTATATATAGAAATAAAATAGACAAATAAATTGTAATCAGATAAAATATTGCAAAAATTTTGACATATAAATGTATTACAGACTTCATATACGAGACTTCATATACGAGTATTTTAATTAAAAACGAATTAAATTAATTTTATAAATGGACGTTCACATGTAATTTAACGATAATTCGGTATTTAAGACATCGCGTTTAAGTTTTCTGATTTAATCAATTAATGAAAATTGGTTCAAAAACAATAAATTTGAATATCGCATGATTCATGTTAGATTGACTTTATTGTTGTAAATCCATGAATTAGCGGCCAATCATATTGTGCAAAGCGTCTAAATGTAAGTGTGGGGTCACGGTACTTTAGGTACTTGATACTGTGTATCAGCAAAAATTAGAAGAAACAACAGGCCTACTACGTCAACCGCAATTTTTCCAATAATTCTCTTTTATTTTTATTTATTTTATTAAATTTTATTAATCAGTCGCCCAGAAATGACAGTTTCCATAGAACCATTTCAGTTGTTTATAAATAAATTTAAAACAAAGTTTAGCACAAACGAAAACACGACTAAGGACTGAAAGATTCTAAATTGAATTTGTAACAAAATTTATTAAGGTATTTATTCCAAAATATCAGCATAAATTACGAATTCTAATATAATTTGGACAGCGCAGACGGATTGACAGATTGAGATACAACTCATACGTAAGTTGTTTTCGTAAATTGTAAAATTTTTGTAAAATTTGTCGAGAATTAATTTTTTTTTTATCAAACCGGAAGTGACAGCTACAATAGGAGCTTCTTAGATTGTTTACAATGGCTTTGTAAACCGGGGAATAAAAATAATGATTAATTTTCGCTTTATAAATCAAGTGTAGAAACTTACGCACATTCGAAGTTCTTTTGCCGATGGGAGTTGGCCACAATAAATCCACTACTGAATTAGATTTTGAAAAAATTGGTGAGATGAAGTCAAGGTTGCAATTATTAACCGGACAATGATTCGTATAACATCTAATGAAGCAAAATCTGTAAATGTATCAATATATCCAAAAAATAATAATCAGTACACAAAAGCTGTTGAAATATTGCAAAAAGATCATCAATTTTACACGTATACCTCGAAGGATTTGAAATCAAAAATTATGATTGTACGAGGTATCTATCAGGAAACACATATTAATGAAATCCAAAATGATCTTATCGATAAATGTTTTGATGTTTATCCAATGTTCAAATATACAAAATTGGATAATGAAAATTAACCTGGCGTGTTTTACCGTGACGATTGACCCAAATGGGAAATATATAGATAGAGGACACTCCAACGAATCTAACGATATACGTCACGGTACCATTAATCGCTATTAACATTAATATCATCAGCACCAAGTGCAAGCCGTTCAATCTATACTCGTAAATCGCATACGGGTAAAAATATTTTTACTTTGGAATTTATCTACAAATCTGAAACTTATGTTTAGCCTTCGTTAGTTTTTTCTTTGTCCCAGATGACCATATTTCAGAGCTTCTTCAAAAACCTGTTTATGAATCTCAGTTCCATCCAGCATTCCCAATCCCATCATAATCGGTTAAGAATTGATCGAGTTCGGTCCCTAGCGGCTATATTTCAGAATTCCTTCCAAAAATCATTTAAGAATCCCATTTTCATCCTACATACCCAATCCCATCATAATCTGTTAAGAATTGATCGAGTTCCGTCCAAAGTGGTCATATTTCAGAACTGCTTCCCAAAATAATTTAAGAATCCCATTTCCATCGAGTATATCCAATCCGATCATAATCGGTTAAGAAATGGCTGAGTTCCGTCCCAGGTGGCCATATTCCAGAATTTCTTCTCAAAATCAATTAAGAATCCCATTTATATCCAACATACCCAATCCGATCATAATCGGTTAAGAAATTGCTGAGTTCCGTCCCAGGTGGCCATATTCCAGAACTTTTTCCTAAAATCAATTAAGAATCCCATTTATATCCAGCATTCCCAATCCGATCATAATCGGTTAAGAATTGATCGAGTTCGGTCCCTAGCGGCTATATTTCAGAATTCCTTCCAAAAATCATTTAAGAATCCTATTTTTATCCAACATACCCAATCCCATCATAACCTGTTAAGAATTGATCGAGTTCCGTCCAAAGTGGTCATATTTCAGAAATCCTTCCCAAATTAATTTAAGAATCCCATTTCCATCCAGTATATCCAATCCGATCATAATCGGTTAAGAAATGGCTGAGTTCCGTCCCAGATGGCCATATTCCAGAATTTCTTCTCAAAATCAAATAAGAATCCCATTTATATCCAACATACCCAATCCGATCATAATCGGTTAAGAAATGGCTGAGTTCCGTCCCAGGTGGCCATATTCCAGAAGTTCTTCTCAAAATCAATTAAGAATCCCATTTACATCCAACATATCCAATCCGATCATAATCGGTTAAGAAATGGCTGAGTTCCGTCCCAGGTGGCCATATTCCAGAAGTTCTTTTCAAAATCAATTAAGAATCCCATTTACATCCAACATACCCAATCCGATCATAATCGGTTAAGAAATGGCTGAGTTCCGTCCCAGGTGGCCATATTCCAGAATTTCTTACTTTCTTCTTACATCCAACATACTCAATCCGATCATAATCGGTTAAGAAATGGCTGAGTTCCGTCCCAGGTGGCCATATTCCAGAATTTCTTCTCAAAATCAATTAAGAATCCCATTTATATCCAGCATTCCCAATCCCATCATAATCGGTTAAGAATTGATCGAGTTCGGTCCCTAGCGGCTATATTTCAGAATTCCTTCCAAAAATCATTTAAGAATCCCATTTTTATCCAACATACCCAATCCCATCATAACCTGTTAAGAATTGATCGAGTTCCGTCCAAAGTGGTCATATTTCAGAACTCCTTCCCAAATTAATTTAAGAACCCCATTTCCATCCAGTATATCCAATCCGATCATAATCGGTTAAGAAATGGCTGAGTTCCGTCCCAGGTGGCCATATTCCAGAAGTTCTTCTCAAAATCAATTAAGAATCCCATTTACATGCAACATACCCAATCCGATCATAATCGGTTAAGAAATGGCTGAGTTCCGTCCCAGGTGGCCATATTCCAGAAGTTCTTCTCAAAATCAATTAAGAATCCCATTTACATCCAACATACCCAATCCGATCATAATCGGTTAAGAAATGGCTGAGTTCCGTCCCAGGTGGCCATATTCCAGAATTTCTTCTCAAAATCAATTAAGAATCCCATTTACATCCAACATACCCAATCCGATCATAATCGGTTAAGAAATGGCTGAGTTCCGTCCCAGGTGGCCATATTCCAGAACTTTTTCCCAAAATCAATTAAGAATCCAATTTCCATCCAGCATTCCCAATCCCATCATAATCGGTTAAGAATTGATCGAGTTCGGTCCCTAGCGGCTATATTTCAGAATTCCTTCCAAAAATCATTTAAGAATCCCATTTTCATCCTACATACCCAATCCCATCATAATCTGTTAAGAATTGATCGAGTTCCGTCCAAAGTGGTCATATTTCAGAACTGCTTCCCAAAATAATTTAAGAATCCCATTTCCATCGAATATATCCAATCCGATCATAATCGGTTAAGAAATGGCTGAGTTCCGTCCCAGGTGGCCATATTCCAGAATTTCTTCTCAAAATCAATTAAGAATCCCATTTATATCCAACATACCCAATCCGATCATAATCGGTTAAGAAATTGCTGAGTTCCGTCCCAGGTGGCCATATTCCAGAACTTTTTCCTAAAATCAATTAAGAATCCCATTTATATCCAGCATTCCCAATCCGATCATAATCGGTTAAGAATTGATCGAGTTCGGTCCCTAGCGGCTATATTTCAGAATTCCTTCCAAAAATCATTTAAGAATCCTATTTTTATCCAACATACCCAATCCCATCATAACCTGTTAAGAATTGATCGAGTTCCGTCCAAAGTGGTCATATTTCAGAAATCCTTCCCAAATTAATTTAAGAATCCCATTTCCATCCAGTATATCCAATCCGATCATAATCGGTTAAGAAATGGCTGAGTTCCGTCCCAGATGGCCATATTCCAGAATTTCTTCTCAAAATCAATTAAGAATCCCATTTATATCCAACATACCCAATCCGATCATAATCGGTTAAGAAATGGCTGAGTTCCGTCCCAGGTGGCCATATTCCAGAATTTCTTCTCAAAATCAATTAAGAATCCCATTTACATCCAACATACCCAATCCGATCATAATCGGTTAAGAAATGGCTGAGTTCCGTCCCAGGTGGCCATATTCCAGAAGTTCTTTTCAAAATCAATTAAGAATCCCATTTACATCCAACATACCCAATCCGATCATAACCTGTTAAGAAATGGCTGAGTTCCGTCCCAGGTGGCCATATTCCAGAATTTCTTACTTTCTTCTTACATCCAACATATCCAATCCGATCATAATCGGTTAAGAAATGGCTGAGTTCCGTCCCAGGTGGCCATATTCCAGAATTTCTTCTCAAAATCAATTAAGAATCCCATTTATATCCAGCATTCCCAATCCCATCATAATCGGTTAAGAATTGATCGAGTTCGGTCCCTAGCGGCTATATTTCAGAATTCCTTCCAAAAATCATTTAAGAATCCCATTTTTATCCAACATACCCAATCCCATCATAACCTGTTAAGAATTGATCGAGTTTCGTCCAAAGTGGTCATATTTCAGAACTCCTTCCCAAATTAATTTAAGAATCCCATTTCCATCCAGTATATCCAATCCGATCATAATCGGATAAGAAATGGCTGAGTTCCGTCCCAGGTGGCCATATTCCAGAAGTTCTTCTCAAAATCAATTAAGAATCCCATTTACATGCAACATACCCAATCCGATCATAATCGGTTAAGAAATGGCTGAGTTCCGTCCCAGGTGGCCATATTCCAGAAGTTCTTCTCAAAATCAATTAAGAATCCCATTTACATCCAACATACCCAATCCGATCATAATCGGTTAATAAATGGCTGAGTTCCGCCCCAGGTGGCCATATTCCAGAATCTCTTCTCAAAATCAATTAAGAATCCCATTTACATCCAACATACCCAATCCGATCATAATCGGTTAAGAAATGGCTGAGTTCCGTCCCAGGTGGCCATATTCCAGAATTTCTTCTCAAAATCAATTAAGAATCCCATTTACATCCAGCATTCCCAATCCCATCATAATCGGTTAAGAATTGATCGAGTTCGGTCCCTAGCGGCTATATTTCAGAATTCCTTCCAAAAATCATTTAAGAATCCCATTTTTATCCAACATACCCAATCCCATCATAACCTGTTAAGAATTGATCGAGTTCCGTCCAAAGTGGTCATATTTCAGAACTCCTTCCCAAATTAATTTAAGAATCCCATTTCCATCCAGTATATCCAATCCGATCATAATCGGTTAAGAAATGGCTGAGTTCCGTCCCAGGTGGCCATATTCCAGAAGTTCTTCTCAAAATCAATTAAGAATCCCATTTACATGCAACATACCCAATCCGATCATAATCGGTTAAGAAATGGCTAAGTTCCGTCCCAGGTGGCCATATTCCAGAAGTTCTTCTCAAAATCAATTAAGAATCCCATTTACATCCAACATACCCAATCCGATCATAATCGGTTAAGAAATGGCTGAGTTCCGCCCCAGGTGGCCATATTCCAGAAGTTCTTCTCAAAATCAATTAAGAATCCCATTTACATCCAACATACCCAATCCGATCATACTCGGTTAAGAAATGGCTGAGTTCCATCCCAGGTGGCCATATTTCAGAATTTCTTCTCAAAATCAATTAAGAATCCCATTTATACCCAGCATTCCCAATCCGATCATAATCGGTTAAGAATTGATCGAGTTCGGTCCCTAGCGGCTATATTTCAGAATTCCTTCCAAAAATCATTTAAGAATTCCATTTTTATCCAACATACCCAATCCCATCATAACCTGTTAAGAATTGATCGAGTTCCGTCCAAAGTGGTCATATTTCAGAACTCCTTCCCAAATTAATTTAAGAATCCCATTTCCATCCAGTATATCCAATCCGATCATAATCGGTTAAGAAATGGCTGAGTTCCGTCCCAGGTGGCCATATTCCAGAATTTCTTCTCAAAATCAATTAAGAATCCCATTTACATCCAACATACCCAATCCGATCATAATCGGTTAAGAAATGGCTGAGTTCCGTCCCAGGTGGCTATATTCCAGAATTTCTTCTCAAAATCAATTAAGAATCCCATTTACATCCAACATACCCAATCCGATCATAATCGGTTAAGAAATGGCTGAGTTCCGCCCCAGGTGGCCATATTCCAGAAGTTCTTCTCAAAATCAATTAAGAATCCCATTTACATCTAACATACCCAATCCGATCATACTCGGTTAAGAAATGGCTGAGTTCCGTCCCAGGTGGCCATATTTCAGAATTTCTTCTCAAAATCAATTAAGAATCCCATTTATACCCAGCATTCCCAATCCCATCATAATCGGTTAAGAATTGATCGAGTTCGGTCCCTAGCGGCTATATTTCAGAATTCCTTCCAAAAATCATTTAAGAATCCCATTTTTATCCAACATACCCAATCCCATCATAACCTGTTAAGAATTGATCGAGTTCCGTCCAAAGTGGTCATATTTCAGAACTCCTTCCCAAATTAATTTAAGAATCCCATTTCCATCCAGTATATCCAATCCGATCATAATCGGTTAAGAAATGGCTGAGTTCCGTCCCAGGTGGCCATATTCCAGAATTTCTTCTCAAAATCAATTAAGAATCCCATTTATATCCAACATACCCAATCCGATCATAATCGGTTAAGAAATGGCTGAGTTCCGTCCCAGGTGGCCATATTCCAGAATTTCTTCTCAAAATCAATTAAGAATCCCATTTACATCCAACATACCCAATCCGATCATAATCGGTTAAGAAATGGCTGAGTTCCGCCCCAGGTGGCCATATTCCAGAAGTTCTTCTCAAAATCAATTAAGAATCCCATTTACATCCAACATACCCAATCCGATCATAATCGGTTAAGAAATGGCTGAGTTCCGTCCCAGGTGGCCATATTCCAGAACTTTTTCCCAAAATCAATTAAGAATCCAATTTCCATCCAGCATATACCCAATCCCATCATAATCGGTTAAGAATTGATCGAGTTCCGTCCCAGGTGGCCATATTCCAGGATTTCTTCCAAAAATAATTTAAGAATCCCATTTTTAACCAACATTCCCAATCCCATCATAATCGGCTAAGAAATGGCAGAGCTCCGTCCCAGATTAAATTCGATCGAATCGATTAAATTAAAAAACATTCGAATTTAACGGACATCCCCAATTAGTTCATTAAATCGAGCGTTTACTGTACGTATGTCAAATATTACAAATATTATAATTCATTATAACGGGAGATTAACTAATACATACGCTCGTGGACACACGCATGAAGTTTGTCCTAAATTTGTCCTAAATTTTGTTTTTGTAATTTTAGGACAAAGTTAGGACAAACTTCACGGGAATCTCATGTCAACATATTCAGACTATCCGTTACAGACAAAAAATCGGCTATTAAATATCTCATAGACACTAGAGCTGACGTATCGGTATTGCCACCTACTCTGTCTATGGCCCTGTGGCGACTACCGTTCTTTAAATGCCCAAACAGTGCCAGATCGGTACCCAATACCGTATATCCAGGATTGTACGTCGATATTAAGTGGTAAAACCGTCTTTAGCAAAATAGATTTACAAAAAGCATTTCATCAGGTGCCAATTCATCCAGATCATGTAGCAAAAACCGCCATCACGACTCCGTTTGGGTTGTACGAGTTTGCGTTTATGACGTTTGGGTTACGGAATGTATCACAAACATTTCAACGATATTTTAATTGCATCCGAAGACATCATTGAACATGAACAACATTTAAGACTAGTATTCGAACGGCTTCGCAAATATCGGCTGACAATCAATGTAGCTAAATGTGAATTAGCTGTGGCCGAATTAGAATTCTTAGGACATATCATTTCGAAAAACGGGATTTCTCCTCTTAATAGTAAAGTTGATGTCATTAAAAACTATAGTAAACCTCTATTGGCGAAAGAATTAAAAACTTTCTTAGCGATGATAAATTATTATCGTAAATTTATACCGAATGCCATGAATTCGCAAATGAAACTTCATTCGATGATCAAGGGCAATATCAAAAATGACAAAACTGTATTGATCTGGACCGACGAAGCAATCGAAGCATTCGAAAGATGCAAACAAGAACTCGCCGCAGCTACTTGATTAGCGTTTCCGAAGATGCTTGCCGAATTATCTCTTAACGTAGACGCTTCAAACTTCGCAGTAGGAGCAGTTCTGCATCAGGTCGTCGATGGAAGCTTCGAACCATTAGGCTATTTTTCAAAAAAGTTGACAGATGCGCAACAAAGGTACAGTACCTACGACCGGGAACTTTTGGCGAAATATTTGAGTGTCAAACATTTTCGGTATATGTTGGAAGGAAGAATAAGTCGAATCTATACGGATCACCAATCGCTAGTCTTTGCATATCAGCAGAAAATGGAAAAGGCTTCCCCTCGACAGATCCGTCATTTAGATTTTGTGAGCTAATTCACAACCGACATCCGTTATATTAGCGGCCGCGATAACCAAACAGCTGATCTACTGTCAAGAATCCAGCTGATTGGGACGTTTGATTACGAGCAATTGTCAAAGGAACAAGGAACAGATGACAAATTTACCCAAATACGTGAAGGTAAAACGACTTCGTTAATATTTAAGCAATTCTCTATTCCAGATAGCAACCGAATGCGATCCCAAATTCCGACGCTATATCATATCGTCAACTCATAAACTTTCACATCCAGGAATCAGAACGACTATTAAGCTAGTATTCGATCGATATGTATGGCCAAATATGCGCAAGGATGTCACGAACTATGTACGCGGATGTATTCAGTGTCAGAAATCGAAAATTAATCGTCATAACAAAACAGCGGTTTCTCAATATAAACTGTCAGATCGACGCTTTAGTCACATTAACATGGATCTCATTGGTCCTTTACCATTACAACAAGGATACCGATATTGTTTAACGATTATCGATCGCTTTACTCGCTGGTCAGAACGGTCCGAATGATAATGTATATGCCCTGAATGAATACTGTTCCGATCATCTACCAATTATAAAAACGCTGACTGGTTGAATTATGAACAATTCGTTAATTTTGAACTCTCCGCACTTAACGTATCACTTTATTCTCGTATCACATTATTAAATGATGCTATGAACGAAGCCATAAATAAACATGTACCGCGTCGAAAACTAAATTTGGGACCTCTTCTAGTGGATATCATTCAAATGATCAAGCTCTGAAACTTTATGATAATTAAAAGACGAAAGTATTCTCTACTTTTCACACATTGAAGCTCATAAATCCGTTTACCAAATCAACGACTCTGTTATTGACCTAAACATTATATCAAATAAAATTGCAAACCATTTCGAAAATGTATACTGTATGTATGTCATGACGTAAATAGACAAAAAGTGCATGCATTCACCCGTCGACTTGTCACATGAAACAGAAAATTATAAAAAAAATAAATATTACCGCGAAACAGAAAGAGAAAGAAATTTATTTTTCTCCAAAACCGATATTTGTGTGTCTTTCATATTTTATAGTACGGAATTTAGTGTGGAATTGGAGCTGTTTTTCCACACTGTGGAAAAATTGCATACTGGGTAATTTGTATACATTTAATTTTGTTGTTTTTTCATTCATGAGAAAAATATCAATATTGTATTTTACGATACAAAATAACACGGAAAGAGAAACTGTGCAAATTTTTGTATAGTTAGCTCATTCAAACCTATGTGTGTGATATATTTATGATCGCCTAGACTACCCAATGAACGTAAACAACATTTGGGCGATAATAGAAAGATTTTCTATGATATGATTTCAAATCAATACTCGTCGCGGCATCCTAAGTTTTATGTAGTAAGCTACCATTGTACTACTAGATAAGTTATTATGCAATGGTTTGATTTATCATTTCATAATGACGTGACTCACGCCAGAGCAATGCTTGCAAATTGTTGCAATCGTTTTCGCATCACGTATACTCTAAATGATAATTTGTATCCAGTAATACGTCAAACGTTTGATATGTGGTTGGGGATATGTTAAGTCACTTGTCTACACCGATAAACCAGAGACGATTGAATACTTGGAACACCACATTCAGCGAGTTATTAGCGAGATACGTAAAATAAAGCTAATTTCCAGATATTCATAATGTTTTTCTTTGTTCTAATTTAATTTAAATTTGTGATCCTCTAAAACAACACTATTTTTTCTAGGTACACGTGTTATTGTGGCAAAAAGGAAGTTGCTATCATAAATGCATAATTATTAAATGAAAAGTTCCCAAATTAAGATTTTTTTTGTTTGTGTGTTAGACTAAAATATCAATATTTACAGTGAAGCTCGAGTTAATGTAGATTTTCAATTATTTTAGAAAAAATTGAAGATCGGTCCTTCTCCCTCCAGTTTCGATATCCTGTTATTCGAAGACCTTGTTTGACGTCATCTTGCCAGCATAGTCTAGGTCGTTTTCGCAGAGAAAACCGACTGGTTGTTGATATAACGCGTTTCGTATCAATCGTTCTGGTGGGGATTTTCA
Source organism: Nephrotoma guestfalica (assembly GCA_963691935.1). Lineage (NCBI taxonomy): Eukaryota > Metazoa > Arthropoda > Insecta > Diptera > Tipulidae > Nephrotoma > Nephrotoma guestfalica. Next base: position 235,263,846 of record OY829913.1, on the reverse strand, counting down.
ACGCGACCTTCCAACTAGTTGACAGTGGTCAACTTTATAATTTAGTAACACCAATATCAAAATTTATTTGAGTAAAACTTGATAGAATCCCAAATGTCTTCAAAACAATGCATCAAAGTTCGGAAACTACTTAGACAAGGCGCACATTGCGACGCAGTCGGCGTAAGTAGTGCATCACATTCTTCTGTTTGTAATGATATTGCGCGCAAACTATTAGGCAGAGCAACACAGCGCAGAACAGTGTAGTAAAAAAACTGTTTCACGCCATATAAATGTTACAAAGTGGCGTTAAACCTGGAAAGGAAATACTTAATGAAATGTACGGAAGAATACATTATTGAACCAGAGTAAAGTCACGTAGTCACCCTTCACGTTTATATTTTCTTTGCTATTGTCGCAATGTGCGCCCTGCCTTAGTATTCCAGACATTTGTTTAGACTATCATGAGAGTCGTAGTATAAATATTCCTGTTTCTCAGCTTTTTTTATTGAATAGTAAATTAATTATTTAAAGACAACTAGTATAAATATTAATTTAATATTACTTATTCAGACTATAACATGGATCGAGTAGTAACATAAAAACATTGTAGACGTTCGGTATATCATAGGTATAATAATTCTTTTGTTTAAAGTGAATAAATTTTTTATACGCAAATTACATAACAATAATAATCGTTAAATGAATTTAATAAGAACGTTGAAACTACTAAATTAAATATTTTATAAATTTTTGTTCTGCTAAAATTCCGAAACATTTATGGAGAGGTACAAATATATTTACGTTTGATATGATATGCCAACATACGAGTATAGCATTTTCTAAAATTGTATGTCAAAAGAAAATTCTAGGTGATGTGGTGATTTTATATTTCTTCGTGCGCATAAAAGATAAATGTTCTTTACGGTTGATGCAAAACAATAATGTTAGACAAAAATTACTATGACGTTAAATAAACTACATATAGGTGTAGAATCTAGAAACAGCCGACAAGCTGATTTGAAATTATAACCGGAGATAGATTTTAACTTGTATCGTGACACAGTAAAAGTGTCTTGATAGTTATGTTGAATACTAGCAGCCCAAAATCTACATTTTCATAGTTAAACGAAACATTGTATTCTGTACAATTTTTAAAACTACACTCGCCAGCAACGAAATCGACTGAAACCTTCAGCGCTCACGGAAAGGGACATTTTTCGAGAACGGCTTAACCGAAAGGTTATTTTTTTGAAAGCCTAATATTTTTACTTTAAAGTGACACTACTTTTATGGAAATCGATTCAGTATAGAAAATCGAAAAAAATTTAAATTACAACAAAAAATTCAAGCAAAACAAGAACATTTTATTGGTTAATACTTAGTATTGCCCCCTTGCGTCGACAACGGTTCGCATGCGGTTCCCCATTGACCTTATTAAGGTTTTGACAAATATTTGGGGGAACGCACTTCACCCCCCATCCAACGCAATCTTGAGGTCACTGATGTTAGATTGTATCAGATTTCTGGCTCGGACCCTCCGCTTTAGTCTCATAAATGCTCAATTGGATTCATGTCTGGACTGAGGGATGGCCACTTCATTGTTTCGCGTCCATGAACTGCAGAGTGGTTCGAGCTTTGTGACACCGGGTATTATCCAGCATCAATATGAAATCTTCCCCTACATATCCTGCGTAGGGCACTACATAATCCAAGAGGATGTCCTCGATATAGCGAAAATCACTCTCCTAGACGCCAGTACCTCTCCAGATTCTCTCCAATTGATGTGTTCGCGAGCAAATTCGAGTCGTTCTTTGAGACGTGTAGTCAAGTTTTGGAATCGACTTGGAGTGAGGTTGGCCTCCTTCAAGCGACTTCTCACAATCCATTGACTAACTCCATTTCGAAGTTGTCTTTGCTCCTGCCGCACTTCGACGCGCGTAAGATTACGATTTCACAGTGAAGCTCGGACGATAAATCGATCGTCTCTCTCAGACGTACACCGACACCGACTGGTATGTGATCTTTAATTGAAGATAGCAGTTTGCTGAAACCTTCTGGATACTTTTGAGACAGCAGATTGGCTCATGTTTAGCTGACGAGCAACTCGTTACTCTCGTTACGCGTCGTTCTCGCAATAAAAAACAACTTGTGCGGCTTTTCCTGGAGTATTATCCATGATTTTGAGGAAACAACGAACGAAACTGGTGGAGATTTGTTCAGCTCAACGTCTGAGAAATGACTGATTGATTGATTGATTGATTTTAAATGTGCGACCAAGTTCTTACACTTGAGTTCCCGGATGACGCCGGGTCCACCGTACACCCTTTTTACACATAACAAAACCGAAGGATTGGATAGGTTAGTTAAGTGGGACAGAATCGGCCCGGTTACAGACACCTAGGTATAGCCGATAGTTAGTAACACAAAGACAACACAATTCTAATCTACTAGAGGAAGGATAAAGGCTTAATAGGTTAATGGATAACGATGGTATTGGTCTTCAACAATTGCTTCTTTAAAACAGCAACCTATGAAAAAAATATTATTATTTCACATGCATCTGAAAATATCCTGAAATTTAATTCTAAATTAATACTTTCCCGCTTCCTGATCAAAATTGAATGGTTAAATCGGCTCGGTTACAGACACCTAGGTAAAGTCAATAGTTAGTGGCACGCAATAACAACACAATTCTAGTCTACACAATCAGCAATTACTGTTACAAAAAATCTTATTCCTCAAGCATCTGTAGATTTCCTGAAATTTAATTCTTAATTAATATTTTCCAGCTTCCTAAATAATATGAAAATTTATTAATTTAATCCCCCTGCAGCTCCACTACAATAAAATTTCCTGAAACCATAAATAGTTGAATTATATTCAAATATATAGAAAAAAATATGTGAGGCATCCCAAAGGCAATGGTTCCCGGAAAACTATCAATGTCATTCAATACCGGATTGGATATTTCAAATAAATTTAGCTTATTTCGCAAAAATTTCAAATGTTTTATTAATTTTGGCCACCAAAGAATATTCATTTAATTCCCAAATATAACTACACAACACAGGACATATAATGGAACTTTATGGTACCAATGATGGTATGGAGGATAAATTGACACTCTGACGTAATCCTCAATGGAACTAGGCCACCTCTCAACAAATGATGGTTAAATTCGGTGTGCAAAGCTGAATTTAACGAAATTTTGGGATTCTACTATAATAAATGGAATTGTTCTAACCGAAAATTATCCATTCTGGATTTATTTGGGAGAGCTGGGGTAGGATTGTAATAAACTAACTCAACTTGCATTTTCACTCGCATTGTCAACTGACATTTTGACTTTAACATGCCTATTTGATGAAGTTATAAAAAAAAAAAAAAATCAATTTGGACGGGCACGATGGTTATAACGATTATTTCCATGATCTCCGCAAAGAAGAGCTAGTTCTTAATTGGCATCACAACAGAAAAGGAGGGGTTATGGTCTAGAGAGCTATTCCATTCTATCCTGGGATTGAGTTAGCTCTTCAAAATCAAAAGATGACAGAAAATTCGTGTTTGTCTATTTTGGATTCAGCATTTCCAAAGATCCAACAGAGCTCAACGTCTGAGAAATGACTGACAACAAATATCGGTGAACGTGGTACTATACAGGATATTGCAGCACGCCAAGTATTTTCATTGAAATATCGAATTTTGCTACGATTGCTTTAATTTGAAAAGTACTGTATAAATTTTAATGAAAAAGGTTCTTGTATAGATAAAATACTAAGCTGTTAAAAAGTTGTTTTACAAAAATCGGTTAAGCCATTTAAAAAATACGTCTTTTTGTACGCGCGGAGGTTTGAGTCGATTTAATTGATCGCGAGTGTAGTTTTAAATGGTTCATGAAAATATAAATTTTTTAGAAACAATAATAATTAAATAATAAAATATGTAATTTTTGTGAATGAACACCGCGTTTTAGGTTAAAAGATCCAAACTATTATTTACAGTTGCTTCGTGTTAGAGCCTAAAATATTGTCGTAATGAGGCACCCACATAATTGTTTCCCACTTTCATTAGTTTGTTCGTAAAATACTGTTTGTGAGGTTATCTGCATAACACGCTTTATTTATGCATAACACTAAAAAAACAAAATTTACATAAATCACAATATATAAACTAAGTTCGCGATAGAAAGAGAAGGAAAAGTTATTTTCGAGGTGAGGTTGCCAAGACGTTGGAAGTTTGGTTTCGAACTAATAAAATATTTTTTTTTTTAATATATGTATTTATTTATTACAGCTGATTTACAAATCATCTTGTAATTTATCTTTCATAATTTATATTCTTGTTTGGAGGGTTGTAGTCCTTTGCCTTTCTGTATTTGATGTTGAACTCTTCTTTTTTCTTTTTCACGTGCTCTTTCCATTTTAATTTCGAGTCTAGAGTCATGCCTAGATATTTTGCCGTATTTGCATAGGGAATTTGCTGGGAGTTCAATTCTACTGATATCCAGTTGACCTTCTTGTTGATAAAGTTTACGTGAACAGATTTTGTTTCATTAAGTTTTATTCGCCATCTCTTGGTCCAGTTACTGACAATATTAGTAGCTCTTTGCAATTTGCTTGTAGATTCTTCTATGCAATTAGCAACTGCTAATATGGCCGTATCATCCGTAAACGTCGCTATGTTAGTCTCCTCTATCGTTGGCAGGTCCGAGGTGTATAGAACATATAAAGTTGGTCCCAGAACGCTACCTTATGGTACCCCTGCTGATATTTTCTTTATTTCTGAGTATTCGCCATCTAATTTAACTCGAAAGTGTCGGTTAGATATGTAAGATTTTAGAATTTCATAAAACTGCTTTGGTAAGTCTCTTTGTAATTTATATTCCAAACCTTTATGCCATGCTCTGTCAAAGGCCTGTGTTACATCCAAGAAGACGCTTGAACATACTTTCTTTTTTCAAGTACGTCTTCAATTATGTTTGTAATTCGGTATACTTGTTCTATTGTTGAATGGTTTTCTCTGAAGCCAAATTAATGTGGAGGAACAAGATTTCTTTCTGCTATTATTGGTTTTAGTCTCTTTAGGAGTAGTTTCTCGAATAATTTTGAAATTATTAAGTGGTTTGTTTGGTTTAGCTATCATAATTACTTCTGCTACTTTCCATTGACTTGGAACGTGTTGAAGTCTGAACACTGCATTAATTATTTGGAGTAGTTTACGTAGACCTTTTTCAGGAAGAGCTTTCACTATTTGTCCTGTAATTAAGTCATATCCTGGAGATTTCTTAGTATGTAGGTTGAGATTGATTTCCTCTTTTAATTCTTGTAATGTGACAGGGGATATATTTCAGTTATCCATTTTATATACTGGTGGTATGTTTTCCTCTGCAGTTTGTCTAGGTAGAGGCTGAAACGTGTTCTCGAGGTGCGTTGCAAACATTGAAGCTTTTTGCTTTGTACTTATAGCCCATGCGCCATCTTCATTTTTTACTGGTGGAATTTGTAGTTTAGGTCGTTTTAAACTTTTGACGGCTTTTTAACGGCCACTCAAGTATTTATTAATGGATTCGTTTTTGATTTCTTTAATTAGCAACTTTAGTTTATTGGATAACAAATTAAGAGTTGTTTTATATTCTCCAGGCCTTTCTTGCTTTTCGTTTTGCTGCAACCAGCTCCCTAACTTCTAGATGATAAATAGCATTTCGGCGCATTTCCTTTGAACTTAAGAGGTTACTACTCCACGCCGCTTCTTGCATACTGTTGTTGAGTTGTTTTAGTTCTACTTCCAGCTCTATCGGGGTTTTAATTGGCACCTGAAGATCAATATTATCCTCAACAAGTTTCTGGAATTTCTTCCAGCAGGTTTTTTGTTCGTTAGCGAAGGTGGACTAGTTTTTTTAACAATCGTTGCACTGATTGTCATAATAACAGGCGTGTGATCCGACATAATCCCCTCGCTGCTTTCTAGGTATATGTAGTTTTCGGCTATACCTTTGGTGATAAAGAAGTCAATGATATCGGGTATTTTGTTTCTATCCGTAGGCCAATAAGTTGGTTGATCTCCAGAATGGCAATCGCAATTGAATACACTAATGAAATTTTGAATTATTTATATTAAAAAAATTCGGTCGCCCCATCAGACGACAGTGACCAAACTACAAAAATATTGAAAATACTTTGAACTTACTTACAAAGTATAATCACAATGCCTTAGCGAACTATTATGGTTCGCGACACATTTTTCAACTCATTCGTAACCTCGAGTTTTATTCTATAAATAATAAACCATGATATGTACTAGAAATTGCATTGTTTTGGTGACGCAGCAACTGAATTACTTCAGCATGCACACTACTGCAAACCAACCAACATAAGATATAGTTCGGTTGCTGCACTGAGCAGGCATCCTAGTCCTAGTTTTATAATTCTATTAGATAAGGATAGATCCTAAAATAGAAGAACTACTAGAGTAAACTGCCATTCAACGAACCACAGTACGAGTTTTCTCTTTTGTTTTCTATTTTTAACATTTCCATTTCTAGTTTCTGTTAGTAGCCTACTACTTGAATTCCTCCCTCATCTTTAAGATGAGAATTGTCTACTTAACGTCATCCTTCAATTTTCTCATTTACTGGTATGCTTATGGAAGGACATCGGTATACCGTTCGGTTTTGTATTGGTAACAAGTATAAACGTGTTGCATCTTTACAATAATTATTGGCCGCAGAAAATTTCGGTCTATCGGCTAATGTAACTGATAATTTTTCTGAATTGGTTTTAATTTAAATTTTTGCCTACCCTTCCGCACTACTAACTGCGCGTTTTTTAATTTTAACTAATAACTTATAAAAAATAACTTTTAACCATTCCCACCTAGAATAGATGAACTCAATATTGGACACATTAGGACAATCGATAATTTTTTGTGCACATAAACTGATTTTTAGGTCCAATAGTGTTTGCCAATAGTTTTCCGAGTTTAACCGATAGGTATTAGGGATCGGGAACTACCTTGCTGGAAAGTCACTGCTATCCATTTTAAAGCTAAGTTTCATTTTAAAGTTAAGATAATGCTGCCAAATTATGACACCGCTTTATCTTCAATACTTTCTTTTTTCGAAGATCGTGAAAATATAATCGTCGAACCCATCAAATACAAATTGCTCCCCGTCGCTAAAGATCGTTTATTGACTCTATCATTTTATGTGTTACTTGGCAAAGCCAAGCCGCATATTCTTACGCTATTCACTTGAAAGGTGATTTTTTCAGATATACTAAAATACCTGATTTTCGAAAACACTTGATTTTCCTGACCAACAAATCAAAATTCGACGTAACAGTCCGTCTATTGTGGAGAGTTGTAGCATTACCGCGGGACCATTTACAGTTCTAGCAGCAATTTGTCGGATACCTAACACCCCTCCTAAAAATATTTTGGTAATTCAAAAAAACTGATTTATGGTCATATTTGTGCATATGTGAATTAGTTAGAAAATAACTACACAGTTTTTTATTTATTTTTTGAAAGCAAGGAACAAGATTTTTCAGATGACCTTAAACAAGTGAGAGAGAAAAATATGTAATTTTTGTGAGTGAACACCGCGTTTTAAGGTTAACAGATAAAGACTATTAGTTACAGTTGCTTCGTGTTGAGTTTGAAATATTGTCATAATAAGGAACTCGCTCGATACAGTGATATGTTTTTTAATTACACGTATTAGAGAAATTATATACAGCCTTGGCCAAAAGTATTGAGCACCCTATAAATTTCTGGCATACACGATAAGTATAGCAGAAAACAACCCCTATTGTTTATTGATTATTTTTTCGACATCTAAAAGGGTTAAAAACAATTCGCTACTTTTCGCTCAGTTTAGAACGTGTGCAGATACAGCTCCTGCATTAGCAAGGGAAATCAAAAGTAGAGATATCTAAAACTGTAAAATGTTCACGCCGATCTGTGCAATATACTAAGTGGATCACACAGTAATATGTACAGAATCGGGCGCAAATGCATCACCACATATCGTAAGGACCGACAGTTAGTGAGAGAAGCTTTAAAAAATAGGAAAACACTTCTTCAGACCTCGCTGCTGAGTTGTAAGTAGAAATTAATAAACCAATCTCTGCTCGCATCACTCGCAGAAGGCTTCAGGAAGCTGGTCTGCAACGCAGTAAAGCCAGGAAGAAACCATGGCTCTCTGCAAAAAATAAGAAGGCTAGGTATAAATGGCCTTAAAATACCAAGGTCAGACGAATCAAACTTTGAAGTAAGTTGACAATTTTATGCCCTAATAATATTGAATAATATGATTTTAAAATAAAATTCATTTACACAAATATTTTAGTTTTCCGAAGTCTCTACATTTTCTTTAATTCCGATTTTGGTACACCTGGTGTGCCTTTTGTGTGTCGCCGGGTAGGCGAAGCATTCAGTCCAGAGTGTGCGATACCAACCTAAAACACGGCGGAGGTAGCATAATGGTCTGGAGCTGCATGCCTAATTTTGGAGTTGGCGAAATGTTCGTGTGTGAGGGCCACATGAACTCTTCAAAATACATAAACGTCCTATAATCTGCGTTGCTGTCCTCAATTTTAACACTTTTTGGCGATATAAACATGGATGTAATAAATCTGTCTGCAGCTGCACAATGGCATTTAGGTTCTGAAGTAGTGTTTCCATCTAATTTGTTTCTATCTATTTCAAATTGATACTCCCAAAAAAATTGGAAGATATCATGGGTACTCAATACTTTTGGCCAACGCTGTATATATACAAGTAATTTTCTTAACTATACAACGTTGAGAAATTATAAATGAGTACGAGTAAAATAACAATAAAAAGTTGCAATTACGCCATATGAAAATGCTTTAAATAGCGTAGAGAAAATCGTAAATTTTCAAGACACAATTAAAACGTCAGAGCAAAAAGCATGTTATAAGAAAATATGTGCCAAAAAAATTAATTATTTAATGACGTTTGACCTGTGTCTTGAAAATTTACAATTTTGGACTTAATCATTCTGAATTTCTCGCCGACGATGTAGTAATTTTTAACCATTTGAAGAAAATCTACTCCAAAACAGCCACTAAATATTATAAATGAGAACTACGTTCGGTTGAGTTTAACGGTTACCGATCTAAATTGTCTACAACAAACGTTAAAAAAGTTACAATTATAGAAATTCTCATTATATTCTGTAATCAACAAATGGGGTTGGAAAGTTTTGATTGCAATGGTGATGTGTGTGCCGTGGGACATAATTGGGAAAGATGGAAACGCGGTTTTCTTATTTTTATCGAAGCATCAAATATTGAAAACCAGATAAAAAGCCTTAGAAAAACTAGATGAGTATTTTACCCCCAAACAAAGCAAGGTGTATGAACGCCATATATTTCGGATGATGAAGCAAGACGCAGATAAATGCAAATTAGTGAATACAAATGAACATTTAATAGATCAAATCGCAGAGAAATGTAGTTCTAAAGATCTGCGAAGGAAAATACTTTCATCAGGGGATGATATTTCTTTAGAAAGCATTGTAGCTGAAGCTAATTCATTGGAATCTGTAGCGAGACAAATGGATAGATTTGATGAGACTAAACGAATTCCATATGAAGTCAATAAATTGCAATCAAAATTTAAAGTTTCTATTGCTTGCACTCGATGTGGTGATCAAAGGCATTCATCGGATGATGACCGATGTCCGGCTAAAAGCAAGATTTGTCGGAAATGTAATTTCAAAGGGCATTTCGATAAGTTGTGCAGAACCCGCAGCACGAAGAGGAAAATTTAGAATAGCAATATATCTTTTAAGGAAGGAGAAAAGGATGTAAACTACATATTCCATATCGATGACGACGCATTAGTTATGTGTAATTTGGGTGGGGTACCATAAAGTTACTGATTGATTCTGGTAGCAAATGTAACATCATAGACGACAAAACTTGGGAATCTTTAAAAAACAGATAAAATTAAAATTCAGAATCAAATTAGAACACAGAACCAAACATTTCTCTCGTACGCAAGCAATAAGCCTCTGGATGTTTTAGGTTCGTTTGAGACGTACATTGAAGTAGGACATACTGCAAAACTTGCTACATTTTATGTCATAAAAGGTGGAAAAAATTAGGAGTTAGACGGGACATTTCCAAAATTTAAAAATATATTAGTGGAGATTCCAATTGATAAATCCGTGTTACCAGTTATCCAACCTTACCGTAGAATCCCGATTCCTTTAGAAGAAAAGGTAAATAAGAAGATAAAGGAACTCATAGATTGTGACATAATCGAAAGAGTATAGACGAGCCATCGAGTTGGGTTTCTCCGATGGTTCCAATTATTAAAGGAAATGGAGATTTGCGTATTTGCGTGGACATGAGAAGAGCGAATATGGCTATTTCCCGAGAAAATCATCCACTTCCAACGATGGAGACAATTCTTCCACAACTAAGAACAGCAAGGTTTTTCTCACACCTTGACATAAACAATGCATTTCACCAGATCGAAATAGCACCAAATTCAAGATATATAACCACGTTCATAAGCAAATTAGGTTTACTACGTTACAAAAGATTAATGTTTGGAATTTCGTGTGCTCCAGAATTATTTCAAAAAATTATCGAGCGGATGTTAGTGTCATGTGAAGGGACTTTAAACTTCATTGATGATATAATCTTATTCGGAGATACAGAAATTTAACATAACCAAAACATACAGAAAACTTTAAATGTGCTTCGAGAAAATAATGTAGCTTTAAATGACTCGAAATGTTTGTTTAAAGCATCGGAAATACAGTTTCTTGGATACCATCTATCAGCAGAAGGAATAAAACCTCTAGCGAGTTATGTTAATGTCATAAAGACTTCGCGAATACCAAAAAAAAACAGATGAAATTCAAAGTTTTCTTGGACTTGTGAATTTTGTTGGGAAATGGATTCCAAATTTAGCGACATTGACGGAACCTTTACGTAAATTACTACGATTAAAGTTAACAAAGAATACGAATATCGAAAAGCTTTGGGGCAAAGAGCAAGATGAAGGTAGGTTTCAGTGGTTGCTTACTGCACACTTAGGCCAATTTTAGGCCCATTGCGATACCACTCATTCACTCCACATCATTAACCCACCTACTTCACCTACTCACACAACTACAGTATACCACCTGCACATTGCAAGCTCCATGTCAACCTGTACATTGACATGGAAGGTGGGTCGGCGCGTGACACGGAATTCTGCACTCCATCAGAGGGTCTTAGTTGGATTTATTAGCATCACCGATCGTAATCGATGATGAAAATTCGATTTGCATCTAGCCTCTGATGGGATTCGAACCCAGCACCTCCCGGTCCAAGTGCCGAAGCTTTAACCACTGCACCACTTGTCCGGTAAGAGCAAGATGAAGCTTTTAATAATTTAAAAATAGTTTTATCTAGTGATAAAATATTAGGATACTATAACCCCAACGATCGAACGCAAGTTGTTGCTGATGCAAGCCCGGTCGGCCTAGGAAGTGTATTGATTCGGTTTAATAAAACAGGATGTCCTCGTATAATTGCGTATGGTAATAAAAGTTTAACGGATTGTGAGAAACGTTATTGCCAAACTGAAAAGGAAGCTCTAGCTCTCGTCTGGGCAGTGGAGCATTTTAAAATGTATCTTTATGGGAAGGAAGAGTAGTGGATAGAGAGGTGGGTGCTACGTCTTCAGGCGTATAAGTATAAAGTAATATACCGATCTGGTAAATCAAATATAGCCGATCCATGCAGCTGAAAACGAATTGAAATGTGGAGATAAAGTTCTCGTAAAAAACATGATTAAAGAAAATAAATTAAGTTCAAATTTCGATTCAACTCTGCATACTGTTCTTAAAGCCAATGGCGCCGACATCGAAGTGCAGAACGATGATACAGGCAAACAATATAGGAAAAATATTGTACATTTGAAGAAAGTGTGTGAAAATTGGACAATTTGTAATCCAGAAGAAGAGATTTTCAGGCCAAATAATGGTGAAAACGGGAATAATGATGATAGTCCAAAGTAAAATTTAAGAAAATAGTTTTAAGTTACAGAAGTATGATATATTAAAATCTTCTAAGAAAAGAAGATATAGAATTATATAGTAACAGAAAGTTTACCATTTTCAATTTTATTATTTAAATAATTAATATAATTAGTGTGAATTAATAAACAATGTAAATACAATTTATTATTTAAGTATGAATTAACATTACAAACAAATTACATAAAAAGGAAGAGATGTAGAGATCTCTCACTACAAAGAGAAAGAGAGATTCTTCCTCTTATGTATAGTTCATTCATCTGTTTAGTTAGTTGTATTTATACCACGAGCGATGCCAGTCGCATAATATAAAAATAAAGAGTTTCATTGAACCCTACATCATACATTTATACTTACGGAAAAATGTAAACTTCCGCTGAACACTTTCGATTTCGCCATTATCTACTATAAATTATTTACTTTTATAGTCATTATTGTAGCTGTATTTTAATGAGTATATAATGTAAGCTATATTAACACAAGGATAAAATTACAACACGAACGAGTTTAATTTAGCGAGTTTAACGAGTTAGCTACAACTTAAAATATTAAAGTTATACAGGGTGTCCGCCGGGAAGGTATACTACTTTGTTTGTTTATGATTTTTGATTTAATGAAAGAGAATGGATCTTATATTGATAAATGTTTTATTTAATGTCGGCAATTATGGATGGAATACAATATCAGATAAATGTCCGCCTCTGTTAGCCTCACAAATGCGAGCCCTTTTGAGCACATTTTTCATTACATTCTCACACTTTTCACGCGGTACTTCATTAATTTCATCACGAGTATTTTGTTTGAGTAAAAAGCCTTGCTTTTTAGATATCCCCACAAAAAGAAGTCCGGAGCAGTCAAATCAGGCGACCGTGGAGGCCAATCAACATCACCATTTTTTGAAATAACTTGGTGTGGAAAGAGTTCTCGCAGTGTCTTCCATTGTAATCCTGGCTGTATGCGATGTGGCACTGTCTTGTTGATATCACATGTTAACTAAGCCCAAAGTATGCAGTTGTGGCGTTAAAAAGTTTTCAATCATATCACGATATCGCTCCCCATTCACAGTTACCGTTACGCCGTTTTCATTTTCAAAGAAGTAATTTTCAATGATTCCTCCTGACCAAATTGCACACCAGACTGTCACTTTTAATGGATGTAAAGGTGACTGATGAATAATGTGAGGGTTTTCCATTGTCCAGAACCGACTATTCTAGTGCGTTTTGTTGGCACGTTGTTTCTCCCAAAAATTTCACGTAACTTTCTCATCGTCACAGTAATCGATGATTGATTTTGATAAAATGTTTTAACGATTAAAACACGATGGTTTATCGAATATTTTTCCATAATAAATTTGCCACGTGTCTACTTCACGACTGTCAAGTATGAACTGTCAATACTAATATTCGCCTAAATGGCGGCAAAACAAAGTAGTATACCTTCTCGGCGGACACCCTGTACTTTATAATTTTTTAGTATTGCAATACCTATGCACATTTCCATGATTGTGACAACGGTGAATGACTAATGAGTCGGTTCACACAAAGCTGCAACAGGCTGGCAAAGCTGGCTTCTCAATGCCAACTTTAACGAATGAATGAATTAATAGTATAAACGAAAAAACAAAAATAATTTTTAGGGTAAGAATTGTTTCCTTTACTTGATTAGTATGAAGTTGATTTTTGACAAAAAGTAATCGCCTGAACCAATGTGAGGAATTTTACATTGTAACTGAATTTTATTTTATTTTTTGTTTCTGGTTTCCGTTTTGCTCAAGCATCTAACAAATAATTTAAATAATTTTATACATACATAGACAAATGCCGCACAGGAATTTAGCGTGGAGAGGCAAGTGCTGCTGATTTTTTTTAAATGCAGTGTGTGTCTACTAATTACTGGTTACAACATTTTCTAACATGTTTTCAGACAAGGCAAGTAAATATCGACTGATTGTCATGTTGCTAGGGGTTATGACTATTAAGCAATTTTATAACTTTACCGGTAATTTATGAGCCACTTTATGTATATAATCTTTGTATTTTGTTGAGAAATTAAATATTAGAAGTCAGTTCTGGAATTTGCATTGGTAGTACTGTTTGAATCTTGTCTGTACTATATTATCATAGAAAATTAAACTAACTGTAACTCGAATTTAATTTATGTACATGATCATCATTACATGATTCTTATCCTCACAACGATCGTCCCACCGAGTCGACTATTCGACGGTTGGTGGCCAAATTCGAGTCAACCGGTCTGCTGAAAATATCGCTGCTGTATAAAATTCCTTATTACCATTTATATTTTTAAGCGCTGGGTGTAGTATAACCGCTATACAGAGGGGATGTTTACACTGTCAAATTCATATCTAAAAAAAAAACGCATTACGTTTAAATTAAATTATATGATGGTTTAGCTGAGATAAACCAACTAACAAAAAAAATGAAAATCATGTTTCTATAGAAGTGGCCAACATTAAATTTACAACTATTAATATAAAAAATCACAAACATATGTCGATCAAATGAAAACATATTGTTAAACGCAAAAAACTTTACAAAAATCGAAAGCAAAAAAAATCAATATTTAAAATTGAAAAACCAACACAAAACCCGCCATAATCTTTAATCATCAATCTTCATTTAATACGAACAATAAACCGCAAAATCTAAACACAAAAGAAAATCACACACAACAATAGAAATTTTAAAACGGAAACAACAGCTTAAACTCAAAATCATGTTTATACAGTTGCACCGAGTAGAAGAAGAAAAGCTTCCTAACAATAACAGCCATTTAGTTACCGTCCATTTTGAAGAAGAAACAGAAACATGACTTGTAAATATTTTTCCTTGTTAGAAAATATAAAATGAAAACAACCATGAATATCCTTTTGTGTGTTGTCTTGGGTATCCTTTAATAGACAATAGATATTTTACCTATTTATATTTCGTTCATTACTATTGTTATTTTGTATACTAAATTTATAATTAATATCCAAATCATGTAAATGTACCATACAATAAAGGTAACCGGATTGAAAAATTTCACCGCATCCATTTTTTACCTAAAAGTATTTTCAACAATTTCGTAAATGACGAATAACTTTATACATTTATATTTACTCGTGCTACCAGACAACATTTTTCTTCAATTTGTCATTTATGATTTTAAATTAGAATGTAAAATGAATTCCACTGTAACAATGTTAAAAACACAGTCTGATTCGGAAATTAGAACTTTTGCTTCTCAAGCTTGTCATCGTTAATTGATACGAGTATATTATTACGTTTTCCTGCAGATGTTATCTAAATCGCTGCGCTAATATCTTTATCAAATTACCCTCCATTATATATGGATCTGTGTACATGAGCAATTATCATGCAAGTTATCTATCCATCTATTGTACATAAGACGGATGAGAATGAAATGAAAAAATAATATAGACATTTCCCGACCCACTTGTTGAGCACAAAGAACGCACATATACGTACATATACGTATTACTTGAGGCTATAATCAATTTTTAATAAAAAAAAAATTCAACCATTTTCAATTTATTTTCAGTGGGTATACGTACGATGTATATTTATTTAACTGTAATCTCCCCTAAATCATCAAAACATTAAAATGTATTAGAAATTCACTTTCGAAAAATCTATCTATACACGGGGTCCTAAATTTGTATGATTTGTATGTGTTATATTTACTCCTATAGCTGTAAATATTTTATATTTATGTGTGATATCTGTCTCTTCCTCTCTTTAACTTTTACATCTCATATGCATAGATTTTGAGCCAAGTACCTACAACCACAGAGTAATTAATGTTATAAAGAGTAACGAAATAGAGGAAAAATTTGCATCCAAAAATGTGTGGGTTATTTAAATGGGCTATACGATACACTTACACAACAATTTTTAATTTTATTTGTATCGAATATTGTTATACAACCATTTTTAAATATTTTTATTTTATATTATAGAAAAATAATAATTAAAAAAGTATTACGCCTAAATTCCACAAAAAAAAATAATTCAGAAAATTATCGATAAAGGGTCCGAACTTGTGTGGCAAGCAACTACGGAGTTTTTTTAGGTTAAAAACTAAATTTAATTTAGTTAGTTTAGTTCCGATTTAAACGGTTTAAGATTTATACCACTAAAGTTGAGCTTTTTTATTTGGCACAGTGTATTTTACTTAGTAACCCAAAGTTACACAACGATCTTCACTTTATAGTGAAAACAATTGATGAATTAAAACTCGACACACATATCACGTCAACCAATAAGTTACGACTAAAAAAACTTTTTTTGCAAAATTCGACTTTATCACGTTAGTTTCCTTCAAGAGTGATACATTCATTCCAATGATTCTCTAACATTTACATTTTTTGTAGAACGAGTAATATTTCTCAAAATATGCGTTTGTTTCCGCTATGTCGTCAGCATTTGGAGCCAGATCCGGAGAATACGGTGGATCGCAAAGCAATTCGAATTGCATTTTTGCCATCGTCACCTACCGACGCAAAAAATCGCGTTGCTCGTTTCGGTCCAATGTGAGAAAGCGCGCCACCCACTAAGAATACAGCCTTCTCATGGGCAAATGTTCATGCAAAATCTGATATCTTTAATGTGTCAACTATCACACGCAACTTCACTTTAAGGTCTTCCAAAACGATTCCGTGCACTTTTTTTATCTTTTCTGAAATAACTGCCGAATCCGGGCGACAAGAGTGTGTAATATCATTGGTGTTTAAACTCAGCAAACAAACATTCGACAGTTGCTTTCGATGGAGCAGAGTCCCTATAACACTTATCAGGCCATTGCTTTACTTGAACTATATTTTTCCCCATCATTGTTTAAACGAAAAATTAATTTAATAGTTTATAAGAAATTTAATTAAGAATTTACTACTATTGCTGACTTAGACTGCTAATACAAAATATAGGTGCACAGGTGAAAAAAAAATGTCTGGGATTTAATAAAACAAACCCTGACAATAATTTTAAACAATTCATCTATTCAGTTCATCTAGTGTTTTAATCAACTGTTTCAAAAACCTAATTGCATACATATACTCCCTTAATGGGAGTCTAAGATGGAAAAACATTTCCAGCAGAAACACAGTGATTTGATATTCGCCACCAGAGGCGGCACTATCACAAGAAAATAAATTGTTCTGCAATATTTTTAGAAACCAGCAGAAATTTTATGAAATTTCTGAACAAATCAATAATATTTTGTCAACAGAATTGTTTACGAAAACTCAAATGATTTGTAAAACCAAAGGATTTGGTTGAAAGATCTGAAAATGTGCTATCGTCGAGACGATTTTTTCTATGTTGTCCATGTATTTGCATTAATCGTCATTTTAGTAGATGAAGAGGGATCTTAGATATATAAGCGGTCAACTCGGCGACAACCAACTTGGCGACGGACAACTCGGCGACGAACAACTCGGCAACGCTCAACTCGGCGACGATCAACTCGACGACGGGGAAAGAATTGACAAAAATCAAAAATGAAGATAGACATTGACTGATTTCGGAATTGTACACCGTTGGTTCGAGTGACGTTATTTTTGAAAAACTGCTTTAAATAAAATATTAAAATGACTTTGGTTCATGAAATTTTGTTAAACTCGACCATGTCTTAATCGATTAACATGAGATTTGGTATGTTGGGCGGTAATGGGATTTTAAAATGAGTTTTGAAAGAAGCTCTGGAATATGGCTACCTGGGACGGAACTGGGAAATTTCTTAACCGATTATGATGGGATTGGGTATGTTGGATGGAAATGTGATTCCAAAATGAGTTTTGGAAGAAGTTCTGGAATATGGCCAGGAACTTTTAACGGAACTCGGAAATATTCATTTAAATGTACCTGCACATATAGACTGCCAAGCAAACATAAGTTCACTAGTTTAAATATCTGCACACGACTTTTCCCACACCGCGCCGTTTTATATAAACTAGGTAGAATGTTCGTCTGTACATCTTCGAGGTGTGCATGTTTATTTGGTCAGTGTTTAATTAAAAATAGTGCTTTGTGGAATAGATATAATAATATTATAGAATAAATTCTTGTTGCATGGGCAGGTAGGTAGGTATAAATAATTAAATAAAATTATTGTGAAAAATTTCTTGGAACATTTGGATTTTCCGTTTATTCTTTGCTAAAATAATTTATTATTTCTGAAGTTTGGCCACAAAGGAATAAGTTTCCGAGTTTTTCAGTTGTTTTATTTGCTAGTAATAATTGCATGTGAAAATCAACGTATTTACGCTTAAATTCTAATTTAGTCATTCCTATTTTGGTTAGTTCCAAAGACACCCAGCAAACATAGAAGTACTTCCAAAAAATGGTGCAGAAGTAATGAAGAAAAGTACTTCATTTCTTGTGAAAAAGACAGGACCGTGGGAAAAAGTTTATCAGTTTGAAAAAAGTTATATGTATTAAGCTTTCTATTTTACGCTTGTGAAAAAAAACAATATCCGTCTCTTTCGAATTACCAGTTTGTCCACAAAAAAAATTTACTTTAAAAGTACCTCGGAAGAAGAATTTCTAAACTACTTCCGTTTAATTACTTTAGAAGTAGTTCTTAATTATACGGTTTGTATGTCCCAAAAACTTCAATATTTTGTTATTAATTTAAATTATATATTTATTTTTTAAGCATTAATAATAAAATTAATTTGTATATGACATAAGAAAGCTTTTGTCGAATAAAACTTTACCAGAGGGATTGACTGATGGGGGTCAAACTTCATACTTAAGTTTTTCCATAAATTTTAAGATACCAGTGATGTTTGGCCAAAATCGATCCACCGGAATTGGCAGCTTTCATAGGAGCTTTCTCGTTCTTTTGATTTGCAAGAAAATCGATTATGAACTAAAAGATTCTAAATTAATTTTGCAATAATATCGGTATTGAAAACTGATTTCCAAAACTTTAAAGGAAATTATGTTTTTTGACAAGGACGGGGTTTCAACAAAAATTTGGCCCCCGTACAGCACAGATGGATTGATTGATCAGAATGAATATGTAAACTTAAGCTTTTTCCATAAATATGGAGATTCCAGTGAGTTTTGGCCGAATTACGCCTACCGGAAGTGGCAACTTCCCTAGGAGCTTTTTCCTTTTTTGCAAGTATTTTGAACAGTATATCATTTACGAGAAAACTGACTATGTACTTAAACATTTTAAATTAAATTTACAGCAATACCGTTTCAGATTGGTTTTTTCAAAATTTAAGCGGAGATTACAACTTTTGACAATAAACTGTTTTTCAACCAAAGTTTGGTCCCTACCCAGCTCTGATGGATTGATTGATCGGGATGAAACTTCATACTTACGCTTTTTTCATAAATTTGGAGATTTTAGTGAGATTTGGCCAAAATTGGTCCAGCGGAAGTGGCACCTTCCATAGAAACTTTTTCATTTCTTTGCAAATATTTTGAAAAGTATATTAATTATGAGAAAATCAACCATGAAATAAAATATCCTAAATTAAATTTGCAACAATATCGGTTCTGATCAAAAAACTGTTTTATTTGTATAGTAGTCATGAATTTTTTTTTGGATCTACAGCTCAGGCGGATTGACTAATCGGGGCGAAGCTTCATGCTTAATCTTTCCCATAAATCGCAGGCTAAAATCGGTCCATCGGAAGTGCCTGCTTCCATTGCACTGTTTCCGTTATTTGGAAATATTTTAAAATGTATATGTAGCATTTAAGAAAGAACGGTTTAAAACAAAAAGATTTGTAAATTAATTTTCAAACAAAATTAACTCAGATCAATTTTTAAATTTTACCGGATATGAAGAGTTTAGAGAAAATAAACTTTATTTCACCAAAATATGGCTTTTTCAGTTTTTGCAACGGTATTGAAAAGTTTAGCAATAATCAAATAAAATCAAATAATCAAATAAATTTACAGATTATTTCATCAATATGGGTTGTTTTTTGAAATTTAAGCAGGAATAACAATTTTTGATTATACGAGTACAAGACAGTTTTACCAAAAGTTCGGTAAATTTAATTTTTCTTTCTATATAAATCAAGAGTGGTGTATTCAAGATCTATGTATATTCGTGTAGGTGAAAGAAAGTTGGGTGTTGGTCAAAACTTATTCTTGAGATTTCTGTAAATGATAAGACATATTGGTATGCCGGAGAAGAAGGAGGGTATCTCTTCTCTTTCCAATTTTTACATTCTTTTCAACTTCCAAATCAAAAATTATACTAACGCGCACATTCAATCCCTCGACGAGAAACATCTTAAGTACCATCTTACGATTATGAAAGGTTGGATTTGCTTTTATTGTTATTTCAAACTTTCGAAATATTTAAATTTTACAAATAAATAATTTCTTCTATATCCTAATATAAAAAAGTAAAATTTCGCCGCAAAAATATATTAAATTCTTTCAAAGTTTGGCCTTTATACTTCGTTGGCATATCGTCTTATGTGGGACCTCAGAAATCGATAGATCATCCTCAAATCTTTGTGATTGAACTTTCCGTATGTTACAGTTTTTTTGAATAATTTATAATAAAAGGTTTAATTTATAATAAAAATTTTTTATCTTTGATGTAGCACATTATCCAATTATACCCAATTATGTTTATGTTATATTTATATTTCAAAAAGAGCTCCAAATATATTTACTAGGGATTTTCGTCCAGTTCAAAACTACCATAATTTTTTTATATACTATCTCATTCGAAGTCACAAAGCAATTTCTTAGTTCAAGCTCCTCAGGAGCTGCTGCTCCGTGTAGCTTCGTCCTCACTCGTTCCGACCCCAGAATTAACCGCACCTTTGTTTTTTTAATGCACCTCCGGACTTAATCATTCTTTTTTTTTTCAATTTTAGTTTATATACACTTTAGCTTTAATTTTATTAGTTATTTTTAACTTTAATCCAATATGATCGAACTTATTTTCGGGTTTTCTTTTATCTTCTACCACACGGTCAGGTGTTCTACTCAAAATCGACTGACTCAGAGCTGCGCTGCTTTCTGGATTAGATGTATCTTCGAGTAGCTCTATCCGATTCTGAACTACTAAACCTCTGAAATAATGCCTGTCTGAGTTGTTCATATGAAGCATTTGGATATTTTTGTGTAACCACCCAATACCAATTTTCAGTCGCATCTGTCAAAACTTTAGTCATGAAGTCATACAATTTATGCACGGGCACCTGTTCTCTCCAAGCTAATGATTCCAACCTAAACAAAAAATCATGAACGTTTAAACCTTGTGGAGTCTCCGTGAAGGATAAATTCCATTTTGGCTCAAATTTAACCGGGTAAGACAACGCTTGCGAAGTTGAGATAGTTCGTATATCCGGTATTGTAGGGATATCGATATTAGTTATTTGAACAGGGCGCGGGGCGCTGATGTAATTATTATTAGAATACGTTAGCTTTGGTGGCTGATACTTAACCGAAATAATTATCGTTATTGGCTTGGAGGAATCCTGCCACCTAAAGTTGGTTCTATTTTTGCTCCGAGGCACTAGCGTAATATGCTGTGTAAGTGGCATATTCCTCTCTTGAGAAGAAATAATCGTATCCGAATTGTCGAATAAAGAACTAACTGGTTCGGTCCTTGATTCGACCGGATTTTCTAAATCTAATTTCGTAAGAGCCGCAATAGTTGTAGCGATTTCGTGTTGTCGCGACTTTTGCTCTATTTGAGAGTTTAGTTCCTCGATTCTCACATCATATAACTGTTGTATTCGCCGCCAATGATTGATAAGTTTAACCACATCATTATCTTGATGTAGACACCCGTTCAATCTATAAGTTTGTTCTTTTTAATGGCGAATCCTAAATTTTGAACCTCGGACGTTGCCAGAGTTAACGATGCGATCATCTTCGCAAGGCTTTAGAGATTACGAAACTTGGTTGGCACACAATTTAAGTTCTTGTTGGTAATTATTATTATGAGTTCGACTAGGTTTTGAGGGGGGATCCAGTGATTCGGCACTTAAACACTCGAGTAATCATTGCTCCCAATCCGAATTGCTAAAATCAATATCCATCACCAAACAATCCACTCTAATCTCATCCTGTGTGAAATCACTCGGAGGATTTTCGATCGTAGTGTTAGTATCGCTCATGTTTATGCCAAAATATATTTTTTTTTTTAAATATGACGAATTCGAATCGTAAAAGACAATATGTAAAACGAAAAAATATAAGATGATAGATTGTTCAAACAATCACTCTGTAAAACCCTCTGTCGATAAGGTACAATAAAAACTACTTGGGGGTTGTAACTAATTGTATAATTTCATCATATTCATCACCTAAAAAATATTAATTATTTATCCTAATTTAATTTAATTTCATTTAATTTTCTTACCTTTGATTTGTTTATAAATTGTTTTGACATAACGTAAATTTCTAATCAAAATTAATAATTTAATTCACGAAAATTTATAATTAAGCTTAATAGCTTAACATAACTCCCTAAATGTATACACTAAAACCTTACAAATGTTTAAAGGCCCTTGAGAACACAACAAATGTAATTCACTATAAAAATATGTTGTGTAGAATTTTGGCCACCTATACATAAATTTAGAATCATAATTGTATACATTATGTAAAATAATTATAACATAAAATAATAAATCTTCCTTCTTGCATCAAGAAGCTTTTGGCTTTATTCATTTGGTACTTGGAGCCGGAGATTTCTTCACACTAGAGATTTCACACAACCACAGTATAAACCACACTGAGGTTTATACATAATTTGTTGGTCCTTCGAGCCGGATTGTTGGATAATTCGCAGCCAGGAAAAACGCCGACCACGTGCAATTTTCACCAACTCCATATTGGGACGCCACCCAAAACCTTAAGTATACCATTTTTTATTTTTATTAGTTTGTGGTTTTTCTTTTCTTCTCTTTCATTCGTAATTCATAGAATTTTAATACAAGTTAGGTACCAAATCATTTGTTATATTTTTTTTATTCTTCACTAAAATTGGCATAAAAATTTCTGTTGTGAATTTCAACTTTGCTACATTTCGCTGGCACATTGTACAATTTTGATTGCTCGAACTATATTCGCGATACAAATTTAAATTTTAAAGTGAAGTGAACCTTATTAAAACCTAAAACTGTGGATTTGACAAGTGAAAGTGTGCTCGAATAATTAATAACTAGTGCTAATAATAACCAGTGTTAAAGTGCAAAATGCCTCCAAAAATCGACCAATATTTACGCAGACGCGAAACCATATTGTAGCAAATAAAGGTGATACAAAACTATGCAAACAAGTTAATTAATACTTTAGACCTCATGAGTGTCAAGGCACGTTTCGACAAATTACACGACCTCATGAAATCGTTTTCAGAGAGGATGAATTGTTCGCAAGGGATGCAGAAACTGAATCGCAGGCGCTTGAATGTGACGAAATGGATTACGCTGCAGTGTCAAACCTAAATAGATGGATATACGAAGAGCATCAAAAGACTATAAACCAAAACAACACAACTACTAGTGATATTTCTGGAAGTGTGCACCAGTCGCAACCTGAAATCAAGCTACCACGAATAACGCTACCAACATTTGACGGTAACTACCAGGAATGGCAGTCATTTAATGATATGTTCATCGCAACAGTACACGACAACCCAAACTTATCGAGTGTGCAATAATTCCAATACCTAAAAGGCGCACTTAAGGGAGAAGCAAGTGCTTCGCTACGACACCTGGCGATTACGGAAAACAATTATATTGAAGCGTATCAAAAACTGGTGAAAAGGTACAGTAAAAGGAAGCTCACTATTAATTCATATATTAAAACTTTTCTCACCCAACCTAAGGTATCAATTGCAACAGCAAAACATCTGCGAAATGTGTTTGATAATCCGGGGTATAAGAAAGTAGGTACTGCAGAAAGTCGAGATCCATGGCTTATTTATTTAGTACTAACCAAATTAGATGATGACACAAGAGGACGTTGGTCGAACGACACAGCAGAAACAGACTTCCCCACTTGGCAGGCTTTCATCGAATTCCTAAATAGAAGAGCAGATGTTTTGGAACATTGCCAACCTACAGCAAAACCACAACAATTGCGTGCTAACAGCCTCCAAAGTCATACCGTCGCCACAAAAACTGGGTACTTATGCAATCAGATTCACAACCTTTACGAATGTCCGAAGTTTAAGGATATGGGCACCACTACTAGGAGAGAATATATGCAAGGCGCAAATCGGTGTTATAATTGTCTGTGTGATTCCCATCTTGTATCAAAATGCAAGTCTAAAAGATCGTGTCGGAAGTGTTACAAGCATCATCACACCATGCTTCATCTCGACACTGTGTACAAAGTGGAAGATAGGGATGCAGGCAGTTCAAACGACACAGCAACTACAAGTTCATTGCTCGCCCAGTCTGGTGGAGCCATTCAATCGTGCCGAACAAGAATCCATAGTACAGGATTGCTTCAAACTGCTCTGGTTAATATTCGCGGGATGATTAATGAATTGTTTACTTGCAGGGCATTACTCGACTCTGGAAGTCTAGCTTTTCTTTTCAGAAGCTAGGACTGTAGCATACCAACCAACGCTCATTAGTAAAAGGTTTATCATCAACCAAAGTCGGGACAACTAGAGGAAAGGTCAACCTGGAAATTTTTTCAGCAACCAAAAATGTCATTCAACCTCGAAGGCCTGATATTACCGGCCATCACATCACAGCAGCCACAGACAATCGTAGGTTCTCACCAATGGGAAGAGTTCAGCCACTTGGACCTAGCTGACCCGACATTTGACAGACCTGGCGAGGTCGAACTGCTGATTGGATGTGACCAATACCTAACCTTAATCTTACCAGGTCACATCAAAAGCACCAAAACCAACCTAATAGCTCAAGAAACCATCCTAGGCTGGATAATATCGGGAACTTTCAATAACCAGGAACCAACAAGATTGACAAACCTTTGTACATCAATTAACATTGATCAAACACTTACTCGATTTTGGGGAATCGAGGAAATTAAAACAACTACTCCCCACACCCCAAATGAAATTTATTGTGAAAATCATTTTCTACATAATTACAGAAGGAATTCATTTGGACGATTCATGGTAGCTCTGCCATTTGACCCGGAAGCTTGCACCGCTTGGAGAATCCAAATCATACGCCATCAAAATGCTCCAAGCCATCGAACGTCGGCTGGCCAGAAATACAGAGCTAAAAACAACATACACGGAATGAGAGAGTATCAAAATTTACGAACATGGAACGTATACCGAATGACGAAATAGACGTACCACCGAACCTGTCATACTACTTACCACATCATTTCGTATATAAGGAAACCAGCACCACCACCAAGCTGCGGGTAGTTTTTGATGGTTCATCGAAGACGAATACAGGAAGATCATTGAACCAAAATCTGCTAATTGGACCACAAATACAGCAGACTCTCCAGCAAATTCTGTTGCGGTTTCGCTTCCATCGATACGTCATGACCGCTGATCTGGAAAAAATGTTCAGGCAGATATTAGTTGCACCACCACATACAGAATTTCAGAGAATAGTATGGAGAGAAGAACCAACTCTTCCAATTCAGGAATACCGATTACTCACAGTTACATATGGAACCGCATCAGCATCCTTTTTGTCAACCCGTGTATTGAAACAAATCGCTGAAGATAACCGACACTCATTCGCAAAGGCTTCAACAGTTATCGAGAGAGATTTTTATGTAGATGATCTGATGACGAGCACAGACACCTTGGATCAGCTTGTCACATTGAAACAAGAGTTAAAATCAATAATGGAATCGTCAGGATTCAACCTTCGTAAGTGGCTGTCCAACTGTTTACCTAACGAGGAAACTACAATTGACTCCCAGAAACTAATCGAACTCGACAAGGATTTGCAATATTCTAAAGTACTCGGCATTTACTGGAACACCGTAACTGATGTTTTCACCTACAGGGTTGCTCTGGACGATGTTCCAGTTCTCACCAAGAGAGGCCTTTTATCGGAATCATCAAGGTTATTTGACCCGCAAGGTTGGTTAGCTCCGATAACTATATATGTTAAAGTATTGATTCAGCAAACATGGGCGAATGCTTTGGACTGGGATGACCCCTTACCACATGATATCTTACAAAATTGGTGCAAACTACGTAGTGAGCTAAACCTAATTGAGCAAATTACAATACCAAGATGGTTGAATTTTAACTCCAATATAATAAGCCTACATGGATTTTCGGATGCATCGCAAAGGGCTTATGCTGCTGTTGTATACGTCGTATGTTCAAATGAAAGTGGTGAAGTAAAGGAAACAATCGTGTCAGCTAAAACCAAGGTAGCTCCAGTGCAGAAAAGGATAACGATACCAAGGCTGGAACTCTGCGCAGCACTACTACTCTCAAAACTAATAAATAGTATTCAACTGACCATGGGTGAACGAAATCACAATGTGTATTTATGGAGTGATTCTCAAATAGTACTAGCATGGATAGCAACAATACCTCGCTCACTTGACGCATTTTTAGGTAATCGAGTTTCATAAATAATCTCAACCCATCCTAGAAAATATTGGTACCATATAACGACAAAGGAGAACCCAGCCGATTGCGCCTCTCGGGGTATACTACCCTCAGAATTGGTAAATCATCACCTTTGGTGGACAGGACCCAAATGGCTCAAACACCCAGAATCGGAATGGCCAAGTAACTCACAGCCTTCAATCATTTGCAACGTGACCACACAACCAACACTGATTGAAGCGATCATCAATAAAAATTCCAATTTAAATAAAATTGTACGTCTCTTAGCTTATTGCAAACGTTTCATCAAAAATTGTAAATCAAAACCTAGTGAAAGACGTAAAACATTTTTAACGTGCAGTGAGTTAAATGAATCTAATGAACTGTTAATAAAACATGTAGTAGAGAAGAACTTTAACACCGAATTAAAGACTCTTAAAGCTCATTTACCTTTGAATAAAAACCATAAACTAATAAATCTTAATCCCTTTATAGATAAAAATGGTATCCTTAGAGTTGGCGGGCGTATATCTCATGCGACCATTCCGTACGACGTGAAGCATCCGATATTGCTATCAGCCGAAGATGTCGTCACCGAGATGCTGGTTCGCACAACTCATGAAGAATTACTCTGCGGCAATCACACATTAATGTGCACTACATTGATGAGGAAATATTGGATATTTAATTGCAAAGTAATTATACGCCGCGTAATAAAAGGATGTATCAAATGCATCAGGTACTCATCGAAACCTATGCAACCATTAATGGGTGGTTTACCATCAAACCGCGTCACTCTCGTCAGACCGTTCTTATCAACAGGAGTTGATTACGCTGGCCCGATATACGTTCGACCATCAAAACGACGAGGCCTTAAACCTAACAAGGCCTACATAGCTCTTTTCGTATGCCTAAGCACAAAGGCTGTTCACCTCGAGTTAGCAGGCGACCTATCGACTGAATCATGTATTGCTGCACTTCGTCGATTCATCTCGCGGTGTGGTCTTTGTCACGAAATTATAAGTGACAATGGATCAAATTTCGTTGGGGCTAAAAATGACCTCAATAAGTTGTTCCACACAATAAACCATTCTAAAATTGCACATTTTCTCTCCCAAAAACAGATTAATTGGAGATTTAATCTACCAACCGGTTTACATTTTGGAGGTTTGTACGAGGCTGCAGTGAAATCCATTAAATACCACCTGAAGCGGACATTAGGAGTAGCCTCATTAACATATGAGGAGATGGCAACCATTCTAACACAAATCGAGGCGATACGTAATTCCAGGCTACTTTGTGTTAAATCAAACGATGATATTAATCCATTGACGCCAGCCCACTTTTTGATTGGTCATCCATTTACATCTTTACCCGAATACGACTTGAACCACATAAAAATCAATCACTTATCCTGGTGGCAATATCTACAACGACTACGGCAGGACTTTTGGAAAAAGTGGCATTCTACTTACTTGACGTCATTACAAAAACAGACAAAGTGGCAGTGAAATGCAAGCGGGATTAAATTGAATGACGTAGTACTATTACATGAACCAAACACAGATCTAAATCACTGGAAAATTGGACAT
The DNA here is from genome assembly GCA_963691935.1 of Nephrotoma guestfalica. NCBI lineage: Eukaryota > Metazoa > Arthropoda > Insecta > Diptera > Tipulidae > Nephrotoma > Nephrotoma guestfalica. The sequence continues at coordinate 235,235,676 of OY829913.1, read as the reverse complement.
GTTGTTGAGCTGCATCCTGGACGAGACAACATCACTCGTGTAATCACGATACAGACATCATCCAGCAAAGTTAAAAGGCCAGTTAATACGTTGTCCATCCTGCCTGTATCGGATTAATTATACCACCCGGAACCCGCAAGCTATTGGCTTTATTCATTTGGTACTTGGAGCCGGAGATTTCTTGGTGCCTTTTAGTTTACCAAAAACTAATTTATCTGGATTCAACGACCCACACAACCACAGTATAATCCAACCATAGGTCTATACACTGATTATGATATATAAAAAATTTCAATTACAAATGAGTATAATATCTATAACTTCGGTGTAAACTAGTTAAATCTAATTAATAATAAACTACAGGAAATGGAAAAGGTATCAAAAAAATCAAAACAAAGTAAGGCTAGTGATGTGGTGGTCCTAATAACGTGATGTCCCAAAACACTTAGAAAAATTATTAATTTACAAACTTGAGTGCCCATCTTGCATTATTTTATTATCCAAAAAAAATCATCCTGGATCTAATTTCCGAACAACGGGATTTAGAAAAATACGTGGGACTGACTACTAGAATATCTAGGATTTAAACGCATCATTCACGTACACTTCAATTAAAACCGATTGGACAATCATAAAACTAAATTTGTCTATATCTGAAAAGTTCTTCGTTACAATCGGCGCCATTTTGTACGCCGAAGATTCGCTCAATAAATTTTCGAATGTTTTAGGACACTTGAAAGTGCCGAGTACTATATAAATTGATAACGTACCATTAATCAATAGGCTTCATAATACTGAGTATGGTATAGGAGTCTGTGGTCGAACACAGGTGCTTATACACTAATAAGGAATTGGATATCTAGCAATATTGCTAAACATTGCTGCTAAAAATCACAGTTTGGAGTCTTGAATTTAAAAAATGGGACAAAAATCGCAGGTGATTTGTTATAATGATTTATGATGACAGAAAATTTCGAAATCCATTAAAATTTCAACTAAATTTCACCAAAGCTATTAACGTTTTAACTTCTTCAAATAAAATAAAACCAAGTATCAAAAGTGAATCTAGAAAATAGAAAAAGTTGTAATACAGATGGCACTAATGTCGAAACATTTTTCACTCGCACGTAAAGTAATAAATCGATTACTTGTGCCTTATTTTTATATGTACATCCTCGATATATGTATTTTTACCATAAAACAAATTGATGAAAACTTTATCTAACTTTGACTTATGTTTCAATTTAGGGATAATAAATTAAATTAATGGCATACTCATCCATATCCATATACGAACACGTTTATATCTAAGAACATCGATGATGATATCCTAGGTATGTAAGTACCTATGTGTTACGGATACTTAAAAAACACACACACACACAAACATTTACAAATACCTTTATGTAATTTTTATCATACTTGAATCTGTATTATTTTATATTTACTGTAGACATAACAACACATTTTGATAACACAGAAGAAAATGTGTCCACGTAATTTCCAATTTTTCAAAAATAAAACTGTATTGATAAATTTTCAGTTATACGAGTATGAAAACGAATCCTGGAAAATTTATCTTTATGAAAATTCTTTGGTTCTTATAATAAATAATGTAAATCACGAACTTTCTACAGTATTTTCATCCAAGATTTTTTTCTGGTGTTTGCCACATTTTCTTCTGCGTTGGTTTATATTCATGCTATCGATATTATTACTTCTAGATAGAAACCATATTTCATTTATTTTGTTCTTTTTCTTGTGTGTGCAAGTAATCATAAATTTCTGTCATGTTACGTACGGTATTTTCATACATACTCGTACATAATTGTAACAAGGGTAACACAAGAATATTATAATGCACGCATACATAAGCATGGTTTCATATATAAATTCACGTCGGTCTCGGATGTATGGTGGGAATAGGAAATGTGTACAATGTGTTAGAAAATGTGGTTCAGTTCAAAATGCTTATTGATTTGTTACGACATTTTGCGGTACCATATGGTAGGATAGTCTAATAATTTTGATATAATCGATTTATTTTCTAGTTTTCAGTTCAAAATGTTCTATAGAGAAGAGAGTAGCATTAAAACAAGCAACGTGTAATTTAGCTAATCGATTTTAAAGGAAAATTGACCTAAACTTGATTTTTAATGTTCTGGCTGGTATTTGGCCGAAAAATTAAAATAACATCATCTTTTCCGACGAAGCTCATTTTCACTTCGGAAGCTACTTCAAGAAGCAAAATAGTCGCATTTGGGACTCAAATCCACACGTAAATAGAGAAGCCGCTGCATCCACAACGAGTGACTGTTTGGTGTGGATTTTGGACCGGTGGCATCATTGGTTAATTTTTTCGAAAATGAGCAAGGAGCCGCCTTTACAGTCAATGGGGAGCGTTATCGAGCCATGATAAACTAGTTTTTGTTACCCATAATTAAAGAGGAGAATACACACGACATTTGGTTTCAACAGGATGGCGCAACTTGCCACACAGCAAATGCAACAATCGGTCTTTTGCAACGGAGATGTCAATTGGCCACCACGCAGCTGCGATTTCATGTTGACGTTGGTTTTTTTTTGTGGGGAGCCTTTAAGGATAGGTGTTACGCTAACCATCCAGAGACTAACCAAGACTTGAAAGATCAAATCGAAGCTGCCATTGATGAGATATGAGCCCATATGAAAAATTGGGTTGACAGAATGAACTTCTGTACAGCCAGCCGTGGAGGTCATTTTTTTTTTTTTTTTATATATATATTTATTTATTAAAACTGATTTACAAATCATCTAGTAATTTATCTTTCATAATTAATATTCTTGTTTGGAGGGTTGTAGCCCTTTGGCTAGTCACCTTTACAATTTTATTATATTTTTAGTCGGTCCTGATTGGATCTTGTAGATCATGCGGTTTCTTCCTTCGTATGAACATATGACGTATCTCAGCATTTTGGTGTAGACTAATACGTTGCATGTGTTTTCTCGCGTGTTTGCTTATTTCTTTACTAACGAAATCCATCCTCAGATCTCTATGGAGGTTGTCATTTCTTATGTACCACGGTGCATTAACAATTCCACGAAGGACTTTGCTTTGGAATGACTGGATGATATTGACATTGGTTTTCTCTGTACAGCCCCAGAGCTGAAAACCGTAAGTCCACACAGGTTTTAGGATTTGCCGGTATAGTAGCAATTTATTATGTAGAGTTAGCTCAGAATTTCTTCCTAAGAGCCAATCCATCTTTCTGTATTTGATGTTTAACTCTTCTTTTTTCTTTTTCACATGCTCTTTCCATTTTAGTTTCGCGTCTTGAGTCATGCCTAGATATTTTGCCGTATTTGCATAGGGAATGTGCTGGGAGTTCAGTTCTACTGGTATCCAGTTGACCTTCTTGTTGGTAAAGTTTACGTGAACAGATTTTGTATCATTAAGTTTTATTCGCCATCTCTTGGTCCAGGTACTGACAATATTAGTAGCTTTTTGCAATTTGCTTGTAGATTCTTCTATGCAATTAGCAACTGCTAAGATGGCCGTATCATCCGCAAACGTCGCTATGTTAGTCTCCTCTATTGTTGACAGGTCCGAGGTGTATAGAACATATAAAGTTGGTCCCAGAACGCAACCTTGTGGTACCCCTGCTGATATTTTCTTTATTTCTGAGTATTCGCCATCTAATTTAACTCGAAAGTGTCGGTTAGATATGTAAGATTTTAGAATTTCATAAAACTGCTTTGGTAAGTCTCTTTGTAATTTATATTCCAAACCTTTATGCCATACTCTGTCAAAGGCCTTTGCTACATCCAAGAAGACGCTTGAACATACTTTCTTTTTTTCAAGTACGTCTTCAATTATGTTTGTAATTCGGTGTACTTGTTCTATTGTTGAATGATTTTCTCTGAAGCCAAATTGATGTGGAGGAACAAGATTTCTTTCTGCTATTATTGGTTTTAGTCTCTTTAGGAGTACTTTCTCGAATAATTTGGAAATTATTGGGAGTAGGGAAATCGGCCTATACGAATTTTTGTCATTAAGTGGTTTGTTTGTTTTAGGTATCATAATTACTTCTGCTACTTTCCATTGACTTGGAACGTGTTTAAGTCTGAACACTGCATTAATTATTTGGAGTAGTTTACGTAGACCTTTTTCAGGAAGAGCTTTTACTATTTGTCCTGTAATTAAGTCATATTCTGGAGATTTCTTTGTATTTCGGTTGAGATTGATTTCCGCTTTTAATTCTTGTAGTGTGACAGGAAATATATTGCAGTTATCCATTTTATATACTGATGGTATGTTTTCCTCTGCAGTTTGTCTAGGTAGTGGCTGAAACGTGTTCTCGAGGTGGGTTGCAAACAACGAAGCTTTTTGCTTTGCACTTATAGCCCATATGCCATCTTCATTTTTTACTGATGGAATTTGTAGTTTAGGTCGTTTTAAACTTTTTGTCGCTTTCCAAAGGGAGTACTCGGTATCTTTTTCCCCAGTAAGGCCACTCAAGTATTTATTAATGGATTCGTTTTTGATTTTTTTAATTAGCAACTTTAGTTTATTGGATAAAAAATTTAGAGTTGTTTTATATTCTGGCGCTCGACTTCTTTGCCAGGCCTTTCTTGCTTTTCGTTTTGCTGCAACCAGTTCCCTAACTTCTAGAGGATAAATAGCATTTCGGCGCATTTCCTTTGAACTTGAGGGGGTACTACTCCCCGCCGCTTCTTGTATACTGTTGTTGAGTTGTTCTAGTTCTTCTTCTAGCTCTATCGGGTTTTTAATTGGCACCTGAAGATCAATATTATCCTCAACAAGTTTCTGGAATTTCTCCCAGCAGGTTTTTTTGTTCGTTAGCGAAGGTGGACTAGTTTTTTTAATAATCGTTGCACTGATTGTCATAATAACAGGCGTATGATCCGACATAATCCCCTCGCTGCTTTCTAGGTATATGTAGTTTTCGTCTATAACTTTGGGGATAAAGAAGTCAATGATATCGGGTATTTTGTTTCTATCCGTAGGCCAATAAGTTGGTTGATCTCCAGAATGGAAATCGCAATTGCATAGTCTTCCTGCTGCAAACAGCTCTCTTCCTTTTTTAGAGGTTACTCTTGATCCCCAGTAGGTGTTTTTTGCATTAAAATCACCTCCGATTATGAAACTTGATCCAAGTGATTTAAATAACGTGCAATAGTCTTGTTTAATTAAATTATATCTTGGGTGGCAATATATTGACGATACACTATATTCTTTGTTGTTATTTATAAATACTTTTAAGGTGACTACTTGCATAAATTCCTCTTCAATTTTAAGATCTATAAAGTGTTTGATGTTTTCTTTTATAACCACCGACGATCCTCCCCTTGCCCTTCCTGCTGGATGAATGGCGTGGTAACAATTGTATCCATATATTTTAAGATATGAAGTTGAAGTAAAATGGGTTTCCGATACTAGGCATATATCTATTTTTTCAGTAAAATACTCCTCCCGTGGAGGTCATTTGAATGAAATTGTATTTCATACTTAACAAATCGCTTCGAAAAATATTCATTCGTCTTTGAATTCAAACCGGATTAAATTGCAAACGTTAGATGAGCCACCCTTTAGATACCGAATGCTACAAATCAATATTGTTACTCATAAAAACCAACATTTTCATAACTTCGGTGCAATACGACGGAACAAGGGAAGCAAGATCCCACAACATAGGGCAACATCCATAAATAAATATTTCGGAAATTAGAGCTCCTTATAATCATTTCCTTCCAATCAAAAGACTGTATCCAAGGCTCCTAGCCCCACAAATAGTTCGCGTCAAAATTAAATAAAAAAAGAACCCGAACCCCGTCGCAAGACCTACTAAACCGATTTTCTCGGTATTAGGACTCATTTCAATCCATTCCTGGCATTAAAAATTCTTTGAAACAGATCCGCGCCCTCCAAAGGACTCCCAAAACAAATTTTCCCGAAATTAGCACTAGCATTAGTATTTGATCCTTGCATTCACCAATTTTTATCCCAATCATGCAAGCCGAATAAACATTAAATAATGCAATTCGGTCCTTTCCGAATGGCCCTCGAAAAGAATTTTCCCGAAACCAGGACCGGTTTCTGGTGCTCGAAAACGTTATCTCCGCAAATTTTTACAGAAACCCCAATCCACCGGACGCCTTTACATTTCAAAACTCCTGGGAGACTAAACAACGTCTGGGTCTGTATGTAAAATCGTGATTGAAGAATCTGTATCATATTGATACCTCGCGCTGTATGTTTAATAAATCAGGCCAAATTCTTGGATATGCAGATGATATCGTGCTTCTTGGCGCAAGACTCAGAAACATCTCCATGGCAAATCTCGGAATTAGCGACCATCATTTTGATAGCATTGAAAACTTTAAATACCCCGGGTCAGTTATAACATCTTTGACTGATATGCAGGCAGAAATAAAAGCCCGAATCGCTGGTGGACAACGAGTTTTCTATTCCCAATCAAAATTATTGCAATCTAGCGACATCTTCGGATTCATCAAATCCAATCGAGCTAGATGGCTCGGCAACGTTGCAAGGGCCACACAACAACGGATTATTATTAAAGCCTTCCATCAAAAACCAGTCGGAGTGCGTCGCGGCGGAAGACCCAGACCTTCGCATATTAGGATGTCGCAACTGGAGGACGACACGGATGGAGGATCATAGTGCGGGCGGCAAAATCCCTTCATGGGATGTGAAATCTAGAGAAAGTGAGAGAAAGAGCGAGAGAGGGAAAGCAATCAAAAATATTACGAAGGATGATTAACACAGGTTTAAGAATAAAGACAAAGGTAGTTTAAAAAAAACTTATTTGAAAAGACACCAAAATGTATAGGCGTTTCAGATCAGTGTTCAAACTAATAAATCTCAATGGTACATGTAACAATTCGTTTGGCAAATTTACTAATTACCACATACTGCACTATATTTGAACTTCAGAGAAGAAACCTCTCGCAAGACTAGGTATTATTGGCTTATGATTTACCGAATTAATGAAACTTCACCAACAACAGTCGTATCAACAGTACAAGTAGTATTCCCTCGTCTATTACCAAAAAGTATATACATCTAAATTAAATTGTTATATTATTTTAAACTTGCTTTGCGACTATAACAGTATATCATCGAGGCCTCCATATGGCCATATCATATTATAGTTACATAATTTTTATGTTTAAACATAAAAATTACCTTCATCATTGCTGAAATATTAAAAAATGAAATAAAAAATTATATTAATTTTAATATAATTTACCCCAAGTCTCTCGGTTCCATCGCATCTGGGGTGTTATTCGTTCCACATATAAACCGTTAACTGTACCTTTGTATGTACATAACATACCCACACACACATACATTTATGTTGTTTTTTTTTATGTTGGCCTATTTACTTAAACATAAAATGTTCATTTTTATTCTGGTTTAATATTTTCAACAACCAACATTATTTAAATTATGGATGACCCATCGGGATCTGCTATATACATTTTTATTTTTCTCTCTCCGTGATGTTTTATGTTTCCATTTTCTCATGTTTTCCATTCTTCTCTGTCATACATACTTACGTGTGTACGTCTACAAATTCCGTACATGGTATCAACATTATACGTTCATTTTCATTCTATTTTCCATCAAATTTAACCACGAAAGTGAAAAAGCTTTAAAATTATTAAAACTTAAGTAGATAATAAATTAGCGTAATAAAATTAAAAAATTTTGGATTAGGAAGTGAGGCGGTTATGTTGAATGCCAGAGATGGATAGATTACCGGAAAAAAATGTAAATTTAAATTTTTAATTACGATATTAAAACAGATTTTGATTTGAATAAATAATTATCAAAATTTTAAATTAATGCTCGTATTATACTCGTAGTTCCAAATAATTGTTTTAAACCGCATTAGATGCCGTAGAAATCTACCTACCATACATACGAGTATGTAGTAGTAAAGTAATTTTATTCAAACCAATGTTTAAACACCCAAAAAACCAAAGCACACAGATGTGTGGAGTGCAGAATTAGAGGTGAGTGGTTGTAATACTAAAAAATAGTTTTATGAAACAGATTTTGATAACGAAATTACATTACATGTTTGGTTGGGTAAATTTATGCTTATTCGTAAACATACATACATATGTTGTATATACATAGCATAAAAGATTTTTTATGCGTGATAAAATTCCATCTTAGGTTTACATACACATTATTTATATCCACATATGAGTTTATTTGGATAACACTTCCTTATTTACGAATCTAACCGAAAGTGAAAGATACAAACCCAAATAACCATAAAGATAATGATGGTCGAATTTATTAAAGCAAATACATAAAAATATTTAGCACATTTAACCGAAACCGATAAAAACAATTGCAATTTTTACTAAATGTCTAAATCAATAACATTCTGTGGTTGCGATCACCTTCCTAATTTAATTATTTGAAGGTTATTGATTTAATTTGTCACATTAAACCAATTAGTTTATTTTTTACGAAATCTTTGAACTGTTTTCGGGTTATTCCAGTTTCCATCAATTAAAATTCGTTATGCCGTTTGAATATAGATACACCTTAACTTCAATCAACGTATTGATTCGCTTTGCAACAGTGATTATACCAAATCATTGTTATGACTAAATCGCAATATATTGGTAGAAGACTTAACGTTTTACATTCTTAAGATTATTCATTTATAGTGAAATGGCCGTTGATATTTTAATTAGCTACAGCACGTTACAATTAGCACATTATTTGATAAACAAAATTAATTTACCATGACATTCTCAATGTCGCAAGCCGATCTGGTGACGGTATTATTTGGGACAATAAAAAACTGTAATTACTATTTTTTGTGTAGTTTATTTATATTTTACAAATTCAGAAACAATCGAAATAGAAAGGTAAGAATAGTTGAGAGCTTCCGAATATAGGAAGTGCATAATTAATTTAATGTTTTCCATATCCACCACCTTCATGGTGGCCTCCGTCTCCATGACCACCATCTCCATGGCCACCTCCGTGACCACCATCATCATGATGGCCACCATCATGCCCACCACCACCTCCGTGGCCGGAATCGCCATGACCACCACCTCCATGTCCTCCATCGCCATGTCCACCACCTCCATGTCCACCATCTCCATGACCAAAACCTCCATGGCCACTATCTCCATGACCAAAACCACCGTGGCCACCATCTCCATGGCCAGCATCTCCATGTCCACCATCTCCGTGGCCACCACCAAAACCACTGCTACCGCCAAATCCTCCATCATGGCCGCCACCACCGCCATAAGCCATTGCTGCGAACACTGTTAATACCACAGCAAAAATCACGATAAACTTCATATTGTTTTTGATTCCTTCGACGACGTATTTAAATGTTAACTCAATCTCAACTTAACTAGTTCTGTATGATTCTAAACGATACTGCATGCTTATATAGTAAAAATATGGTCTCGCAAGAATTGTTGAGTCTGGAGTATAATTTATGTTTAACCTCGTTTCCAAGAATTATAACAAATTAACAACAATAATAATAATAATGGTAATAATTGAATAAAAGAATAAACAAATATTGAATCATGATTTTACAATAATTAATGTATTCAAACTTTTAATTATTTTAATTTTAGCACATATACACAAGTTGTCAATTTTATATGCCCATGAAAACGTGGATCGAAATAATAATTCAACACATAAATATGCGTTTTGTAATAGAGGTTTACTTGTCAATTTTGTACGTATGGACAATTTGCCTTCAAAAATTCACGCTAATCACTCACATCAAAAATTATTTCGGCTTCACACTTGGGTACTTGATTAGAGAACCACCACTAATGATATTTGAACGTATAAATTTTCATAAAATATACAGGATGAGCTTTTATCTCGGAAACGATGCGCGACAGGAGGAAGAAATCATAAGGGTTTATCATAGTTATGATATTAACGAAATAGTTCTAAAGTAATTGGTGTTAAGTGGTTGATCACACAAACAAACTGTGGTTATTGAAACGAAAATATTTACATGTCAATCTGAGAAATAATTAAGTTTAAATACACGTTTAAATCAAACCCAGGCACATCTCCAAGTTGTATACTCCTATATTATTTAAAATATTAAAAATTAAAAAGATTTAAACATTTGTTCCTAAAACAAACTTATTTAATTAAGATTAATAAAAACAAATAATACGTCTTGGGTAGACCTGGGCAATAAAATTGTTTATCAAGTAATTAAATTTTTAGAATAAATCTGAAAATCAATGGAAATAAATAATTTAAATGTCTCACTCCAAAACGACTGTAATAACTGTGATAATTAGTTTTAGTCGCTTACTTAATCATTGGAGTGACCACACTGGCGCAACTCGAAACTTAGTATAAAAATAATCTTTTATTTAGACCCAGTTAAAAATACACTAAATTCTTGTTTTATTAATTAAAAAAATGTAAGAGTTAAGATATCAGCTAAATAAAGCAAAAGAAACTAATTCACACTTACGTATGTGAAGTTAACCCAGAATTCTATCACAGAAAATAAAAATATTTAATCAGGCAACACTAACATATCAATAACCACTTTGCTCATGTGTGAAGTTAGCCCAGCCCAGAAGTTTTATCAATTTGAATGAAAAAACGAAAAACTATATAAAATCAGTGAAATTCAAAGCCCAGAGTTAATTTTCGGGAACTTGCCACGGAACGATTTTCTTCTAATTCAGCTCAAAATCAGCTATTAGTGTATACATTTCAAAATCATGTAGCCCTGATCCGAGACATTTTTAGTTTTGGCGAAATAATTTTAGATTTATCGAGTTTCCCAGCCCAGAGTTCATTTTCGGGAACTTGCCACGGAACGATTTTCTTCTAATTCAGCTCAAAATTAGCTATTAGTGTATACATTTCAAAATCATGTAGCCCTGATCCGAGACATTTTTAGTTTTGGCGAAATAATTTTACATTTATCGAGCGAGACAAAAAATTATATAAAAATCAATGAAATTCCCAGCCCAGAGTTTATTTGCGGGAACTTGCCACAGATCGAACTTTTTTAGCATTGCTAGTAATTTTTCTTTACTATATGTAATTAAGAAGTTTACATTTTTTTGGTACTTCAGTTTTTAATTTTTTTATTATACCGGGTGTTTCTTTTAAACTGAGACGATCAAATATCTCGAAAAATAGCCACTCTACGGAAAAAATGTCCATAATCAAAACTTAATCATACCGCGGGGGAAATACATTAGTGCAAAAAAATACTCCCTTACCCCCCGCTTTGTAGGTGGGGCGGGGGTAACTTTTAAACTAAGATAGGAAGCCATATTTTTTATTGCAGATACGGATTCTACGACAAAAAGTACGTATGATTTGAATGAAATATTTTGTTCGGTTCATGATAGATGGCGTTGTAATCGACGAAATTCAATTTTTTCAATTTCTCCTTAGAACACACGCATTCGATTCTGCAATACGTTTGAAATAAAAAACATCACGTTTTCATTGGAAATACTCGAAATTCGTCATCAAAACAATTTATTCAGTTTTGTAAATCACATTTAACATTTGTGTTATTTCTTATCTTCATGTTTTTCGTAATTGCAAAATAAACGATAAAATACTTTAGAATGGAGCGTTTAACTTGCCAGAGATAATTGAAATGGTTCTGGTTTATGGAGAAGCTGGCAGAAATCTTGAAAATGCTGTTGCTATTTACGCTCAACGTTTTCTGGATAGGATTCGTTCACGTGCTTCATTTGGCCGTACTATCAAACAATTTATTACTGATGGAAATGTTCAACCGAAAAAGAGCACCCGTATAGCAACAGTCACTGGAGAAAATAATGAAATTGCTGTATTGGCAGCAGTGGCTCATAATCCTCATGTTAGTACACGAGAAATAGTTCGCGATTCGTCTTTTACAAACCATGGAACGGTAATTTGACATAACATGCATTATTGGAGTGTTACAAATCCGCACTGGCTTCGTCAAGTTGAACATCAGCGTCCTTGGACTGTCAACGTGTGGTGTGGAATAATTGGCAACAAACTCATAGGCCCCCACATTATTGAAGGCAACTTGAATGGTCAAATGTACCGAAACATTTTGGAAAATGAACTGCCAATATTACGTGAAAATTTGAGCTTAGAAGTGAGACGGAACATGTGGTTTCAACATGATGGTTGTCCTGCACACTATTCGGTGGTGGCACGTGAAATACTTGATCGTGATTTCAATGGTCGCTGGATTGGTAGAGCTGGTCCGGTAAATTGGCCTGCCAGATCACCAGATCTTACTTCGCCAGATTTCTTTTTGTGGGGCTATCTCAAAGACTAAGTTTACAAACAAGAACCAACAACACGTGAGAACATGATTGAGCGAATCAGAAATGCGTGTGCTGAAATTCAACCAGACACACTTCTCAGTTGTGTACAATCATTTGAAATGCGTATTAAAAAGTGCATTGAAGTCGCAGGCCATCATTTTGAACACTTATTTTAAGCTAAAATTGTTTTATTCACCTGCCATTTACATTAATAAATTGTTTTGATGACGAATTTCGAGTGTTTCCAATGAAAACGTGATGTTTTTTATTTCAAACGTATTGCAGAATCGAATGCGTGTGTTCTAAGGAGAAATTGAAAAAATTGAATTTCGTCGATTACAACGCCATCTATCATGAACCGAACAAAATATTTCATTCAAATCATACGTACTTTTTGTCGTAGAATCCGTATCTGCAATAAAAAATATGGCTTCCTATCTTAGTTTAAAAGTTACCCCCGCCCCACCTACAAAGCGTGGGGTGGGGGACTATTTTTTTTGCACTAATGTATTTCCCCCGCGGTATGATTAAATTTTGATTATGGACATTTTTTCCGTAGGGTGGCTATTTTTCGAGATATTTGATCGTCTCAGTTTAAAAGAAACACCCGGTATATAAACAAATCAAATTTAATAAATTTGATAATTTTTCGTTTTTTCATTAAAATTGATAAAAATTCTGGGCTGGGCTATCTTCACACAAGAGCAAATTCGTTATTGATATGTTAGTGTTGCCTGATTAAATATTTTTATTTTCTGTGATAGAATTCTGGGATAACTTCACATACGTATCAGTAGGCGAAAATTAAAATAATTTTAACACCAGTCACTGGTGCCCATTCTCACTTTTCAGATCCAATTATTATTTAATAAGCACAGATGTACTTACGATACTATACTTAACGATTCTTGTATTCCGAAGATGTTCCTATTGCTGTTGATCTGTCCTCAAACAATAATTTACATATTTTTTTATGAGCTAATAATACAATTTTCATTTATTTTTTTATTTTGTGTACAGAAAATTGTGTATTTGTGGTTTGTCATATTACAAGAGCCACGCCAATCGAGTTTTAGAACCTCTTGTTTGAAAATAAACTCCCTTTACTGGCCGTAGGTGCAACCCTTATACAAAATAAATACTGTAAACTAATAATGTACACATCACAATACATATAATTTAAAAAACCGTAACAATACATATTTTCCTGTATACACCCAAAATTTAATTATTTTAATTTTATGTTAATTAATACCAAAGAAAATAATTAAGGAGTAATAGGATTTGATTTCAAGTTAAAAAAAACATAACGAACGAATTAAAATCAATAAAAAAATTCTTCTTGTCTAATTTCAGTGTAATGCTGCGGTAGGAGTTAAATCATTTTTTGATATGATGCACTCGGGCCCAAACAAATTGATGTTATTTGGTGCTGCCTGTACTCACGTCACAGATCCAATAGCAAAAGCAAGTAAACATTGGCATCTGACCCAGTTGTCATACGCCGATACACATCCAATGTTTACGAAAGATGCATTTCCGAATTTTTTTCGTGTTGTACCATCGGAAAATGCCTTTAACGCCCCACGGCTTGAATTACTAAAACATTTTAATTGGACACGAGTTGGTACAATATATCAAAACGAACCACGATATTCATTACCTCACAATCATTTGGTCGCCGATTTGGACGATATGAATATGGAGGTGGTAGACACACAAAGTTTTGTTAATGATGTTCGCGAATCACTGAAAAAATTGAAAGAAAAGGATGTTCGAATTATACTGGGGAATTTTAATGAGTACTGGGCGAAACGTATATTTTGTGAGGCGTATCGACTGGAGATGTATGGCAGAGCATATCAATGGCTGATAATGGGCGCATATTCAACCGAATGGTGGAATACGTCTGGAAATTGTACTGCCGAAGAGTTGAGAACGGCTTTAGAATCAACAATACTGGTGGACTTACTGCCGCTTTCTACAACAGGAGACATCACAATTTCGGGAATTGTAAGTATAACTAAAAATTGTTTATTTCTATGTTTATAGATAGAAATATTTTTTCATTGTTGTTCCATGTATGATTATCTAATATTTGCTCTTATTCGAGTGTCAATGACAAAACACTTTGTATTTATTTACAATCCATCACTTTAAATAATATTTTAAATTTTGATTGTTTCAGACTGCCGATGAATATCTCGTGGAATACAATCGGAGGCGAGGCAATGAATATTCCCGATTTCACGGGTATACATACGATGGAATATGGGCGGTAGCATTAGCGATTCAATATGTTGCCCAAAAAAAGGAAGAATACAAATTGTCGATAGCAAATTTTCAATATCGCGTCAAAGAATGGGAAATACTTTTCCTCGAAGCACTTAAGAATACTAGTTTTGAGGGTGTCACTGTAAGTTAACTACACAGCAATTATACATATAAATGTGTATAGACCAACAAAAAATAATAATAGTAATTATTTTTCTCTAGGGACCTGTGAGATTTTACAATAATGAAAGAAAAGCCGGAATATTAATAAAACAATTCCAAACAGATAAGGAAGTTAAAATAGGAGAATATAGCTCTTTAAATTCTCATCTAGATTTATCGCTAGGACAACCATTAAAGTGGGTAAGGAATTAAAAAATAAAAAATGAATGGATAAAAACTTTCCAGGATTTTTCATTTCAACTGCAAAATATAAATTTCCAGGGAAATAAAACAGAACACGAAAATAATATTCAGGGCGCAAAAAACGACATGTGGGTTTTATATGCCACGTGATAAACAACTAAACGTATAACATATTCTTGGAAATATATTTGTACCGGGGATCAAAAATATTTATAGCTTTGGGTAACGTTTTGTTAATCTTACTATATGGTTTGGAAAATGAGTATTATTGGTGGTGAGCAGCAGTGAAACTTTTAATTCAGTCGATTTAATTTTGTATTTGACATGTTTTGTTAAGCATTAGTATTATCAGTTTTCTATATTCGTTGGAAAAACTTTCACTGCTAGAATAAAGTGATTTACTTAGAAAACGGGTATATCTTTGATTGGAAATTAATTACAATTCTGTATGAACCAAACGTTATACATAACACATAACCCAGTTACTAATTTGTGATTATGAGATTATGTAAGAATCTATTTGAGTTGAGATTTTTTCCTAAAAAGATAAAATTTTAAATATTGAAATCTTTCATTATGACCTTATTTTCTTGTTTTTTCTTTGATTTTTTATGTCCAATTCATTAGTTGTTTTCATTTACGAAGGTGGGCTTTTTAGGGTGGATCGTACACTAATACGACAAAAACTACCAGATCTATTACAGATGTAGCGGCTGTAATCATTCAGAATACAT
This sequence comes from Nephrotoma guestfalica, assembly GCA_963691935.1. NCBI lineage: Eukaryota > Metazoa > Arthropoda > Insecta > Diptera > Tipulidae > Nephrotoma > Nephrotoma guestfalica. The sequence goes on along the minus strand of OY829913.1, from coordinate 235,219,954 downwards.
TCTTCAAGTCAAGCTAGTCACATAAGCTTACGGAATGGCCATATCCATCCGTTTTCCAACTTTTTGGTAAATCATGCTTCATCGCACCCTTAGCCGCGATTATGGCCTTCAAACAGCCGACAAAGCTATTGCATGCAGCACGAAAGTGGCTCTGCGGTATTTTGACCCATTCCCGGCGAATATCAACCTTGCTCTTCAAACCGAGAAATCTAGCGGATTTGCATCTGGTGAATTTGGTGGCCATTGGGCAGTGGAAATGAACCGCGGAACGTTGTTTCTCAGCCAATCTTTATGACTCGGTGCCGAGTCCTGTTGTAACGTCCAGGCTCTGTGGCTAAAATGTTTTTATGCCCAAAGCTTCAACGCTTCATCCAACACATGATCCCGATAAATTTGAGCATTTATCTTGATGCCACGGTCCAAACAAACGAGCGATGAACGGCTTTCTGCCGTTACGGCGGCCCAAATCATCACCATCGACGGCGCTTGGTTTCGAGTGGCAATCCGTTGGTCCAAATTTTCAATAGTACGGCCGGCCAAGTAAATCCGGTCGTTTTGCTTGTTCACATATTGCTCAATAACGAACGGTGACTCATCAGAGAATACCAAATTAGGCAAATCGCCACTTTCGTGCAAGCGTAACAACTCCTTTGCTCTTTCCACTCTAACTTTTCTTTGCGCATCGGTGAGACCATGCGTTTTATGGAATTTTAAGGCCTTTAGTCCAAGATGATCTATCAATATGTGCTGCATCCGTTCGAGCGAAATGTTCGCCTCACGAGCCATTTTTCTGCCGCTACGGCGCGGATTCCGAGCCAATTTGGCCTTCACCTTCCGAATGATATCCGGCGCTGTTGAAAGTGCGTTTCGCTCCACCACCATGGCGTTTTGCAATGCTGCCAGTATCGTTATAACGATTTATGGTGCGGTACACAAACATTTTATTCACATGCAGATGTTTGAACAATCTGCGGCTGTGGTTTTCCAGCCAAATATAGAGCAATCCCACATTACGCTTGAATTCCATTGCGAATAACTTTTTTTCTGAATATTTCCCACTAAAATGCTTTTGTACGCTTGTAAACAATGAACTGTCATTAGTGTAAATTTGAGCGCTCTATAACAAAATACTGTAATTCTCATACATATTATCTAAAAACGCAGTATGTCTAAATGAAACTCATTAACTAACATCACTCGGAATGCTGCGTGCTAAGTATAATTCGGTTGAATCTTTCAACCGGTCCATCCGCTCGAGGTGTTGCTGTAGCGTTAAGTATGTTCTATCATAAATGCTTCAACAAGGTTCGATGAAAAAGCCGAAGCTCTCTTCATTATTATACTGACATACATCCGATAATTCATTAGTTGCATTTATGACATGTTGGGGAAAGGAAATTTTAATTTCATTCAATAGAAAATCGATCTTACACAGTTCATGAATAATCTTTTGTAGTCAGAAATGTTTGGGTATTTCTGATTGCTATTTTCGGGTAACGTCGACGACAAAACAATTGAAATAAAACGGATCATTAGTAAATTTAAAACTTGTATTTTGATAATTTTTCTTTGATTCGGTGAATGTTAACATGTTTTTAATAAACGAGTTGCTGGTCGTTTAATCGTCCTCTTATTACACAGTTATCAGCCACTAGATTTCAGTCATACTCGTTACAAAAAATTTCCATTGTTTACATTATTTTACCTCAAAAAAAGTCCGCGCTAGTCTGAAAACATTACTTTCGAGATACTCTTCTCTACAGGGCAGACAGATCGACTGGTTAGAATTAAACATAACCTTTTTGAATATATAGATGTCCCAGTGAAATTTAGCGGAAATCGGGTCACCGTAAGTAGGTTCTATAAGTACTTTCGTCATTTTCTTTTTTTTTTTCAAATAATTTGAAAAGTAGAGCATTTACGATAAAATCGATTAAATACTCGTTCTAGAGCATTCTAAATTAAATTTACTCGTCCAATTAGTTTTCCAAAACTCAAGCAGAAGTGGCGATTGCGGAAAATATCTGTTTTTTTTACCAAAATTTTACTTTTACAGCCCAAAGAGGTTGATTGATCAGGATTAAATTTCAATGAAATTTGGTGGAAATCGCTGTACTCGAAGTGGCAGGTTCCTCAGGAGCTCCCTAGCTTTTTTGCAAATATTTTAAAAATCAAGCATTAGCGAAAACATCTACCAAGAACATAACAATTCTAAAGTACATTTGCAACAAAATCAGTTCACTTATATATTTCTAAATTTTAAGCGGAAATGAGGTTTTTGAGAAAATCGGTTAAATGCCACGTTTATAACAACCACCGGCCGATAGTGAAACAGAAAATACGTAATAAAAATTATTAAACCTTTGGCAATGCCAGATTTTCAATAGTTCTGTATAATTTGGTCAAGAAATATGCACCTCAAATCCTATTGCATCATTAAAATTAATGTGTAATTTAATGCGAACACGTACAAACGTTCTACAAACGGAAACAAATATTTTAATACTAAAAGCAGGTCTTCGTTATTAATTATGACGAATACGCAAAATTTTTAATCTTAATACAGAGCACAAATTCAGCACGTAGCACGATCATTTTGGTGGATATCGACTACCTAGCCGGAAGATGCTATTGGTTCCTTTTCACCTTTGCTGTAGAAATCAAAAAACCAATGCTACATTGGTGACAGGGAAGTTGATATAAACTCGTTGTTGTTTTGAATTTTCACATGTGAGCCTTTTGAGGATCTTTAAGTTCTGTAGTGTTCTTTTACTCGCCTTAGTAATCAAGTGCGAAGAATCCACGATTGTCGTAAATTCGTGGAAAAATAAAATCGAATATTGACTACAACACTAATATATTTAATATTACTAATTTCAACATGGGCCAAATCTTAAGAGTCCAGCATTAGTAAATTTGATGCTGTATAAGATAGCGGAAATTTCTCAGCGGAAAATAAGAGATTTCGCTAGTCGCCGCAAGTGGCAGCGCAATCGCAAAAGAGAATTTATTTTGTTATATAATTACCAGCGGAAATTTATTATTCATTTTGCATCTTTTTTCACTAAATGAAACACACCAGCGGAATAAAATATTAAAAGCGATCCTTAAAATGACAAATTGATTGATATCCGAAGTAAAGGAACTCGGTAAAACAAATCTTGAAATTTAACATTATTCCGTCTTTCCGCCATACTAAACGAATGACGATGAAATTTAGATAAAAGTATTGATCAGAAGTCCAAAACTTAGGAAAAAATTCTAGCATCTGTTCATGCTGGACTAAACTAGGCCATTTCATAACCAATCCTTTTGAAAATTTAAATTTTTTTATCAATTTATTATCAGTTTTTGGCCAATATCTCAAAGACTTCCACTAGTAACCAATACTTTCGACTGTTTTTCTAATAGCTTCTCAGTATGACCTAATCTATTAGAAAAACGAGGAAAATTTGGGGAAAATTGATGGATTAGAATTTTCACTATAATTTTTTGATTTTCTGCGGCCATATAAGTTATTTTCAGTTTTTGGTCGATATCTCAAAAACTTCCACTAGTAACCAATACTTTCGATTGTTTTTCTAATAGCATAAGTATATGGCCGCAGAAAATCAAAAAATTATAGTGAAAATTCTAATCCATCAATTTTCCCCAAATTTTCTTGGTAGTCTCAGTATGACCTAAGCTATTAGAAAAACAACCGAAAGTATTGGTTACTAATGGAAGTTTTTGAGATATCGACCAAAAACTGAAAATAACTTATATGGCCACAAAAAATCAAAAAATTATAGTGAAAATTCTAATCCATCAATTTTCCCCAAATTTTCCTCGTTTTTCTAATAGATTAGGTCATACTGAGAAGCTATTAGAAAAACAGTCGAAAGTATTGGTTACTAGTGGAAGTCTTTGAGATATTGGCCAAAAACTGATAATAAATTGATAAAAAAATTTAAATTTTCAAAAGGATTGGTTATGAAATGGCCTAGTTTAGTCCAGCATGAACAGATCCTAGAATGTTTTCCTGTTTTGGACCCCTGATCAATACTTTTATCCAAATTTCATCGTCATTCTTTTAGTATGGCGGAAAGACGGAATATTGTTAAATTTCAAGATTTCATTTACCGAGTTCCTTTACTTCGGAGATCAATCAATTTGTCATTTTAAGGATCACTTTTAATATTTTATTCCGCTGGGATGTTTCATTTAGTGAAAAAAGAGATACAAAATGAATAAAAAATTTCCGCTGGTAATTATATAACAAATTAAATTCTCTTTTGTGATTGTGCTGCCACTTGCGGCGAGTAGCGAAATCTCTTATTTTCCGCTGAGAAATTTCCGCTATCTTATACAGCATGTTGAAAAGCGTCTTCTAAATAAGCAGCAAATAGATAGACTTTCTGCCTGTCACTTTTAGCCCAGGAACCGTCATCATTTTTGATAGGTGGCACATGCATTTCGGCTCTTTTTAGCTCCTTCGTTGCTTTCCAAAGCGAGTAATTGTCATCCTTTAGTTCAGAGAGACCTCGAAATTGCTTATTTAAGCATTCGTTCTTTATTTCCATTACTATTTGTTTTAATTTTTTGCACAGAAAGTTGAGAATATTTTTGTGTCGCGGAGCACGAGTCTGCTGCCATATTCTACGAAATTTCCGTTTCTCTTTAACTAGTTCTCTGACCTCAACAGGATAATTGTGTTTCCTTGTGGTGTTAGTATGAGAAATCGGAGAACGTTCCCAAGCAGCTTGTTGGATATTATTATTAAATGTTCTTCTAGTTCATTAGATTTGTTCGCAAAAATTGGTTTTATTGTGTGTTAATTTAGGTGAATTATCTTTTTTATTATCATTGTACTCAAAGTCATTATCACAGGTGAGTGGTCAGATGATAGTCCTTCACTATTTTTAATGCACGTGTAGTCCTCTAAAACGCTTTTTGTTACAAAGAAGTCAAGAAGATCTGGTATTTTATGGATGTCAGCAGGCCAATATGTTGGTTTATCGCCAGAGAGAAATTGACAGTTGTTCTCGCGAGCTGCATTTAGTCACTGTTTTTGAAGTTTCTGTTAAATGAGTTTCTGATACAAGACATATCGCTCATTTGCAGCAACCGTGTTACAATTCAAAATTCACTCATTTCTAAGATATTCGAATCAAACGATTCCCAATAGTTCATATTTTTATTATTTTGTATCAAAACATACACTCTTATGCAAATTTGGTAAAATTAATATTTTAAGATATTGGAAACTGTTCGAAGAAAATTTGCAAAATATTAAACAATTCGAAAAATTAAGATCCGGTTGAGGAGGTAGGAATAGAAAAAAATATATTTTACTAATCAGAATGTATTTTTCAAATCGCTCTAACTATTTGAAAATTTGTCGTCACCTTTGTTTTTATCTTATATAACTTTCCAATGACTAATATGCATACTTGCATGCAATGCGAAGGGGAAACTCCCCATTTCTCTTATTTTGTTTCACTGCGACACTTGATTACTATCATCTGTGAAATTAAGTAATAAAACCCATTACGTTCTATTGTTTTGATATTTTTTCTCCTCCCAAATTTATTGTACTTACTTTAGTGTCACTCTGTATAAGTTGGATACAGGGTAAATCAATGTAGCATTATGTATGTGCACTGTCGAATGAAAAAGTTGGTTGTGCATGAAAAAATAAAACTACTTAGTTTTCAAGATTTTTTGAAAATGTTTAATTATTTTGGTTTTAGGTTTACTCTATGAATTCATAATTGAGAATTTTAGTCAGCTGCTTGTTTGAAAAACGTTCAGTTTTTTCACCGTGTACTGTAGGACCATAAAGCAGGCTTTGTGGCTTAGGAAAGTATTCAACAAATTTTTGCGTTGATTTACTGAGAAATCGCAAAAATAAACAAAAAGAATATAAAAAAAATATTTTGAAATTCAAATTTAATTTACTAATAATGCAAGTAAAATATTTGAATTAAACGCCTTCAAGAGGGGTAAGAACAATACTTAAACGACACTAAAATCGCCAGCATTCAAAGAAGGTGTCGGTACGTTTTTGCAAAAAATAATAAAGTTCAGGTGACGAATTGTAAAGACGAGGGAATTTTCTCGAAAGCTGAAAATGTTTGTAAAACCTTCGTAACATAACACATAGGCGTTGCATTTGAATAAAACGCCGGGTATGCATACTATTCTTCTACATTTCTTGCTTACTATAGCTGATCGAGCATCTGCCATTTCGAACATGTTTAAGTAATGAATAGTGTCTATTTAAAATATATAATTTTTCATGTTTTTAATTTAAACAAATGTCATTCTTATTATATTCTTAAGACGCTGTTGTCAATTAAATGGCGATAAACGTATTTATTATAAGCATGCTGCATTGCTTACGTCATTTAATTAATTACCTAACGACTATAATAGATATTTATTTAAAAAGCATTAAAGCAAATCTCTACACAACCAGTATTTATTTTGCTTAATTAAAAATCTACCAAATAATTAATTCATTATAGACATTACATACCTACATACGCTACCATAATATTAACCGAAAATGGTTTTCACTATTAAAGTAAAAATATAAATTTTCCTATGCATCTAAAAAAATATCCATAAATTATTGGCGGTAGTTCCGAAATTATTTACGCTATTTGTTATTAAAACTATCCATTCGTACATTGGGCAAATAATGTTCATCCATTACATAAATTACCAAATAATTAATAAAAAAATCCAAAAACTACAGTTAGTATAGATATTTTGATACGCATATGTAATTATATGCATATAATCCCACATCATTATAATATTTAGGCATACTCGTATATTAATAAAAGTGTGGTTTTCTGTGTATAAAATATATGGTAGCCTGGTATAAGGGCATATTTTAAAACAGTATATGTCTCACTAAATCATGGCATCAGATAACAAAAAAACAATAATAATTAGAATAGGTTAATGACATCGCTCGTGACAAAGAACAGTGACACAACTCAACAAATTTTATATTTTTCAGCAACGCATAAACAAAAAATAGTGATTACTCTTCGCGCTCTATCACATTCGGCGAAGGACAAACAAAAAGATCTTTTCTGCAGGATATGAAATCAAACGCGAGAAAAAGTTGCGTCTCATGCGATATGTGAGAAAGAGTTATATACTTATAGTTATTAGAAAAGGCAACAAGAATATATGAAAACTACAAACTAACAGCTGTCGGATTCTTGAAATAACAAAATTATGTCATATTCGTTCAAAATGTCAGGCAACACAAACTTACCCAGATTCAGCTGGCAGGGTAAAAAAACTTACACTACATATATGGGTTGTTAGGGTAACATTTTGGCATGACATGTTCGTTCGAGAAAAAAAACGTATCCAGTGTAACTTAAAAAATCGCGATATTTTATCAAATTTTATAAAAAATTTACGCATACATATATGGGTCATTCCATTATATTTCAGGGAATCGCCCAAAATTTTTTTTTTTTTTTTAACAACTTTATTGATATGGCTACTACAATCTTAAACATTATTAATTCATTAGTAAGGTTGGCATTAGTACTTATGAGATAAGCATAAACTTGTGTGGGTCTGCTGGACCAGTGTCCAGTTCCCTTGGTTTATAATTTTCATACGGTTAGCTCATGTGGTTTGATTCGTTTGAGCCGCCTGACTTCGTTTGTACTGTCCAGTAGTTGTACGGCCTCAAGATTGGTGTGGGTAAGAAGTCTCTTCTCATGTTTTATGGCACATTCGCGGATAACGTCGTCTATCAATTGTATTTCTAAATCATTGTGGATTTCCTTGTTAGTCACAAATCGGTAGGCGTTGGTGACCATTCGAAGAAATTTATTTTGGCTTCGTTGTATAATGTCTCTATTGGATTTATGTGTACAACCCCATAGCTGCGCACCATACATCCATATTGGTTTGAAGATAGTCTGGTATAACAGTCTTTTGCAATACAGGTTCATTTTGGAATGATATCCAATTAACCAGCTTTTTGTCTCACGTGATGTTTCCAGTTGAGCCTGGAATCTAAATGTAGACCAAGGTATTTTGCCGATTCAGCCTGCGGCACTTGCACTCCTTTGAGGTGTATATGAAGAGTGTTATTTTTATGTCGGAGCGTAAATGTCACATATGTTGATTTGAGCTCATTCGGTCCGATTTTCCAGTCAATTGTCCATTTAGTAACGTTGTCCCAACGTGGTTGAAATTCGTCTACTGACATAATTACAGTGTCGTCAGCGAACGTGCCGATGAATGTTTTATTCGTTGTAGGTATGTCCGCAGTATAAAGAAGGTAGAGGAGGGGACCCGATACGCTTCCCTGCGGAACTCCCGCAATCGCTGGATAAAAGTCAGAACATGTTTCTTCATGAATGACTCTGAATTGGCGATCAGAGAGGTATGATTCAAGCAGCTGGCAATAGTTTTGTGGTAGAATTTTGCTCATTTTGAATGTCAATCCCTCATGCCAAACCCTATCGAAGGCCTGGGATACATCCAGAAATACGGCGGGGCAATATTTCTTTTCTTCTAACGCTTGCTCCATTACCGCAGTTATTCGATGGACTTGATCTATGGTGGAGTGGTTATTCCTGAATCCAAATTGGAAATCAGGAACGTTTACCATTGGCTTTAGACGTTTTAGTAGCAGTTTCTCGAACAGCTTTGATAAGGTCGGAAGCAGTGAGATTGGTCTGTATGATGTTACTTCTTCATCTGGTTTACCTGGTTTCTTTAGCATAATTATTTGGGCCATTTTGAAGCATTTGGGTACATACTTCAATCTCATACAGGCATTAAATAAGTATGTGATCAAGATGATTGCTTTACGTGGAAGTTCCTTGAATAGACCCGGTGATATTTCATCAATTCCTGGTGCTTTTTTATGATTAAGATTTTTGTCGATTTCTTTAGCAATTTCCATTGGCGTGACCCTTTTAAAGTCCTGATTTGGTTGATAAACCGGTGTTACATCAATGTTGGATTGAATGTCATGGGGTTGGAACACTGCTGCTAGGTGTTGAGCAAAGAGTTCCGCTTTGTCTTTGTCTTGTCGAACCCAACTGCCTTGAGCATTCCTTAAAGGTGGTACTCGAACTACAGGTCGTTTAAATCTTCTGGTTGCTTTCCATAACGAGTAGTCTTTATCCATTTCTGGACCTAGCCCGCTTAAGTAGTTTTTGAAATTTTTGATTAGTCTATTGACTTTGTTACTTATTCGATTAAAAGTTGTCTTGTCAGCGGGATTTCTGGTGAGGTGCCATATTCTCCTCGCCCTTCCTCTTGCCTTGATTTGTTCCCTGATTTCAGCCGGGTATTTGACTTCAATCTCTGCTTTGTCCTTTGATTCAGGAGTAGCTAGTCTAGCAGCCATTCGAGTGTATTCAATAAAATTGTTTGTTTGTTGTTCCAATTCTTCATTGCTTTTGATACTAACTTTTAATTCAACCAGATCTTCCAATTTTTCTCTGAAGATGTCCCAATCCGTGAATCTATTAGTAAGGTTTTGCCTTTTCTGTTTCTTTATTACTGTAGCGCTTACTGACAACAGTACAGCAATGTGCTCAGATGTTAGGTCGTTAATTCCTTCGACTCTAGTGTAACTTAGAGGAATACCTTTTATGATGAAGAAATCCTGTAGATCTGGTATTTTTCCTGCATCCGTTGGCCAATACGTTAGTCCCCCTGGGGACAGATACCCGCATTTGTTTTCATGAATGGCATTGAACAAGGTGTTACCTTTACCAGGAGAAATAAGCCTGGAACCCCATGCTGTATGTTTTATATTGTAGTCCCCTGAAATAATAAATCTTGGACCGAGCTTATTGAAGACGTTATTAAATTGTAACTTCGTTGGTGTATGCCGTGGAGGACAGTACGCTGCTGCAATATTTAGATCTGCGCCATTATATTGGATTGAGATAACAGTTGCTTGCAAATAGTTTTCACGAATATCCTCTTGTCGATTGTGTTTGATATTATTTTTGATCAGTACAGCTGAACCACCTCTAGCTCTTTCACTAGGATGGGTTGTCCAGTAGGAATTAAAACCCCTTATTCTGATAAAGCTTTTGTTGGGGAAGTGCGTCTCTGAAATCAGCGCAATATCAATGTTGTTTGTATGGAGAAATATTTCCAGTTCGTGGGCTCGTTGGTTGAGCCCATTAGCGTTCCAAGCTACAATGCGTAGGAACGAGTTAACCATTTGTGAGTATGCTGACTTTTTCGCTAGGTGGATAGATATAGGTTTCCAGTTTTGTCACCCTCTCCGCTAAATGACCAAGTGACTGTTGAATTTGGCTAAGCAATTTAATAATTTCAGTGTTATTTGACTCGTTGGCGATTTGCGCATAGGATAATCCAACTGTGGATGGTGTGATTGTGGTTTGTGGTTTAGCAACTTTGGTTTGTAATTGCTGCACTGCGCTTGTTCTATTATTCTGTTGACTTTTAATTTTGTTCTGATATACACGGCATCCTTTATAATTTGCAGTATGCCCTTGTTGTTGACAAAGAGCACAAGAAGGCGTGATATCTGGTGTTTTCTTGCATTTTGTCTTGTGGTGATTTTCCGCGCATTTAACGCATTTGGTTTGACGATAGCAAAAGCTCTTGGTATGTCCAAGTTGTTGACAATTCGTACATTATGGAATTCCCCTTGTCTTGTTAGGTGGCTCAATTTTAACTATACAGTACGCAACTTTCTTGATATTGTAAATGATATTGTTGATATTGTTTCTTGATAATGTTTGTTCTTTTTTATTGTTGCTCTGATAAAAAAAGAAGATACGTGTATTTTTATTTTTTATTTAGACATTCGAAATTCCCGTTAATCGATATGTCAGTTTGAACAGCTTTCGCACTTTTAATATTGTGTCTATATATAAAATGTTGTATTTTCCGTTTTGTAAAAGATATCGTTTTCGTTTTAACTACGTTGGTGAAGGTGAATATGAAAGGTGAATATTTATGATTAACAAATAAATTTAAAAAAAATTCAAAGTACCGTTATTTTCGTAGTTATGGCAAGATATATGTGCGCACGGCTTTTTACCGCTAGAGGGCGCAGCTACCAAAATCTAAAAACTATTTATAGAGGGTTTGAAAGATAGAGGTTGAGCCTTTTAAACAAGCAATAAATCATATTTGTAACTGTATCTAGTTTGCCTGCTACATGACTTTAAAGTTGAAAAATTACAAAATTTTCATTTTTTTTCGTTGTGAATGTGAATCAAATTTAGGGAAAAGGGCGACATATATTCTATTCCTAGGAATAACTTTCATCACAATTAAGTAGAACTTCCAATAAGTCTAAAAGCAAAACTTTATGTTACATAATTTGAGCACCAGAGGATTTCAAATTTAAAATTCGCATTTTAATTTGTAAAACAAATTTGTAACTTAAATGCAATTTTAATGTGTTTTTAGTTTTAAACCTGAAAATCCAAAATTTTAAATGAGATTTGGAGAGCATACAACCAGCAAGGGACATCATACATATGTTCTTCCTAACTTTGTTACCAGAGAATTATTCAGTGGCTAAAATTATGGATACATAAAATTATTAATATCATTATTAATTATTTTGTCATTATCAAGTATTAAACTTCGAAGTATATGGCAGAAATGTCGAAAAATCTCATCAGATCACACTGCCTCTTACCGAATTCCACTCCATTTGTATTCTATATATAAAAAGCTTTTTGCTAGGAGAAGATCGAAGCGATTTCGTCTATTCCACAGGTCCCTAGTTATAATAATTGCAAGGGCCCGAAGTAGAACTAGGGAAGATTTATTTATTTAACACAACATTGACAAAATCACCCGACATGTTTTTAGAAAGGTTTCAGTGGGTTTCAGAACAATTCTTTCCTAATGATATTACATTACTACAACAGATGAATAAAAATGATGAACTGAATGAATGAAAATAGATGAATAAAAATCATTTTTCATTACTAATGAATTTCTAAGCCGCGAATAGAGTCGAGATTTTGCTATAATTATACAAGTAGTTGGACAAAAATATAATGTTAATAAAATTTGAAGTTTAAAAAGCATTTTCAATTTCAAGCTGTCTTTCCGCTCGGCAAGAACTGTTACAGACATGACAGATTCCAACAGCTAGTTTAAATTCAGGTCGGTAAATGGGGTGGGTAAACTATGATAACATTCTGGTTAAAATAATTGTTTATAGTATTGGTTCTGTCCTTATGTATGTAACAGACACATTCGTCCGAACTAAAGAACCAGCAGCCTACAAATATTTCACTTATCTATTGATACTATTGATCTATCTCACAAAACTTCATTTGATGTGGCTACTCTCTTTGAAGCGGAAAATGGCAAATACAGTTATTCCAAACTTGGAGTTCTTACGTTGCCAACACAATAATGTAAGTTGTACATTTATCAGGTCTCATTTCTCTAGCAATGAGTTTGCACGACATTTATTTTATTACATTTTTGGAACACAAGTACTTTGCAGAAAACAAACTAATAAACATTAACATTTGACCCCGAAGATTTTCGCTGTATTAAAACTTCTCTTTTTTAGTTTCTAGAGGCGACAAACCCCAAAAATCATTCTAGTTACAATAAACAAATGCGAAGAAGTGTCTCATTGTTGTCGGTTGGCTAAAATAAAAATTCTAAAATTGGTAAACACCCTACTACAAAATAATCCACCGGTATCTTTCAGTACAAGAAAAAACAACACAAACAGATTTTATTTCATTTGCTTATTTATTCAAAAAGAAAAATTGTATGGAGAACAATCAAAACTAATTAAAAATATTTTTATAAACAAATAATAAAACAAAATAAATATTTTATTACATTAAAATTTTAAAACAAACTTAATATTAACAAAAAAAAAATTATATTGCGCTTATTAAAAAAAAATCAATATTTTCATTAATTAATAAAATAAAATTCCATCATCATCATCAAACAAAATATTAACAATCAGCATAATCACAAAAGCATAGTGGCAACAACATAAACACCCAAAAATTGTGTTGTCTTCACCACCCCATCCACATTGTACGAAAATTACATTGTTATATTCTATTTAATGTTTTGTTTTTGTTTATCTCATTTTTGCAGGTGGGACGTTCACCTCCAAAAGATCGTACACTAATTATTGTTGAGCATACTCAAGTGAATATGACTATTTATGTTATATTAGCAAGTTGCTCAATATTAGGCATCATCTTGGCGACTGTATTTTTAGTTGTAAATATCAAATTTAGGAATCAACGGTAAGTCAATAACAATTTCTTTTATATTTTATGTAAAATAAATTTTTAATTTTTATTGTACAAAATTATCGTTATTATTATGAAGGTTTTCTATTCAAGCTATCATACTTTTCTTTAGTGTGTCGTTAAAGAGAATACCATGTTTTGCCAGCAACATTATAAAATCGGAATCTTTGCTATTAAACAATACAAGCTGCTTATGAAAGAATATTTAATAATCTCCCTGTTTTTCCGCGCTTTCGCACTCTGAATATTGCGCGTGTATATTACGTTACGTAGGTTTCGTATTTTTGAATACATTAAATTGACAGCAGGTGGGTGCCGGATTATTATACGGCCGTGGAAATATTTATGCGGTATAATTATCATAAAAACAACATGTAGCTCAGCAAATAGAAAAGTAAATGGTGAATCGTAACGTACTATTACACCATCAACTAGGTCCTTTATATTTGAACTACTCGTATATATACTTTCAAATATTTATAATTAGAACAAGGTCATAGCAAATTATTCTATAAATACTTTCTAAAGTATGAAAATTTTATTTTTGTTATTCAGTACGTTAAATGTTTACTCCAATGGCGCAGAGAAGCTTTAAAATTACACACCATAACTTTGATATAAGTCGTAGAGATGCAGCCTTAATTTTAATTGATTTGAATTATTAGAAGACTGGGGGGGTACTATTCAACCTTTAAAGCTATATCATAGTTGTAGGTAATTCTATAAACCAATTAGGTCTTTTTTTTTATATGTATATTTATTTATTACAACTGATTTACAAATCATCTAGTAATTTATCTTTCATAATTTATATTCTTGTTTGGAGGGTTGTAGCCCTTTGGCTAGTCCCCTTTACAATTTTATTATATTTTTAGTCGATCCTGATTGGGTCTTGTAGATCATGCGGTTTCTTCCTTCGCAGCCGTCTTACTAGGTTTGAATCATCCAACATACGACGTATCTCAGCATTTTGGTGTAGACTAATACGTTGCATGTGTTTCCTCGCGTGTTTGCTTATTTCTTCACTAACGAAATCCATCTACAGATCTCTATGGAGGTTGTCATTTCTTATGTACCACGGTGCATTAACTATTCCACGAAGGACTTTGCTTTGGAATGACTGGATGATATTGACATTGGTTTTCTTTGTACAGCCCCAGAGCTGAATACCGTAAGTCCACACAGGTTTTAGGATTTGCCGGTATAGTACCAATTTATTATGTAGAGTTAGCTCAGAATTTCTTCCTAAGAGCCAATCCATCTTTCTGTATTTGATGTTTAACTCTTCTTTTTTCTTTTTCACATGCTCTTTCCATTTTAGTTTCGCGTCTAGAGTCATGCCTAGATATTGTGCCGTATTTGCATAGGGAATTTGCTGGGAGTTCAGTTCTATTGGTATCCAGTTGATCTTCTTGTTGGTAAAGTTTACGTGAACAGATTTTGTTTCATTAAGTTTTATTCGCCATCTCTTCGTCCAGGTACTGACAATATTAGTAGCTCTTTGCAATTTGCTTGTAGATTCTTCTATGCAGTTAGCAACTGCTAAGATGGCTGTATAATCCGCAAACGTCCCTATGTTAGTCTCCTCTATCGTTGGCAGGTCCGAGGTGTATAGAACATATAAAGTTGGTCCCATAACGCTTCCTTGTGGTACCCCTGCTGATATTTTCTTTATTTCTGAGTATTCGCCATCTAATTTAACTCGAAAGTGTCGGTTAGATATGTAAGATTTTAGAATTTCATAAAACTGCTTTGGTAAGTCTCTTTGTAATTTATATTCCAAACCTTTATGCCATACTCTGTCAAAGGCCTTTGCTACATCCAAGAAGACGCTTGAACATACTTTCTTTTTTTCAAGTACGTCTTCAATTATGTTTGTAATTCGGTGTACTTGTTCTATTGTTGAATGATTTTCTCTGAAGCCAAATTGATGTGGAGGAACAAGATTTCTTTCTGCTATTATTGGTTTTAGTCTCTTTAGGAGTAGTTTCTCGAATAATTTGGAAATTATTGGGAGTAGGGAAATCGGCCTATACGAATTTTTGTCATTAAGTGGTTTGTTTGGTTTAGGTATCATAATTACTTCTGCTACTTTCCATTGACTTGGAACGTGTTTAAGTCTGAACACTGCATTAATTATTTGGAGTAGTTTACGTAGACCTTTCTCAGGAAGTGCTTTTACTATTTGTCCTGTAATTAAGTCATATCCTGGAGATTTCTTTGTATTTACGTTGAGATTGATTTCCTCTTTTAATTATTGTAGTGTGACAGGAGATATATTGCAGTTATCCATTTCATATACTGGTGGTATGTTTTCCTCTGCAGTTTGTCTAGGCAGTGGCTGAAACGTGTTCTCGAGGTGGGTTGCAAACAACGAAGCTTGTTGCTTTGCACTTATAGCCCATGTGCCATCTTCGTTTTTTACTGATGGAATTTGTAGTTTAGGTCGTTTTAAACTTTTTGTCGCTTTACAAAGGGAGTACTCGGTATCTTTTTCCCCAGTAAGGCCACTCAAGTATTTATTAATGGATTCGTTTTTGATTTCTTTAATTAGCAACTTTAGTTTATTGGATAAAAAATTAAGAGTTGTTTTAAATTCTGGCGCCCGACTTTTTCGCCAGGCCTTTCTTGCTTTTCGTTTTGCTGCAACCAGTTCCCTAACTTCTAGAGGATAAATAGCATTTCGGCGCATTTCCTTTGAACTTGAAGGGATACTACTCCACGCCGCTTCTTGTATACTGTTGTTGAGTTGTTTTAGTTCTTCTTCTAGCTCTATCGGGGTTTTAATTGGCACCTGAAGATCAATATTATCCTCAACTAATTTTTTTAATAATCGTTGCACTGATTGTCATAATAACAGGCGTATGATCCGACATAATCCCCTCGCTGCTTTCTAGGTATATGTAGTTTTCGTCTATACCTTTGGTGATAACGAAGTCAATGATATCGGGTATTTTGTTTCTATGCGTAGGCCAATAAGTTGGTTGATCTCCAGAATGAAAATCGCAATTGCATAGTCTTCCTGCTGCAAACAGCTCTCTTCTTTTTTTAGAGGTTACTTTTGATCCCCAGTAGGTGTTTTTTACATTAAAATCACCCCCGATTATGAAAATTGATCCAAGTGATTTAAACAACGTGCAATAGTCTTCTTTAATTAAAGTATATCTTGGGGTGCAATATATTGACGATACACTATATTCTTTGTTGTTATTTATAAATACTTTTAAGGTGACCACTTGCATAAATTCCTCTTCAATTTTAAGATCTATAAAGTGTTTGATGTTTTCTTTTATGACCACCGACGATCCTCCCCTTGCCCTTCCTGCTGGATGAATGGCGTGGTAACAATTGTATCCATATATTTTAAGATATGAAGTTGAAGTAAAATGGGTTTCCGATACTAGGCATATATCTATTTTTTCAGTATTTAGGAAAATTTCTAATTCTGGAATATGTTGCATTAGCCCATTTGCATTCCAGGTTACTATTCTTAATGTTTTATTTGTTGTTGTTTGCATCATTTTAATAGAGCATGGATTTCATTTCATTTAGAGAGTCTTGCTTATCTAATCTGTTGCTTAGAGCTTGAAGGCATTTCTCTTGTTTAGCTAGTCGAATGTTAAGAACTTCCATGCTTCTTAATATCTTTTGGAGCACTGCTGTACCTTCAGTAGTGTGCTCCGAAATAATTGGTTTTGTCATGACTACTTGCGAGTACAGTTTTGGTTTTGGTTCTCCCGTTTTACTAGCATGAGGTTTAGGTTCCTCTTTGGTGGAAGTTTGATAATTTTTTACCGATACTCCTGGACTTTGTTTTCGCGCTTTAATTCTTATTCTTTGTAGCTGCTTAGCTATTTCACATCCCCGGTAGTTTGCGGGATGTGACTTATTGCAATTGACATATTTTGCAGCAATATTTTTACTAACCGGGCACACCTGGGCATGATGCTTTCCGGCACATTTCACGCATCTAATTTATCTTTGGCAATATTTCTGCGTATGATTAAAACCTTGACATTTTTTGCACTGCGGTATTAATCCGTTATTCTTTTTCAATGGCTCTATTTTAACTCTCATGCTAAGTATTGCCTTGATATTATACACATCTTCCACTTTTTGTTTGTTATTAAAAGTGAGCATAAATAGCGGAAGTCCTCTTTTGTTAACTTGAACTCCTTGTTCAGTTTCGATTTTTTCTTTCTTAATAATGTTTACGGCATTTTCTATTTGATAACCCTTTTGCTTGAGATCCTCAATAATTTCCTCTTTTGCACAGGTTGGGTGAAGACCTCTAGCCATAACTTTAATTGGGCGATCATTCTTATCCTCATAGGTAAACCACTGATGCCCCTCGGAATTAAGCTTTGTAGCCAAAGCTCTATAAGTTTCAGAGTCTACAACATTAATTTTCCAGACGCCGTTGTTTAGAGATACGAGTTTGTACTCGGCTATCGTAATCGATTTCATAATCGATTGTATAGTGGAGAAATTTGATATCCCGACGACATTTATTGGTGGAGGTGATTTTTCTTTCGGTTTAGCTGGTTGTTGTTCCAGAGCTACTTGTTTCTTGATGATTAACTGATTTCTGGCAACCTCTTTTGAAGTTGATGGTAAAGTCTCTGCCATTTCTGGTGAGTGTTGCGCTTTCCTTTTCTTACTTGGTCTTTTACTCCGGTTCAACATCCAATTTGTTTCTCTTTCTAATTCTTCTTCATCCGTATGGATTGAATTAATGCCATCATCGACTGTTGGGCTAGGTGTCGTCCCAAGTTCTGCACGTGTTTCAACTGCTTTTTTGAGTTCTTCATTTTCTTTCTTTAAAATTGTTAATTCTTCTTTCAATTTAGTAGTAAATTCTTTTATTTCTCTTAGTTGTTCACGGAGTTCGGCATTTTCCTTCTCGTACTGAAATATATTTCCAGTTGAAGATCTTGGTGATCTTGATAATTTGGAACTTCGTCCAAATGGGTTAAGCAATGATTGGCCCACCCCAGAATCTGTTGGGCCTGCCTCCGAAGAGTGTGGATTTGGCAACATATCTGCTGCTGTACCACCTGGGGTATTACATTCCGTATTTGTTGTATTCATTGTTTGTTTTAGCCAATTTATACCACCGGCATTTGGTCCCAAGAAAAGTAAAGCCAACTTATACCACTGGCATTTGGTTCCAAGTGAAAAAAGTATCGTACTAGTGAAAATTCCGATGATGATACAGCGAAAATGCAACGGAGAAATACAAGTCCTGAAACTAAAGGTGTAAATTTAAATAACATTAAAATAGAAAATACGATCGTGAATATATCAAATATGGGTCTGTAAATAAGAAAGTTCGAGGAATTACAAAACCACAATGCGTTATATGCGGTGTAGTTCTCTCCAATGAAGCAATGAAACCAAATAAATTGTTGGGACATTTAAATTCTAAGCACGACAATATAATAACTAAACGCAGGATTTTTTTTATAAAAAAAACACAAAATCAAAAGACGCTTATAAATGTGACAACTACTAAAAAAAGAATTATTAAAAGCTTCATTTATTGCTGCTCTTCACGTTGCTAAAGCAAAAACCCATTTACAATAGCCGAACAATTATTAAAACCTGCCATGTTTACTATTTGTAAAGAACTCTATGAACCTGATTTGTGTCAAATAACATTAAAGAAATACCTATGTCAAACGATACAATTTGTAATAGGACTATATTGATAGCGAATGATCTTCTAGCAATGTGAAAAATTTTCCTTACTAATGGCTTACTCTGGAAAAACTGGAAAGCTGAGTTGGAATTTGCACAGATGGTGCTGCCTCTATGACTAGTTGTTATAAGGGCATTACATCAATAATAAAGCGTGTTGCGCATGCAAATATAATAACTACTTATTGTTTTATTCATAGAGAACAATTAGCCTCCCAGGAAATGAGTACGGAATTGAAATGATTTCCGTAAAAATTATAAATTTCATAAAAGGAAATGCACTAAATTCAAGATTATTTTCAATTTTTTGTGAAGAAGTTGGCGCAGATAATACTTTTCTCCTATTCCCTACACAGACTACAGCGCCGTGTCGTATTTGGCGTATGTATAACAAAATTGAGGCCATGACAATGATTTTACAAAGATGGATCCAAAAAATAGATTCAAATATATATGAAATGTTTCCATTTTATTCACAGTTAATTTCTAATTCAAATGTTCAAGAATGTTGAGAAACATAATGTAAATTTCTTAATTAAATGCCATCTTTTAAAATTAATTGACGAATCTGATAAATATTTGTCTAATGATGGAAGCCACATTACAAAACTCTGAATTCAAGATTCATTCAACAATTATAAGAATACCAATTTATCATCAGCTGATGAAGATTATTAGGATTAATAAATCATCGTAATTTGAATTCTGTTTTCAAAACTAAAATTGTGTCCCAATTTTGGATACAAATTCGTACAGAATATTCTGCCCTGTTTTCAGCAGCAATGCAAAATATGCTACCTTTCGCTAGCACATATTTGTGTGAAAAAAGCTTCTCAATTATGGTGGATATAAAAAACAAAAAAACGCAATCGATTGGGATTAGATGCCTGCATGCTGATAGCATTACAAACAATTGAACCAAGAATTAACAAGTTAGTTGAGGATATTCACCAGCAGAAATCTCATTAAATTATTTTCGAACATTTTTTGTTTTTTCTATGAATTTTTATTTTATCTTAATTTATTTTTTGGTAAAAATTAATGAGTTTTTATGTTTAATGGTGAAGCATATAATGAAATAATAAAGTTATGTTTATAACAGTTAATATTCATTAATTTATTAAATTTATTATATGTAATTTAACAAATATAAATTATTATTAAAAAATAGAGGTCACAAAAAAATTATGAATTATTTGGTGAGCCGCGAATAAAACAAGGTTAAGCCACTGCTGTAAAGGTCAGCTATCTGGTCAAAACAAGTTCAATAGACCGTTGACAAAAAGAAGAGAGTTGACTAGAGTCAAATGGCAAGAGTAAAATAAACCCATAACTAATTTTGAAGTACATTTTAAATAACGTGTCTCTCTAAAACATCAATAAATCGACAAGGAGTCGTCGTACAGAAATTTCCGCAACATCATTTTCAAGATTTCTAAATTTTCTATATACAACGGCTAATTTTGATTCTTCAATGAAATATCGAAGTAGTCTCAAACAGCAGCAATTTTTTTCTTTTAGAAAATTTTTATGTTAGTCAAAAAAGTCACCAAAAAATAAAATAAAATAAAACGTATTCCAGTATCGAAAAGAAGACAAAGTTTCATACTACTGAAGTTAGCCGAAAATTTCAGCCGAGAAAACCTGCATTATCGACATATTTTGTATCAGGTGGTAGTACAAAATTCTGTTGATATTAGCCGAAAATTGCATGTTATTGAAATTAGCAAAAAAAAATCGCTATTTATTTACGAATTGGTCTAACTTCGCTCAGTTCATTTGACCTTTAAACATTCGAATTATGTGATATTGATTTTGCCAATTTTTTATCTGCGAAAATTTTCTGCTAACTTCGGTAGCATCAAAATTTCCTTCAATTAGAAGCAAAATTATTTTTTTGAAAAGTGTTCAAATCTGGGTATTTTTTTTGAAAAAAATTCCTGGTGCGAATACTCCGATATTCGGAGTTCATCTTCGTCACATGTGTTGCATCTTTAGAATCACCTCGAGAAGGTTGGGATTCATCATGTGTTGTTTATCATCGATTTCTGATTCTGGAAGGGGTTGGAAGCAAATCAGGTTACTGCATAATCTCGAACCCACCTAATAGTGTTAGTGTGAAAGTATTTTATGAAAAGAGACAAGTGTGGACCTTATAAGCGATCACTATTTCTTCTAATGATTAAGGGAATTTACTCCGAAACAGCAATAAAATAGGCATTCTTGGTGAGAACAATATAAACTTTCCTAAGCATCTTTTCGAAACCTTTTTGATTATTTTCCTACAAGCAAGATCTCAGATTCGGTAAACCTGTCAGGAACCATGAGTTCATTGATGATAATTTACACTTGTAATTTACCCTTATTAGTTTTCAATCATCATAAGTTGATCTGAATATACTGTTGCCGCCGGGTTGCTACTCGTACTTACTCATCCTACACCTTAATATTGTGAAACTAATTTATAAATAACTTAGAGGTTATCTCAAATTTAGAAAGCTGGGGTACAGTTGTTCTCAAATCGCGTTGCAACAGACCATTTACTAGTTTCATAAATACAAAAATTCGAAAAAGTTCATTTCAATAATCTAAAGTTAAACGTCATTATTGTTAGAACAAACTGTTATCAATCACAAACTTCAAAACAGAAAGTAATTTATGATGCTTTTGCTAGCTACCTGACAAAAATCGTATTTCAGAAATTTATGAAAACCGATCAAATATTTTTTTTAACTATTCCTATGCTACGTTTAAGTAAATTACTCTGATTTAAATTCTGAAGAGCCCAACCATTATACTTTCGGTACTTCCAAAAATAACAATTTTTTTATTTTAAAACCGATAAGTCCGCACTTTAGGCCAATATCGTTGAGTGAGTTCTTTAAATTTTTTAGAAATACTCATAAAATTGAGGGTGACGTGCTATGTTTCGATTTACAGTCTTTGTTATAAGATGTTTTAAGTAACATTTTCATTACATAAAATAAGCCGCTGAAACCCTCAATACAATTTATTGACATTTCAAAGGCTTTCGACTCTGTCAACTATAATATATTACTTGCAAAAATGTTAAGCATTGGTGTTCGCAGTGATAAATTGACTTGATCGGTCCTGGCATCCAGCTATCCTACTTCTTTTGCAAATAACCTTTTCTTACCATATATGCTAAATGTAACCCACTTGTAATCCCAATAAAAATAGTGAATTGCTAAATGGCAGTGAATACGAGTGCATCTGAAAATATGTACGGAAATGTTCGTGTTATACGTATACTTAACTCACGGGTTAATTGGAAATCCATTAAGTAAAGCGTCTCCCTTTTCTTAAAACAGGTTCCAAATTATCCCAATTGAATTTTGCTATAAACTATGTCATGTAACATTGAACATCTTTCATTATTTAAAAAAAAAATGATATAGCCTTCTGAGAGCCTCGTCAACAAAGAAAAATGTCATAATGTGTTTTAGGAGAAAAAGCATTATGAAATGAATCATTTTCAGATGGGAACAAATGTCTAAAATGTAAACCAACTTTTCTTTATGGGAATGGAAGCATGTGTTACTTTAATTTTATGTGCATTTAAAAATTTGAATTACTTTTGTAGACTTATTTATTGCATAAATTATTAACTTTTCAAATTATGCTTATAACTGTTTTTAAAAAATTCTCGCTCAGTTTAATCTTCCATGTATAATGAAGTAGCATTTAGAGCTAATTTAATTCAATCCCAACGAGGAGCATGCCTTTAAATTTCACGAAAATGTTTAGCTGTAAAAAATCATTGCTCATAAAAATGTAGAATCAAGAATTATAAAATAGTTTATTCGTCTAGTCTCTATCTCTACTCACGTCAGCCTACACTTATCACACGCATTTATGGTTACATGATAAATACGAAAGCACGCCCAAATGTAAGATAAATTAAAACCACTTTGTTGATAATGTTACATAATTTTTTGTGCTTTTTTTTTAATTTATTTTTTTTGTTTTTTGTTCGCCTAATTGTTAACCATAAAATAATACATAAATAATTGAATTTTACAATCGCATGAGAGAAAGGAAGAACAAATCTAACAAATTTTCTTTCGACTACACTCCCGCCACTCATCAGTTCTCAACCAGTTATTAATGTGTGTTCTTGTATGCTGCTGCTCTATTGTTATTTTTGTAATCTTTTGTTTTCCATCACGCTAAATTTAATTTACATAATTTGTTTGTTTTTTTATTCAAATTATTTTCATACATACAAAAATTTATAAAATATAAAAGTTATGGAAAAATTATGAAAAGGAAATTATCTTTAACTTTTTCATTTTCATTTTCATTTTCTTTACATTTTTATAATAAATTAATAAAGAAGCACACAAAAATAATGAGAAGAAGAAATTAAAACAAAAGCGAAAAGAATCCCTGTTTCGTTGATAAGAATTTTTTTCTCTCGAATGTGTGAGCTAAAAAAGGAAATTAAGTAATTTTGTTATTGTGATCCATTCTTGTTGATTTAATAAAATAAGTAAATTTATAGTTTTCTTTATTACTATCGTACTTATTACATTATATCGGTGTTGTTGTTGTAACGATAAAATAATTACTTTGAAATGAACCATTTTGTAATTCCAAAACTTTGCGCATCTTCCATCTCTTGTAAGGGGCAACTTGGTGTTTTATCCGATGGGTTTATAATTTTTTGCGAAACCGTATAGTGTTTTGTTTATTTTGATAACACAACGTTAACAAATGGTTATCTTATTCTTAGGTGTATAATTATTCCGGTTTCTTGAAAGACTTACTAATTTTTAAGACAATTATTTCGTATGTATAATCTCATATCATATAAAAGAATGAGTCGTAGACTAGAACATGTGTACTCCAATAATCGGATAGTAACAATAAATTTCATAACAAATTAACTTTGACATTTAATTATTTTCGTAATATGTTTTCTTCCATTTACGAAATAAAAAATGTTTACTAGTTCAAGTATAGTTTTCGACCCTAAGGCTTTAGGAGGGCCATCACTTTTATTTGTGTCATGCAATTGTTTGATCATTTTTAGTGTATACTTTAGTATTGTGGTTTCTTCCCTCTCGTTGGTCTGCAACCTAATCCACAGCTACGTCAAATATTTGCTTTATCTTTCAAATTCATCTATTCTACTGAATTTATTATGTTATAAAACATAAACAGTTTTCCGATGTTAGGGGTTGCATAATGAATTTTTAACGATGCCGCCCTTATAAATGCATTTATGCGGCCTCCTTTCCAGTATAAATACGTTGATGCAGTGCGATCCTTATTGAAAAACAACTTTTGGCATTCGGAACAGGAAAACTCTAACAGTATCATGATTTTTTCCTGGTTCGTGAGGTGGGTGGTGGGGTCGGTTTCGGTTGGTTACTTTAAATGCGGGTTTTGTTTTACAGCCTTTGTAACATTAGGCGCATTTAATGACGTTTTCGGCTGTGTGATACACAAAATTCTGTATTTCAAGTTCTTCTTGGTATTCAAATGATCTGAAATTTATTCCATTAGTGTCGAAATTGTAAATGTATAAACAATTCGCACTCACCATTGTTTACATATTTTTTGAAACATTTAAACGGTCGGTCATGACTGTGGCACGCGAATATATTATCCTGTACGATATTTTCCTTAACTTTGATTAATTTGATTAATTTGATTAAAACTACAAGAGAACACCCCCAAAAAACCATACATATTTGACGAAGCGGATTAAAACGAACCCACGCAAACTCGGATTCGGGTTCAAGTTCCAAAAATTGTTCAAAAAATTAACCGAAGCGGTTTGGGTTCGGGCTCGGGTCGAAACATTGTCTCATGAACACCATATTTAATTTTATTATTCGTACATACGAGTATGCTGTATAAGAAAGCAGAAAATTTCCAGCAGAAAAAAATTATTTTTGCTATTCACCGCTAGAGGCATCACTATCACAAAAAAGAAATATTTCTACTGATACTTTTTGAAACCAGCAGAAATTTTTTGAAATTTTCAAGTCGAAAATAATAATTCTTTCATGCAGAAAGTTTTGTGAAAAATCAAATAATTTATGAAAAAGAAGCGAAAATATATGTTTTAAGGTTTTGCGTATGTATAAGGACTCTTAAATATACTAAAATTACCAAAATCATCATAAAGCAAATAGAGAAACACAAAAAACGAATCGCCTACCTATAAAATTTTAGTTATTATATGTATGTGAAATGTTTTCAGCTTTTTAACAAAAGTGTTAGAAAAACCCCCCTGTAACTACCCTGCGCTTATGTGTTTATGGTAGCTGATATCTAAATCTATATACATGAGCACCACAAGAATCATAGCTGGCGTCAGTAGCGTTCCATAAATTTTAGAAGTCATTTTAATGTGAAATGTTTTCAGCTTTTTAACGAAAGTGTTAAAAAACCCCCCTGTAACTACTCTGCGCTTATGTTTTTATGGTAGCTGAGGTCATAATCTATATACATGAGCAACATAAAAATCATAGCTGGCGTCAGTAGCGTCCCATAAATTTTTGAAGTCATTTTAATGTGAAATTTTTTCAGTTTTTTAACAAAAGTGTTAGAAAACCCCTCCTGTAACTACCCTGGGCTTATGTGTTTGTGGTAGTTGATATCTAAATCTATATACATGAGCACCACAAGAATCATAGCTGGCGTCAGTAGCGTTCCATACATGTTAGAAGACATTTTAATGTGAAATGTTTTCAGTTTCTTAACAAAAGTGTTAGAAAAACCCCTCTGTAACTACCCTGGGTTTATGTTTTTATGGTAGCTGAGATCATAATGGGTCTATTCCACTACACAGCGTTTTATTTTGCAGAAAACTAGAACGAGATAAAAATATAGATTCTCTCGGTGTGTGAACCGTACATCGGTATTTTTTTTTTTCTAAAATGTTTTGTTGTTGTTGAGTTGGTTGCCATAATTATAAATAAAAAATATCAAACAAAGTATTTTTTATGGCAACCAAAATGAAAAAAAATCCCCACTCTCAGCAAACTTTTATTTTTTTGATTTTTTTATGGTAGAAACATAAATTTTTTGTGCTTGGTGTGTCGACACAATAAATTTTTTTTTTTTTTTTTGGAAAAAATTGAAAAAAATATTGGAGGAATTCACACTACATTTTAAATAATATTTTTTCGCCTTCTTGAAATTTCACTTTGCATTTAATTTTTTTAGGTTATATTTCTATTAAAAAATTTTTAATTCAAAATTTAAAAATAATACCGACTGCTGAACTAGGTAACTAGGCCAAAATAGTTCCTTCGACTATAAAAAAAACATCCTACCTAGGTATCATATTGCGTATACAAAATATTAAAAACAGGATTTTCAGATGAGAAATATTTTATTAAAATTTATCATTAAAATTAAAATTTATTTGAATTTGTTTATTTAAAGTCAAATATAAAGTCGACCATTAATTGGATATATTCAATGCGATTGGATGAGTTGACCACTATATTAGAAGCGTTTTGTCGCAGCTCTTCAACTCGCGTTATTCCTAAATCACCACAGACACACGGCAGACAACAGTAAAATATAAACCTAATTCTGATACATCCCATACGGGATCCAGTGATGTCAGTTGATGTCTATCGAAATCCGAATGCTTACCGGCCAATTTCGATAAGATGAATCCGGCCAATGGAAGCTCAACGAGAAAATGTTCGTATCCAATATTCATCCAAATATCGTAATCGATCAAATTTGTTTGATCGATAATGGTGGCCCAACCTCAATATCTTCGCGGGTAAAATCTTGAATAGGTTGAAATCGTCGTGGGCCTCGTTACATACCACCACATCTGCCTTGTGAACTGCTACCACCCCACTTAAATGAATGAGTCTCTGGAAACGCTACTTAGGCAAAACCCAAACAA
The DNA here is from genome assembly GCA_963691935.1 of Nephrotoma guestfalica. Lineage (NCBI taxonomy): Eukaryota > Metazoa > Arthropoda > Insecta > Diptera > Tipulidae > Nephrotoma > Nephrotoma guestfalica. The sequence continues at coordinate 235,193,068 of OY829913.1, read as the reverse complement.
ATCTATTTGAGCGTTGTACTCAACGAAATTAACAGCATCGAGATTGGAGACGAAAATAAATTTTGGCCAAAACGAGTGAGATTAAACCACAATGTTTTCATGAAAGATGGCTTGAACGCCAACATATAGTAATCTAAAGTAAAACGAAATTGTTGTTAGTTAAAAACTTTACCATTTTTTTATTGAAAGACTCACTTGTATTCATAAACCGCCATTCGAAACATTTGTTAAATAATTATCCGACCATTTAACAATGGTTTCATAATAAATGTCATGCATTTTTAAAATTTCCGAACGTGACTGTTCATTAGGAAGCAGAATTTCGATTTTACGATCTAAACGTCCGGGACGTAATAATGCCGGATCTAGCGTATCCGGACGGTTTGTAGCCATAATCATTTTACCCTAATCCAACGAATCGAAAATCGAAACCATTTGATTAAGCAATTCCATTAGAGTACGGTTGAATTTTACGATCGGCTGATGTACCTTCCGAAAAACGACAACCTCCAATTGCATTAATTCCATTTCATCCATTAAAATAATGCACGACTGATGATCGCCGTAGTTAAACATTTTACTTATTAACCGAGCACTTCATATCTAGAGCGATATCCAACAACATATCGTGGCCAATTTGTTGTCTTCACAATAACTATAAAAATATAAGTAACATAAAATATCGTTTCACTAAATCACTGACATATTGGAGGTATGTACTTACATTTATTTTACGATCTAACCGTCCGGGACGTAATAATGCCGGATATAGCGTATTCGGACGGTTTGTAGCCATGATCATTTTAACCTAATCCAACGAATCGAAACCATCCATTTGATTAAGCAATTCCATTAGAGTACGTTGAATTTTATGATCGACTGATGTAGCTTCGGAAAAACAACGATTTCCAATTGCATCAATTTCATTTCATCCAGTAATATAATGCACGGTTGATGATCACGAGTGTAATTAAACACTTCACTTATTAAACGAGCACTTTATATCTAAAGCTACCTTAGTTCCAGCCTTCAATTTTGTCTTGTCTGACGTCGATATCCAACAACATATCGTGGCCCGTTTGTTGCCTTCACAATCACTATAAAAATATAGATAACATAAAACATCATTTCACTGAATCACCGACATATTGAAGGTATGTACTTACATTTATCCTCATTCAATTGTGTACCTCCCCGACAATTTGCCCAACATTTTGCAATCATTTTCTAATTTATCGAACTGTTTCGTTAAATCTTTTAATTGTTCTCGCACTGAAAGTAAAAATATAAAATACCAATTTGGTACATTTGCTTACACAGTCGGAATGATTCTGTTATTTTCCATTCTACATGTATTCAGAAGCAGTCAAATAGAAATTGATCGGTTTAGCTGAGACAAATTGTATAAGATCGGCATCATTCAACATTATCAAAATTTCAATGTTCGTTCGATAGCACTCAAATGATTAATGTAATCGTATTATCCTTTTCTTCACAATCCAAATCATCCACTTCCTCATCACTGCTGTTATTATCCGGTTTCAATAACCGATACACAGTTTTATACAAGTATTTTGATACAAATATAAGACTGAACTGACTTTTACTATATTTTTTTGGGTTAAAAAATCTGACACTTCGATTTTTGTTTGATTTTTTTTCGGCTGCTGAATGATTTTTTTAGGTTAATATGAACTTGTCAAAAATTTCCCCTCACATGATTTATAGTAAACCAATTTTTCGATAGTTTCGTAAATTATTCAAAATAATTAAAATGCATATGTTTTTTCATCGAAAAAATAAAAATAATATTTTTTAGTAATTTTTGGGATATAAAATTATTGTCAAACATCAAAAATAAAGATTTTTTATATCTTTTAAATACTTTATAGGTTAGTTTTCGATGATGTCAAAATTTCCCCAACTTTTTATACCATAAAATAAAAATGTTTTATCTCAGTCGCGCTAATGCAAATTGTAGTTCTTGTCTTTGTCATGTTTTCTGCAAAAATTTTGTAAAATTTGTCTGTTTCCTAGTGGAATAGTACCATAATCTATATACATGAGCAACATAAAAATCATAACTGGCGTCAGTAGCGTTCCATAAATTCTTGAAGTCATTTTAATGTGAAATGTTTTCAGATTTTTAACAAAAGTGTTAGAAAAACCCCCCTGTAACTACCCTGCGCTTATGTGTTTATGGTAGCTGATATCTAAATCTATATACATGAGCACCACAAGAATCATAGCTGGCGTCAGTAGCGTTCCATAAATTTTAGAAGTCATTTTAATGTGAAATGTTTTCAGCTTTTTAACGAAAGTGTTAAAAAACCCCCCTGTAACTACTCTGCGCTTATGTTTTTATGGTAGCTGAGGTCATAATCTATATACATGAGCAACATAAAAATCATAGCTGGCGTCAGTAGCGTCCCATAAATTTTTGAAGTCATTTTAATGTGAAATGTTTTCAGTTTTTTAACAAAAGTGTTAGAAAACCCCTCCTGTAACTACCCTGGGCTTATGTGTTTGTGGTAGTTGATATCTAAATCTATATACATGAGCACCACAAGAATCATAGCTGGCGTCAGTAGCGTTCCATACATGTTAGAAGACATTTTAATGTGAAATGTTTTCAGTTTCTTAACAAAAGTGTTAGAAAAACCCCTCTGTAACTACCCTGGGTTTATGTTTTTATGGTAGCTGAAATCATAATCTATATACATGAGCAACATAAAAATCATAACTGGCGTCAGTAGCGTTCCATAAATTCTTGAAGTCATTTTAATGTGAAATGTTTTCAGATTTTTAACAAAAGTGTTAGAAAAACCCTCCTGTAACTACCCTGGGCTTATGATTTTATGGTAGCTGAAATCATATTATATATACATGAGCAACATAAGATCCTTAACTGGCGTCAGTAGCACCTCATCAACGAATACCCAAGGTACTTACAGGGAGGTATTTCTAACACTTTTGTTAAAAAACTGAAAACATTTCACATTAAAATGAACTCTAAAATTTATGGAACGCTACTGACGCCAGTTATGAATCTTATGTTACTCATGTATATAGATTATGATCTCAGCTACCATAAAAACATAAGCCCAGGATAGTTACAGAGGGTTTTTCTAACACTTTTGTTAAAAAACTGAAAACATTTCACATTAAAATGAACCCTAAAATTTATGGAACATTACTGACGCCAGCTATGATTCTTATGTTACTCATGTATATAGATTATGATCTCAGCTACCATAAAAACATAAACCCAGGGTAGTTACATGGAGGTTTTTCTAACACTTTTGTTAAAAAACTGAAAACATTTCACATTAAAATGAATTCTAAAATTTATGGAACGCTACTGACGCCAGCTATGATTCTTATGTTGCTCATGTATATAGATTGTGACCTCAGCTACCATAAAAACATAAGCTCAGGGTAGTTACAGAGGGTTTTTCTAACACTTTTGTTAAAATACTGAAAACATTTCACATTAAAATGACTTCAAGAATTTATCAAGGAACGCTACTGACGCCAGTTATGAATGTTATGTTACTCATGTATATAGACTATGACCTCAGCTACCATAAAAACATAAGCTCAGGGTAGTTACAGAGGGTTTTTCTAACACTTTTTTTAAAAAACTGAAAACATTTCACATTAAAATGACTTCAAAAATTAATGGAGTGCTATCAACGTAGGCGATTTATTTTGTGTTGCCCTGTGTTTGTATTATGATGATTATAATAATTTTAATATATATATTTTAAGAGTCCTTATACAACCGCAAATCGTTATTTAAAGAAAATTTACTTTTTTCGTTTCAAAACGTTTAAACATATATTTTCTCTTCTTTTTCAATAATTATTTGATTTTTCATCAAACTTTCTGCTGGTCAGAATTATTAATTTGCTTAAAAATTTCAAAAAATTTCTGCTGGTTTCAAAAAATATCAGCTGAACATTTTCCTTTTTGTGATAGTGCTGCCTCTAGCGGTGAATAGCAAAAGCACATTTTTCTGCTGGAAATTTTCTGCTATCTTATACAGCATCATACGAGTACAACCGCTGCACTAATCCACAAAACAACTAATCTCTAGTCTGTGCGATGAATTTACTGATTTAGATCAACGACTAAGAACAAGTTAAACGGTTTAATCTAAATCAAAATCCAAAGTCTGCACACGGTATAAGCAAGATCGATTTGAAAATATTGCTGCTGTTCGCGATAGTGTGGCTGAAGAGCCGTCCACCTCAACTCGTCGTCGTGCCCAACAATTGCACCTCTCACGCTCGTCGTTGGTGAACATTATGCATAAAGACTTGCATTTACACGCTTATAAGGTACAATTGACTCAAGAACTAAAGCCTCTTGACCATTCCAAACGTCGTCAATGGTCAGAACTGTGGCAAGAAATGGCAACAATGGATGATCAATTTTCGAAGAAAATCATCTTCAGTTATGAGGCACATTTTCACCTCAGTGGATTCGTCAATAAGCAGAATTACCGCATTTGGGCGAATCATAATCCAAGAGTGATTGTCGAAAAACCAATGCATCCACAAAGAGTGATTGTTTGGTGCGGTTTATGGGCTGGCGGCATCATCGGGCCGTATTTTTTCCAAAATGAGGCTGGTCAGGCAGTTACTGTGAATGGTGTTCGCTATCGTGAGATGATAACGAACTTTTTATGGCCCGAATTGGAATATATGGATGTGGACGATATGTGGTTTCAACAGGACGGTGCCACTTGCCACACAGCTAATGAAACAATGGCTCTTTTGCGCGACAAATTCAATGGCCGTGTTATCTCACGTGATGGCGATGTCAATTGGCCGCCAAGATCATGTGATTTGACACCGTTGGACTTCTTTCTTTGGGGTTATTTGAAAGAAAAGGTGTACGTCGATAAGCCAGCAACAATTCAAGAGCTAAAGGATCAGATAATTCGGCACATTAACGGCATAGAACCTCAATTATGCCTAAGCATCATCGAAAATTTGGACCATCGGGTGGAGGTGTGCCGCTGAGGTCGCGGCGGCCATTTGGCCGATATTTTGTTCCATACATAATTGAACCATACCATTTTATCATAATGAAAAAAATTGACAATAATTTCATAAATAATTTGTGTTTTATTCAAAATCAACATCGGCCCTTAAAATGTAACCACCCTTTACTATGAAATTGAATTTGAATTGTTTTAGTAAAACACAAACACTTGTAAAAAAATTTCCTTAGAGTGACAATATTTATTAATTTATTATTAGGAAGATCGATTTCGAAAATAAACTTCTTCTTCAGTTCCTTTTTACAACTAATACCTTAGTTAGTAGAAATCGATCTTCCTAATAATAAATTAATAAATATTGTCACTCTAAGGAAAATTTTTTACAAGTGCTTTACTAAAACAATTCAAATTTTATAAGCGACAAAAGTTAACAGTGATTCTAGAAATGGATTTCAACCATTATAGCACAAAAAGTACTATGAAAGTTCAGTTTTTGAGTTTTTTGTTTTTCAATTTCAAGTGCGTGTGGGACACAATGTTTGTTTTGTTATTTCGGCATAAACTACCGCCTTGAAGTTATCCCATACTTCATCCCACGATTTTTTTAAAATACCACTAGCAGCACAAGTGTTAAAAACTCATCCCAGACTTTTTACATTTTATATACGTAATACGTATTGCTCATCCCACGATTTTTTTCATCCCATACTTTTTCATTATCTCATCCCGTACGTTTTGTTTTTACTTCGACCGAAGTCGAAGTCCTAACGCTCACCAAGATTGTATTTTGAGCCTTTTCGGTTTTCTCGGGCACAAATTGTAAATAGTTTCTGTACTCTGTTTGCCAACTTACTCGTATGACGGGTAATGTATCGGTTCTGTTGAAAAGACGAAAAATTCTCCAACCTTAGAACATACTGGATCTTTTAATAGAAGTACCCATCCCAGACTAATTTTCGTTGTTCAAATACGTAAAATATCATAAGACGCGCACTCAAATTTAAATAGCGGGAATTTCCACGAAACCAGAACATATCTAAATCAACAAATTTGCTGACCTTTTAAATCCTAAGACTGGAGAATTTTTCTACTTTTCAACGGAACCGATACATTTCCCGTATCACGTATATTCGAATAGCGGGAATTCCCACGACTAACGGAATTTATCACTTGTGCTCGAGACAACCGTAAAGGTTGAAAATACAATCTTCTAGATTTTAACATTACAATTTGTTTCTTCCAAGGATTCATGTATAAAAATTCTTGGGATGAGAAATACTTATTTTCTATATAAAATGTAAAAAGTATGGGATGAGTTTTTAACACTTGTGCTGCTAGTGGTATTTTTTTAAAAATCGTGAGATGTAAGTATGGGATAATTTCAAGGCGGTCATAAACTTCACTCCGGTCATAAATATATGTCAAAATAGTCTCAATTACCATCCTCTTCGTACTAACATCTTTCGTTAGAGGGTAAACACAACCCATCTTTCCATATTGGGTATATCTGTACTTGTTTAATAACCTTCACAGCTAGAACTAGGCTCCAAGGCTTAGATGTTACAATGGAAGATATTAATTTTTAAGTTTCGTATTTATATTTATTGAAGAATGGTTTAGCCAAATTCAATTTAACCTAAAAATATTCGTACATCTATTTTCAACAGAAACGAAAGTACATCAAAAATACAAAGTTCTATTAAAAAAAAAAACTAGGATTAAATTGGATTAAAAATAGCTTTTTTTAGTTTGGTTATTTCATATATTGTATTCTAGTATGTACCTATCTTGTATATGAAGAAGAGATGGTTTTACATTTAGAGATTAAACATTAAAAATTGTATGTATCCAAAATTTTAAAGTATAAGCAACTTCAAGAATTAAAAATCTTGTGTAAATGCAAAAGGATTCAAGGTGCTTAATTTTAAGATATCATAAAATATTATTTAATACACGTATCATTTAAGTTCTGTTGATTTGAAGATTTTTGAATAAGCACAAATAAGCTGAAAAAGGACGAACCTTTCGTCTATTTACTGTTAATTAATTATTTGTCATAAACGTATTCATTATTTCAATTTGATAAGATTAAACTGTAGTTTTTAATAGTATAATCTTCATAACATCAAAGAAATTGTAATTTTTTATGTCAGTCGCATATCATGATATCATGGTCATCCTATCCTACCCTGTCCAACTTTATTTTTCTAATGGATTAATCATAAGTTATTAGCGTCATTTAATCAGTCCGGGGACCAAGGCATACGTATAATAGTTTCCAATAACATTTGTATAATAGTGACAGAGTTATTCGAAAGTGAAAAAATTAACTAAATCCTATAATCAGTATATAAAACAATCGTTACACATAAAATATCTGCAGTAGTAGTAAAATAGTTGGTAACCGTGTAAACGAAACTCTATTGTTGCTGCTTGAAAAACTATTGTTATCTATTTTTGCGATATTCGCATTATCTCTCGCACATCAAGATAAAATTTAAACCGTTTCCAATGAATAAATGTCAATACGTAACACATTGTCATGATTTATGGTATTGTTAAAGGTATTCGAAAATGAAAAAAATCGATAATGCAGTTAGTGCCCCGACTACATCAGCCGAAACTTTTTGTTTTATTTGGCACTAGCTCCAAAAATTTGGTGTCATATGGCCCGTTTCAAAACTTACAAATTTAATATTTACATTTTTTAGCATCATAATTTAATTTTAATTTCTTTTCATTCACCTAGCACACATCGATCCCCTTTCACACTTCTATCTGATTTGTTCCAATAAATTCATACACATTCTTATATACGTTCATTCCCATTCGTAATAATTCAGTCAAACTACTTGCACTCAATAGAACATCGAACATTTGTCTGCTCTGGTCCTCCACAACGAAACAGCTTTCACATAATTCGCACACAACCAAATTGCGTTTCTTCAAACATTCTTTCCAATTTCCATGATTCAATCTCACTCGTTCCATAGTTCGTAACATTCTAGTATCTCCTGTGAGCACCTTAAAGAACGGTTGCCTCAAAGGAGACCTAACCAACTCAAAGTACTTCTTACCTTTCACCTGACATTTTTCAACAAACTCTCTCTCCCATTTTCTCCACAGATTCACCTGAAACATGCGAAGTACGTCTTTGCCATCCATGAATTCATGTACATACATCCTCAATCAAATTCATTACCTTCAATCTGTAGGTATGAAGGTATCCATTGAAGGATGACCTCCCTCCCATAAGATTGAAGATACTTATATAGCATTTCCACATACACATTGCTATGAGTTCCCCGCCCTTACTAATTAATTCCAACCCACTCCGGGAGTCAGAGAATAACACTATTCTCCTTCTCCCTTGTGTCATTGCCAACTTGATCTCTTCCATAATCCCTATCAATTCTGCATTCATTATACAGATACTGACATGCACTCTTAACATTTTCTCTTTCCTCGTTGAAGGAATATAAATTCCCACACCTACGCGATCATCATTTACACTAGCATCTGTATACACTTCCACATGTGCAACATAATTCATTCGCATTTTGTAAAATTCGCTCTTAACCGATAACTCATTCATCATTGCTTTTGTTGCGTCACCAAACTCCAACCGCACTATTAGATTGCTCGGAGGGACTTTCGGATTTGCCGGACGAGTCTTGTTAATATTTTCCAAGATTACCAGTGATCTTGTTGTCTTTTTGTAAACCGTCCCTCTTTGCAATCTCTCTTTCATTTCATTCACCAATTTGTTATCCTTAGGTAACATTCGCACAGTCTCTCGCACGGTGATCCATTCCCTCTTACAATTAAGAGATTTTTACATCATTTTTTAAACCTAACCTTGGACCCATCACCATATATACTCATTCCATACGCAATTTTAGTTGGCACTAGCGCCTTTCGTAACATATCAGTCACACCCAGATGAGCTCCCCATTTCGGTGTGCTCACCCTTTTAATCACGTTCAATCTACTCTTACAATTATCGGCCAATTTTTCCATATGCTCAATCCAGATGCCCAAATACCTAGTCAATTTCACACACTCAATTCTCTCATTATATATTCGCACATCAACCATCCGATTCGTTCTAAAAGCCATACTACAACATTTACTCGAATTTACTCTCAAATTCAGTTCACTCAAATATTCGGTTATCTGATTCACACATTCTTGAGCCCGAATCAAGGCCTCCTCGATGGTACTCCCCTTGCCCATCAGGACAAAGTCATCTGCAAATTGCAAAATGAATTTGCCCTAGGAGTTACACCTATGTATCGAGCTCGTGTATAGGTTGAAGAGAGTCGGTGAGATTTTACTGCCTTGGGGGAGGCCCATAATCACTGCTCCTTCCAACCTATACCCTCTACCACATAAAACTAACTTTCTCTCATTCATGAACTCACACACCCATTTGCAAATTTTCCAAGGAAACCCCAAGTCCATAAGGATCTGATAAAGTTTCCCTGGAGCCACGTAATCATATGCCCTTTCTATATCCAAAAATACCGCCACAACATACTTATTTTCCTTTTGTACTTCCCACACAAACTTTTCTACACACTCATTAGCAGAGTGGTTGTGACGAAACCCAAAGGTGGTTTCCGGCAACAAATTTCCCTCATTCACAAATTTATCTATACGACCTTTCATCATACCATTCACAATTTTAACAAATACATTCAACATACATATTCCCCTGTAATTTGTTGCCCGATTCCTATCCCGATCCCTTTTAGGAATAGGCTTTCCTTCCATTTTTCCGGTATCTGAATACTCATCCATACTTGATTGAGAATTCGAAGCAAGGCCGCTTTGGCTTCGAATTCTAATCTACCAATCATTTTATAACTCCCTCTGTTAGTTTTGGGGGTACTAAATTTGGATATTTCCCCTATTAAAACCCCTCGGAACTCTTCCCATTCAAACTCCTTACACATATTGTTCATAAATTCATTTTCATTATCAGGTAGCAAAACTTCATACCAATCATTTGTAAAAAGACACCTCCATTCTCTCTATCATCTAACACTGCATTTCTGCATTGCGCTCTATATCCTCTCACTCTATTATATTTATCCCATAAATTAGTTGTGGTTCTATGTGTCATTTTTGACACATAGTCCCGCCAACTTTTCCTTTTCGCTCTACGGATAGCCTTTTTCAAACTTGCATTCATTCTTCCATAATTTATTCTGCATTCATGACATATACACCTATTGAACTCTCTCAATGCTATCCGTTTCCTTTCATACCAATACTGGATTTCATTGTTCCACCAACCATTCACCTTGTATTCATTCCCTCTGACATTTATAGTACACATTTCATTCACTCTCTCTATTTCATCCTCAAGTTGGTTAACCTCATTTACTTCTTGCATTATGAGAGTTTCATTCATACGTTCGACCCATTTCTTACCATTCATAATGGCCTTACGGTCTATGTCAACATTTATACCACCTAAGCATATCCTGATCAAATAATGATCACTACCCAAATTCTCATCTGTGACATTCCAAGTGACTTGGCCCGCCAACCCGCTAGATATTAAAGTTAAATCTATCGCGCTGGCTATCGACCCCACTCTCGGCATTCTAGTCGACCCACCATCAATCAGGACTACGAGATCGGAATCCAGAATGAGACGGGTCAACCAGTTACCTCTAGCATCAGTTCTTTCACTCCCCATATTCTCGAATGCGCATTCATATTACCCGCTAGAATCACGTCACTTTTGCCTTCCACAAATTCAAACAAAATTTGAAAATCTCGTTGGCTTCTCTCTCTGTCAGACGTAGACAACACTGGAGTTGCATAGATACTAACAAATAACAAGTTTCTGTCCAGATTTCGAGTTTTGGCTGCGATGACTTCAATGTGCTCGAACGCGGTATGTCACAAACGACAGGGCTGATATTGGCACGTGCCAATATCGCCACCCCGCCTTTCACACGAAACTTCTTACCCTCACGCTCCCAAGTTTCACACAAAATCATTACATTCACATCGTTATTGATCAGATAATTCAGCAACATATCGCCATTGGCATATATACTGCGAATATTTATCTGGCCAATTTTCACGCATTCATTAGATCTCAGGGCATTTATAAACGCGAAAGCGTTCTCTCTCCTCCTTCCCTCATTCATCATCAATCATACTTACATGGTTATTTCCAAATGGTGTTAATTCATTTGGAGGTGATTAGAATGTCTCATTGCTAGCCATGCTTCATTTTTTTTGATTGTCTCTACGAGTATGTCCATTGCTGTATTACAAGTTGTTTGTTGATTTGATTGCGGTTGTTGTTGTAATATTTCTTGTTGTTGTTGTACTTGCTGTATTTGTTGTTGTAGTTTGTTCGTTTCTAGTAATTGTTTTGGTTGTTGCGGCTGTTGTTGCTGTTGTTGTTGTGGTTGGTTTAATTGTGTCTGGTGTTGCCTTGAAGTTGAAATAGTTTTTTGATACGATTGTGGTTTTGTCTGTTCTAGTTGGTTTTCTTTGTTTTGCGGCTTTTGTGGTGTGTTTGTTGGGTTAAAGGCGGTTTTTAGTGTATCTGCATATGTTGTCTGGTTAGCTGGTGTGCTGTTTGCATATAATCGAAAATATTTGGCTTTCGCCTCGGGAAATGTTAATCTATCTACAGTTTTAATTTTCACTATTTCTACTTCTCGTTTATATACTCGACATTCCTTACTGTTGCTGGTGTGTGCCTCTCCACAATTTATGCATTTTAGTGTAGTGCACGGCTGGTTGTGTGGTGTTACTTTACTACATTTGTAGCATAGGATCACTTGTGCATCTCTTTTTGGTGTGACAAAATTTGGGGCATTCGGTGCACTTCAACGGATTTGGAATGTACAATCAAATACTTAGTTGTATAAAGCCTGGCCTCACATATTCCGGTAATACTGGTGAATTAAAAGTCAGGATAATTGCTGCTGTGCCCGTTAATTTGATTTCCACCTATTTCTTTATTTTATATAGTATGACGCCTTGGTCCTTAAGCCCTTCTTTGATTTCCTCCTCAGTTAAACTTTTTAGGTCATGGCAGAAAATGATACCTTTGGAACTGTATAATATGGGGTGTTCCGTCACTTTTATTTTGGCCAATTGCCCCAGAGATGTTGCCTTCAGTAATGCATCCGTCGCTGCCTGATTTTTTGTCAGAACCAAGAGTTCTCCAGCTCTCGAACGTTGCGTTTTAATGATACCTTTGGTTATCGTATCGCTTCAGCGCTTATCAGCGCTTTTTGTATTCCAAAAGGTGAAAAATTTGACAGGTTTTGCCCCTCCTGCTCGTGCTTGATTATTAGATATTTTTCATTTACTCCATTGCAATCCATTATATCTGCATCGCCACCGAATCCTGATCTCTTTGTTCGCATTTCTTCGATCTTTTTCCTTTTGAAGGGTTGGGTATTATTTCCCAACATCCTCAACGGTGCGAATCTATTTGGGCTTTCAAATATCGCGCCTTTTAAGGGCCGAAGCCCTCCTTTTGCCCACACCTGAATTAACTTACTGTCTAAAATCACGCCGCTTAAATATAAACAAACACTTGTTGTTGTTGCCACCAAACAATAATCCACTTAAAACATTATATATTTGCGTCCATCACCTTTTTAATATTATAAAATTGTTCGTACACCACTATAACACTATTTTAACTTAATGAAAACCCAAAACCACTTAAATTAACAAATTATTCAAATTATTAATTCAAATTATTCAGAAATTTTGCACCGAGCTGTCAATTTTTATATGTACGCTTGCCAGTCTATAGCACTGGAATGTGCAGCCAAAAGTTAAAAAAAAATATGTATTATATCGAAATATCCCAGGCGAAAGTAACTGACCTACAAAATCAGCCCAAAGCAAATGTACCATAAGAAACAACAAATAAAATTTAAATACCGAATTAATTTATTAGTTTCATGTGCATGTGTGAAACGTATATTGGCAAATTTCAAAAATTTGTAAAAACTTGACGTTTAAGGTGTTATGTCTCGAAATGGTCTAGTTTGAATCGGCTAGTCGAGCGATAACCATCGATGAACCAATTTAAACGAGACCTTCTCCAGACATAACACTAAAACGTTTAAGGTGTTTACAAATTTTTGAAATTTGCCCATATACTTTACATACTCGTACATAGAATATGCACTTGAAACTACTAAATTAAAGTTGGTATTTATTTTTATTTGTTGTTTGTAATGAATATTTACGGTATATATTTTCGGCTGACATTATAGGTTAGTTACTTTCGGCCTTGATATTTTAATTTAATATAAGAAAATTTAACTTTCGGCTGAAGTAGTCGAGACACAATCTGCATTATCGATTTTTCACTTTCGTTGATTTATGTAGATTCATTTAGACTTTAACGTCCAATACTTCTTGTTCCCCTCTACCGTTTAACATTAGTTTCACGTATATAGCATCTATTATCAACAATAATTCAAGTTAGTAGCGGTTGTGGTCTGGTATGGGTAACAGATGAATTTAATAAATTAGAATTATTAACAATAACTCCTATTATCATTTTTAACAAACATTTAGCAAACATTTTGTTTATACCCAAGATAAAACTATTTACATCAAGTGAGCAGTTAAACGTTAAATGAAATTCTAGATTCTTTATTGTCTTAGTAGTTCAAAAAATACAACCTCTAGGAACGAAATGTAATCCGAGAGAAGATGCTCCGAGCTACCATCCAACGAATCCTCAAATGCACAGAAAATCTATCTAGTCGAAATCATTTCTATAGATATTTGATTTAAACCTTGTAGTGGAGATTTTTCTTGTTTTAACATTAGTTATTTACCATGAATATTTGAAAAATTATTGGTTGGTCTGCCTCGTATACAACGAGTATTACTTTAGACTTTTGGCTAAGAAACAAGAATACGATAACAATTTTGGTTTAACAGACGGTCAAAAGTTTATTGACTGAGGTTTTCAGATTAACTGTCCTTTCGAAAAAGTTAAATAAAACCACAACAAATCATAAAATTAAAAAAAACCTTAATATATTATTTAAAATACTTAAAAATTTAAATTTAATTCATAAATTCAAATGTTTGTTTACTACACTTGATAACCTACGTAAAAAAAAGTTTTACACGCGGCACGCATCAGCTTTTGTGGAATGTCGTCCCATATTCGGATCGAAAGATGTTTAAATGACCACAAATCATAATTTTTTGTATTGCCAATTTTTCCAAGCATATATCGCCTTATAGAGACATCCAAAGAGTTTAGATGGCCCGGAGATGCAGTATGCCATTCTTCCGAGGGAATACAATCAAGTAAGATGATGCGGCACCACTCCACAGTTGGTTTTGCTTTATGTGAAGGAGCACTACATGGGAGCACTGGACGTGGGAAATCAGATGATTTTGAAGGACATTTTCAATATTGAACTTTCGAACTTAATCTTTTTAATGTTCGGTATCTGAATTTACGGTTTATATATCAAGGTGTAGCCTTTTAAAAATATCGCTTTTTAACCTTAATATAAAAAATCACACGTAATTATCGTCATGGTTTTTTCATAGCCTGCTATGATTGGATAATTTAAAAACATAACCAAATTTTATTTTTTAAATTTAAAACGAATTTAAATTTACTACAGGTCTACTTGATTGTGCAAATCTAATGACTCTTGGCATAGTCCTTGAAGGACTGTAATATTTTAAAATTCTAATCACTGATTTTATAAATATACCAATTTCTTCAGCATAGGGTAATACGATGCAAGACTTCTTTGAAAACGCTTATTACTTAACAAAGCGACCTGCTCGTGCGAAGCGAAACAAGTAAAGTCATCTTCACTTTGATCAAGGAATTAAACGGTATCATTCATACAGTCAGCCACTTGCATAGAGCTCTGCAAATGCAGATGGCTCTACGTAAATGGGACATATAATCGTAGTCGTACGTCCACAATTTGGTTACCGCGTAAGGTATGACGTGAAAAGCAAATCGCTTGTATATGTACATCATTACGATGTAATTTTTGATGTAAATATTTCAAGAGTTGTGTTATGTATCATTTAATCTGCTACTAATGGGCAGGTATGCCCTCGTTCTCTCTACAAGCAACTTTAAGTGTTCACTGA
This sequence comes from Nephrotoma guestfalica, assembly GCA_963691935.1. Lineage (NCBI taxonomy): Eukaryota > Metazoa > Arthropoda > Insecta > Diptera > Tipulidae > Nephrotoma > Nephrotoma guestfalica. The sequence continues at coordinate 235,177,911 of OY829913.1, read as the reverse complement.
TCGATTTTATTGATATGAGGCTAGTTTTAGTTGCTTGATTAGCTGGTTCCATGCATCCGATAACTATCCAACCAAGCTCGGTCTATTGGGTCATGGTTCTCGTGCAATCCCATTTACTATGTTGTTTGTTCTTCACAATTTTTGGATAACAATTAGCTCCAATTATAATGTCGATTTGAGTTAGATCATAAAACTGTGGATCTGCCAAATTTATGATTTGTTTGTTTGTCTTACATTTCTGGTGAGCTTCTGGCGAAGCGAAAATTTTGTGTCAAATCTCAGAACTACATCGAATTCTATTGTATTTCTGACAAATTCCTGCTTCGCGTTCACTCGATCCTATTTCTTCTTGCTTAAGTTTAGTAAGTTTGCACCACCTTTTGTTATTATGATATCTTGCGAACCCGAGTCGATTAAGGCCCGCAAAATTATTGGTGGCTCCATGTGCAGTAATTAATGTCGTTCCAAGCAAAATTTGGGTGTCTCACTATTGTTTGAATTATGAGATAACATCTTCTACTTATTTGGGTTATGAACGTTTTGCATGAGTGAGTTATGCTTTCCATTGCAAATGTTGCAATTTTAGCCACTTTTGCACGTTGTGATGTGTTTCTTAAATACAAAGAAAATCTGAAAAAGTTTTTATTATTTGTATGATCTGTCACAGGTGCTTCATAATGCTTGTTTCTGGAAATTTACTGGTTTCTGGATAAACCTTGTTAAGTATGGTATGAGTTATGAATAAATCCCAGGTAGCTGTATCAAATCCAATTCCTTTAATGCGTTTAGAACTCGCTTTGTTTATCATGGAGTTCGTTTGGGGATTCTCCTAACTCATGGTAATCGTAAGAAGATAGTTAAGTGTTTATGAGCAAGTAGTCTTTTATTTTCGTACCTGTCATGTAGCAGCTACCATGCTATGAAGTAGTTATCTTCTGTTATTTCTAAGTTGCTTGTTAGGTTTGCCGCAGAACCACCAATACATGTTTTTAAACATGGCGAAAATTTGGCCACTTCATATAGTCACCATTTAATAATGGAAACTCTAATTTTGGTAGTCTCATGTCGAAATGCATCACTTCTTCTTGATGAAATGATATGTCGATTTTGGTTTCATCTTTTGTGATTGTTACAACTTTACGCAAATCTCGTCGTTGTGATTTTATCAATTAAGATACGCAAATCCTCGTACATAGTTTCCAAAGTAGCCTTTGGTGAATGTTCTTCAGCATTTCGAATTCTTAGTAGTTGCAGATCCATAATTTCATGTTCTTCAGGAACATAGTGTTGTTGCGGCTCAGATGAAGATTGTTGTTCAAATATCCATCTCGTAGTTAAATAAATGCAAATAATTCAACTTACTGAGATAAAATTGCTTCGCATCAAAATGAATTTTCAATGAAAACTTCACAGCAACAAAGGTGCTCATTGCAATAATTTATGTCGGAAAAAATGTATTTACTGCAAACTACTTTAACGAGTAAACGCCGTTTATTGATTTCGATCAATTACCTTGATAATTTCTTCACTCGAGCAATAATCATATTTTACTTCCTTGCTACATAATCTACTATTTTCTATAGTCCCAAATCACCAAAGTTTTAATAGGTATTCTGGCAAAGCACAATTATGTTGTGGACACTCTCCAAAGACTATTGAAGACATGTCATACAGAATTAATGCGATTTATTCCAGAAAAAACTACCTCAAATAATTTTTCTGTACGGATCTAAAGAATAGTTGTAGTTTTGATTTTATGGAACGTTTTGTCGAATTATGCTCGGTCTTCATTCGCCTAATTTTGTCATGACGCTAGAATGTCAAGACAAGATTTATTTGTATTGATTCTGAGCATGCACATTACACCGTGGCAAAGAGAAAATTTATTAAAATTGCTAATGTTTTGACACCGTGACGAAATGAGTAGAAAATTTGTATTTTTCTCTCGATTAAATAAAACAGAGAACATAAAATGATTTTACATACATTTTGGTGTTAATAGTTGTGAGTGTAAAGATACAGTTTTGACATGACATTCTATAGTCATGGCAAAATTTTGCGAGTGAAGACCAAGCATTAGTCGATTACCTAACTATTTTCCATTTAGCAATAGCCATATTCTACTAAATTGTGAATTTTCTTCAAGATCGGAGAGCACATATTTTATTCCCTTTTTCGTTGTAAAATACAGTACAGTAATCATGAATAATTTTAACACCGAGATTTTTCAGATTTACCATTCGCTGTAGTTTCGAAGTGAAATGCCTGCGTGAGTATGTGGTTCCGTGCAGATTAAATGTCTGTTGGTTTTCTACAGCTCAAGCGGATTGATTGATTGGGATAAAACTTCATACTTAAGCTTTTTCCATAAAATGGGAGATCCCAGTGAATTTTGGCTGAAATCAGTCCACCCGAAATAACAGCTTCCATAAAAGCTTTTTCGTTTCTTGCAAATATTTTGAAAAAAATTTCATTCAATTATGAACTGAAGGATTCTAAATTAAATTTGCAACATTACCAGATCAAGTCCAAATCAGTTTTCTAAAATGTAAGCGGAAATGACATTTTTTTGGGCAAAAAACTGTATAGTAATCGTAGAAAATTTTGACCTCGTGCATGTGTGGTGTCGTGCAGACTAAAAGTTGCTGGTTCCCTGCAACTGCAACCCAGACGGATCGGGGCGAAACTTCATAGTTAAACTTTCGGTCCATCGGAAGTGGCAGCTTCCATAGGAGTTTTTTCGTTTTTTACAAATACATATTTTGAAAAGTATATAGCATTTACGAAAAAACAATTAAAACAGAAAAATTGTAGATTTTTTTAAACTTTATTTTTTAGCTTTGAACAAACTTTATTTTACAAAAACTCAGCATCCCTACTGTCCAGGCGGATTAACTATTCGGAATCAAAATTCATACTATAGCTGGTGGACATCTATGTACCGGAAGTAGTAGCTTCCGTAGAAGCATTGAAATAGAGATTACATTTGCAACAAGGGTTGATCTTGTTGGTTTTATGAAATTTAAGCAGGAATACTAATTTTTTATTACACAAGACAGTTTTTAACAAAACGGTAGGTTCAATTTTTCGATTTAGAAGTTAAAGTCGATATCTATGTAAATTTGTAGAAGAAGTAAGTCAGGTGCTGACCACAACGTAGTCAAACCCTTCATTTTTCCTAACAAATTAATGTATAACTCGTTGGATTGCAATTTTATAACGGTAAACACTTTTCTTAAGTTTGGAATGGTGGTTTCAAAATTCGAAATAATTAAAATAAACATCTCGAGAAAATATTCCCTTAAAAATGAATCGTGAAAAATCTAGGGTTGGTTGTTGCTAACTAAGCTTCTCAAACTAGATGTTGATCTACGAACAATTCATTCATCTAGTTAAATTCCTAGAATGCCTGTACTACAGGCATTCATACACTGCTTAAACAATAATTTCATGAAGATCACCTTTTTTAATTTGTATAAATATACATGATAGTGAAGTTTGTGCTAAAAAAATTAATAAAAAATTACACTGTTAAATTTGTTATTTTTCCAATTGGAATTTATTTTCAAAATAAAATTATAAAATTGTACTAATTCTAAATGTTGTGACGTTGAATCTAGAAATATCTACAGATTTTAGCTGACATTTTAGCGAAGGTAAAGCATATACCTATTACTAAGATGTAAGTAAAGTATATTTTTGAGTTTCGTTCTATTGAAAATTATATTTAGAAATTGAGCATTTTTGACGGGTTTCAAATAATATTCCAGCTAATTTTGGAGATGTCCACGGGGTTTCACTAACATTTTCAAATAGATCATCCAATCTACTGAGTCTATAGTGGATATGATAAAATTATGATGGGTTTTACTATGTTTTAATGATACTAGAAACTTCACAATTTTGATAACTATTTCAAGTTTAATAAAGAAAGAGCTAAATATATTTACAAGTCCTGGTCAAAAAACTTAAGATTTTTATACCGCCAATCTTAGAGATGTCCACAGGCTCTCACCCACATTTTCGAATAGACTACACAACATTCTACCGTTATAGTGATTGGCATCAGATTCTAATGAGTTTTGCTATGCCTATAATCGAATTCATGTTTTTATTCGTACTGCCGATACCAGAGATGTCCACGGAATCTCGTCTACATTTTGCTACAACTTATAATACTTTCTGTCTATGGAGCGAAAATGGGTCAATTGTAATGGGTCTAATAATAATTTTTTAAATTTTGAAGTTTCGTTATTTTGACAAAAATGTTATTATTTCCTTCTACAATATTTTAGCAATTTCTCCAATTGGATTTTAAATTGACATTCCTAACCAAGCGACGAACCCGTTTTAATAGATTTGTAGTATATATTGCTCGCTTATGATGAAACTTGTTTTGGTAAATAAAATTTTGAAACTTACCAACAATAAACTATACGTGAGAACCTGTGGACATCTCTACGATCGGCGGTATAAAAAAAGGAAATTTGTTAAAAATTTAAAACTTTTGCTGCTAGATATATGCTTTACCTTCGCTAAAATGTCAGCTAAAATCTGTAGATATTTCTAGATTCAACGACACAACATTTAGAATTTGTCCAATTTTATAATTTTATTTTGAAAATAAATTCCAATTGGAAAAATAACAAATTTAACAGTGTAATTTTTTATTAATTTTTTTAGCACAAACTTCAATATCATAAATATCCCTATTCATTAATGTTAAATCGAAAATAAAAATTTGCAAATGCCTTTATAGTGAGAATAGCGGGTTTAAGGATTTAAATTATTACACTCACAATATTTTATTATTTTGTACAAATTTTATTATTTATTTATTATTATTTTAATTATAAAATATTGTTTTATATTTTTAAGGGTGAACGATTGTTCTGCTTGAATATTTTCACTTGCGTGTGTGTGAGACAGTGTCTGTTTTAACTTCTAAAACCCGACTGACTGTTTTCCGTTTCTCATTCTGTTTTCTTGACTTCTCGGTATTTATCGACTATCGATAAATATCGAGATTCGTGAATGTAGATGGCGAAATAACTTTGTTTAGTATAACAAGATGATTGTGAAACACATACCAAAAATAATTCCAAAAATGTACACTGTTAAATTCAAAAATATTCCAATTGGATTTGTTTTGTAGTGAAATTGAAACACTTTTAGATAATCTTTAACATTTATACTAGAGAAGCCCTTGAATCCCTAATAGTGTCGCTGTAAAGAACAGATAATTTTCTAACAATTTTAAATAAACACGAGAAAATTGTGATACAATTTACTAAAGTTTTTTTAATTCTAATGAAGGTTATTTTAGACACTGTTTCTACTTTTATATCTCCGAATCTAGAGATGTTCACGGAGTCTCACCTATATGGCTGAATAGCTAAGTCAAAACCTCACGTGTGTGGTAAATAAGGTTGAGATATGATGATTTTTAAGTTATGCAGCGTATTTTAAACAATAGTGATTTTTGATATCAATCTATTTTCAAATTTTACCGTTACCGCTCCTTGAGATATTCATAATATTTAAAATGTATTTTAGGATAGCACAAACAAAGTTTTAACAATGAAATAAACATGGTTAATTTATGAAAATATTTACTGTGCCATATACGACTTAGAAGTTTCATGAATTTGAATAAATTTTCAAATTGTATTTCACCGATCCTAGAGATGTTCACGGGGTCTCACCTACATGGTCAGATAGATCAGTCAAACCCCTATGTGGGTAATGAACGGGATCTAATTATGATGATTTTTAACTAGTCCAGAGAAATTTTTACGTTTATGGTTATATTGCCCATACCAGAAATGTTCACGTGATCTCTTTTATATCTTCGAATACGTCAAAAAAAATTCTATCAATATCATGCAAATGGGGCACGAATAATGATTTTCATCATGTTTTCCATAATTTACAACTTCTTCGTTTACAATTTTACTCTCGATTGGAAATTTTGGTATTTTCTCCAATAGGATTTTTACCCATTGACATTCCCAAATAAGCTACGAACCCGATTTATTGTGAAAACAATCAAATAACAAAAATCCTATGGATGTTCACAAGGTCACGTTTATACTTTTAGATAGTTCAAAGTTTCGACTATCGATAGTTCCGAACAGGGTTCAATTGTGATGATATTTACTGGACCATATATGACTTAGAAGTTTCATGAATTTGAATAAATTTTCAAATTGTATTTCACCGATCCTAGAGATGTTCACGGGGTCTCACCTACATGGTCAGATAGATCAGTCAAACCCCTATGTGGGTAATGAACGGGATCTAATTATGATGATTTTTAACTAGTCCAGAGAAATTTTTACGTTTATGGTTATATTGCCCATACCAGGAATGTTCACGTGATCTCTTTCATATCTTCGAATAGGTCAAAAAAAATTCTATCAATATCGTGCAAATGGGGCACGAATAATGATTTTCATCATGTTTTCCATAATTTACAACTTCTTCGTTTACAATTTTACTCTCGATTGGAAATTTTGGTATTTTCTCCAATAGGATTTTTACCCATTGACATTCCCAAATAAGCTACGAACCCGATTTATTGTGAAAACAATCAAATAACAAAAATCCTATGAATGTTCACAAGGTCACGTTTATACTTTTGGATAGTTTAGAGCTGTGGTTATTTCACTGACTAGCGCCTAGTATATATTATATATGATCTTAGGGATTTAGGGTTTTTAGGTTTTAGAAATTTTCACATATGGAACATAAAGCTGATACTCGGCGTGGGCTGGATAGCAGTTGAATTAAATAAATTATTTTGTAGGTTTGTGTTTTTTTTTATTGAATGAACATATATTTGAATGATAATTATATTATTGTATTGCTCTTGGGTAAACAATATTTTTGGTTTTGCTATTTTGTGCGTACATAAATAAGTTGGCGGGTATTCCGACGCGTGAACAAGCCACGTATAGCTGTCCATGTGAGAAGCAGTTATTTTGTAGATTCAATCCACAAACTTGAAGCAACTGAAAATTGCAATCTATTAAATTCGAATGGCATATCGGCCGGTATTATTGTTATTCGCGGTAATAAGACGTGTTCTCTTTTGAATTGGCCATCCAACATTATTGCTTCGATAACGTTATTCATCAATTTTTTGACTGCAATTCTTTTTGACTGCCATTGCACAGTCGTGGCGGATCGATATTTCGAAGCATTTTGTCAAAGAACATGGTGCGGAACGTGGTATAACTGGTTCAGTCTAACGAAAATCACCACCCTGCAATATGAGTGCACCTTCGAACGGCTCTGTATTACCTCTTAAATCTTGGAGCGTCACTATAAAGTAATTATGGATAATGCTATGAAAAACAGCTCTACAGCAGAGAGGGTTTTACGTAAATTTTTTTTCTAAATGACTTAATTTTATCTTCAATCTCGAACGAAACTACACAAAAACTAAAATCAACACCAAGCCACTGTACATAATATTTAGTAAAATTTGTTGGATTTCAACAAGTGGTTGGTGCTTATCTTTTTATCATTCATAATTTCAAATAAACGTAAAATTGTACAACAATACTAGTTCATATGTTTGCTAAACTTTTCCCATACCTGAATTTTTTCTTGTATTGCATGTGCTGCAACGTTATAAGATGCGGCGGCCAAAGCAATGCTACTTTGTAAGAAAATTGTTGCCAAAATCAATGATAACAGAAATGTTTTGCTTACTCCACCGGGGGCATTGATGAAAAACAAACCGAAAATTTCTTGCGGAATCGCATTTGTAATGCGATGATAAGCATTGTGTTGTTGTATCGTCAGTTTTTGCAGATTTGTTTTAATTAATTCTGCTCTCTGTGCTGCTCTTCTATTGGAGAAAATACCAAAATTTCCAATCGAGAGTAAAATTGTAAACGAAGAAGTTGTAAATTATGGAAAACATGATGAAAATCATTATTCGTGCCCCATTTGCACGATATGGATAGAAAATTTTCTGACCTATTCGAATATATGAAAGAGATCACGTGAACATTTCTGGTATGGGCAATATAACCATAAACGTAAAAATTTCTCTGGACTAGTTAAAAATCATCATAATTAGATCCCGTTCATTACCCACATAGGGGTTTGACTGATCTATCTGACCATGTAGGTGAGACCCCGTGAACATCTCTAGGATCGGTGAAATACAATTTGAAAATTTATTCAAATTCATGAAACTTCTAAGTCGTATATGGCACAGTAAATATTTTCATAAATTAACCATGTTTATTTCATTGTTAAAACTTTGTTTGTGCTATCCTAAAATACATTTTAAATATTATGAATATCTCAAGGAGCGGTAACGGTAAAATTTGAAAATAGATTGATATCAAAAATCACTATTGTTTAAAATACGCTGCATAACTTAAAAATCATCATATCTCAACCTTATTTACCACACACGCGAGGTTTTGACTTAGCTATTCAGCCATATAGGTGAGACCCCGTGAACATCTCTAGATTCGGAGATATAAAAGTAGAAACAGTGTCTAAAATAACCTTCATTAGAATTAAAAAAACTTTAGTAAATTGTATCACAATTTTCTCGTGTTTATTTAAAATTGTTAGAAAATTATCTGTTCTTTACAGCGACACTATTAGGGATTCAAGGGCTTCTCTAGTATAAATGTTAAAGATTATCTAAAAATGTTTCAATTTCACTACAAAACAAATCCAATTGGAATATTTTTAAATTTAACAGTGTACATTTTTGGTATTATTTTTGGTATGTATTTCACAATCATCAAAACAAGCTATCCCTAATTAAGCGGCCCCGTAATTAAGCGGCGCGATGTATAAATATTTTTGCTACGAGGAATACCACGAAGTGAAAAGGATTTTTGAGTAATTGATTGTTACTTTAAATGTTAAATGAAATTTCATGTTAGCATTAAAGAGTAAATTATCTACTAACCCCACCATTTGTTAAGAAAAAGTGTAATCAATATGTCGTAGCTAAACCAACACCGTATAATCAAGGCAAACATCTATATAAAACTCGATTACTTTTGTAGTTCGGTCGTTGAATTAATATTATCATGTTGAATATAATCAATCAAAATGACAGTAATACCTTATCGTATAACTTTTTCTCCAAAAATCATTATTATCGTAAAATGATTTCTATTCAAATGTTACGTCTCAGACTTTTTTGGCTAAAACAAAGTAAAAAATAACCAAACCGAAAAAAAACGTAAGGAATTGGATTGGATAGGATAGGAGGCACAGAAGCCGAATAGCAGAAACGGAAAAAATGTGATATTAAATTCCAACTGTGAATAAACCAGAATATTTATAAGATATATAGCCATATTTTCTTATCAACAGCAGCAAACAAAAAAGTGTGATAACTTAATACCTTCTAACCTTCTTAACAGTATAATAATTTTTCTATTATTTATTGATGTTCTTTTTTTGTCTGCTTTTTATATTTTCAGATACATAAAAATGTCCAGTCCACATTTGAATAATTTAATCATAATTGGTTGCATGTTGACATACTTGAGTGTAATATTTTTAGGTTTGGATAGTGGATTAAGTAGTATATCAGCTTTCCCGTACATATGTACGGCCCGTGCATGGCTACTAATGGCCGGATTTAGTTTAGCCTTCGGTGCGATGTTCTCGAAAACATGGCGTGTTCATTCAATTTTTACCGATGTTAAGCTGAACAAAAAGGTTATCAAGGATTATCAACTGTTCATGGTAGTTGGTGTATTGTTGGCCATTGATTTGGCTATAATGACCACATGGCAGTTAGCTGACCCATTTTTTCGGAGCACAAAGAATATGGAGGCGGTGGTAAGTAGCATGAATTTATTATATTAAGTAGCATTAAAATAAAATTGACAAATTTGTAAGAGACCCCTTCTAACACAAATTCAGGATGACCCAAAATTTTGCTGTTTGCCAATGATTAACTAAATTCCATTAACATTATTTTGCTGCATACTTATTAAATTTCAATAGACAAATAGAGAATTCAAAACAGGCTCCCAAATGTTCAGTGAAATTATATCTGTATTTCAATTTTGCTTGAAAAGTAATCAATTTTGAGATAAAGAAACAGAGCGCGCAGCATTTGGTTATATTCGTCAATGATATTTTGTGTGAACAAATAAATTTGATTGCATTTAAAACAGGACAACCGATAAATAAAAATAATAAATAAAATCGATAATAAAAAAATCGTATTGAATGATGGATTCATTTTTAATATCATATGTAAGTCATAGTGTTGAAGAATTTTGGTTTAGAATAGAATGCACATAATTATTAAATTATATCTTTCCAAAATATTGAACAGAGAGAAACCAGCTTCGCTGTCCGCTTCCTGAATAAGTCGTTAAGAAAAAAACCGTTACATTATTCAAACTAAACAATTTTTATCTAACTGCTTGGATGGGAACGTGTACAAAGATTTATAGGGAATATCATGGGAAGTTAAAAAAAATCAAGAAAAAGGAGAATTCTTTAAAATTCTTCTTCAGATCTGTATTAAAATCTCATCTGTTAACGGCGAAGTTCAGAAATCATCGCGTAACGGTTTAGCATTCCAACCTCGGCGACATAATAAAAACCAATTTTGCATTCATAAGTTTTAAATTATGTTAATTAAAAGAACGAAATAAACTTGAATTAGGTAAACATTTATAGCAACGACATCTATGCATAGTGAGGCATACAACTTTTGTTTGTAGTGAAGTATGTTCTTTTAAACAAAAGCTGTCAAATTTTTATGACGTTTGATTCAATAGTTTCTTACGGTGTCCATACACAGTGCAACTTGGTTGTACAACTGGTATGTAGACTAGTCTGCAGACTGTTACACCACACACTTTGCAACTTGTTGTGCAACAAGTTTGAAAACATAGAAAATAGAAACAGTCAAAATATTTTATTTTTTATAGTTTTTCCAAATATAAGTAAATACCTATCAAGTAAAATTATTCCAAGTCAAAATTATTTAAGTAAAATTAAAAAACGAAATTATAAATATGAGTGAAAGTGATGACATTACTGCTTTAATTGTTATTGCGGAAGTTTTATTTCAAGACAAAGAACAAGAGAAACGCAGAAAAAGAAAAATTTGGATGACAAGCTGGTTAAAAGATAAAGATACATTTTCTAACCAAAGACTTTTGAAAGAATTAAAAGTTAGTCAACCAGATGACTTTAAACACTTCATGCGTATGGATGAAGAAACATTTCTATATCTTCTGGATAAAGTAAAGCCATTGATAGTAAAGCAGGATACTTTTATGCGTGATGCCATTAATGAAGAAACGCGATTATCCATAACTTTAAGGTTTCTGGCTACCGGTAATTCTTTTGAAGATTTAAAGTTTCCGAATGCAGTATCAGCGCAATCCATTGGAAAAATAGGTGCCATTGATGGCAAGCGTATAAATATTAGAAAACCAGCGAAATCTGGTTCCTACTATTTTAATTATAAAAAACAGTTTAGTATTGTTCTTATGGCTATTTTCAATGCCGATAGCGAATTTATAATTATTGATGTAGGAGCAAATGGTAGGATATCAGACGGTGGTGTATTTTATAATACAAAATTTTACCAAAAATTACTAAACCAAGAATTAAATATTCCTGAACCTGAAACTGTGGATTCTACGGGCCGGAAGTTACCTTACGTTCTAATAGGCGATGATGCCTTTGCCCTGGGAGAGAACTTACTGAAACCATTCAGTGGTAATCATCTGATAAAAGAACAGGAACTTTTTAACAAAAAATTGAGTTCTGCGAGGGTAAAAGTAGAGAATGCATTTGGCATTTTGGCTGCTAGATTTGAAGTTCTTTTAACAACTATTGCTCTTTCTCCTGAAAAAGTTACGAAGATTGTGATAGCTTGTTGCTATCTACATAATTTCTTAAAAAAGAGTAGAGGCGTTTTATACTCTAGAAATGAATCGGGAGGACCGTTTCGGCTTTCAGAAACATTATTGCAAATGCAACCAGCAGCATCAAGAAACTCATCATCACAAGCTAAGCTCGTGAGAAACGATTTCTGCGAAGTTGTCAATCGTTTGCATAGCACCGAACAAATGTTTGTAATTATTTGTACTTTTTTTATATTCATAAAAATAAACAGTTTTAAACATAGAAAAAGCAATAATATTTTTATTAAAAAATTTTGTGAGTATTGGTTGTCATTAAAAAGATTATTAAAAGTTATATGATTTGGATTTTGTGATGACCTAGAAATATTAAAATTAACAGGAACAATTTCCTCAACAACGATGTGATTTGATGTATACGGTTTTACACATCTAGAGTCATCAGCTCGTGAAGAATTGCTGGTACTTGGTAGTGGGTTTGATGCATAAATTGTTGAGCATCTAGGATCAGCATGCAAAAAACTACTGGTACTAGGCAATTGATTTGATGTGTAAGGTGTTGAGCATCTAGAATCAGCGCGTGATGAACTACTGGAACTGGGCAATGGAGAAACTGTGTTGAGTGTCAGCTCGTTTAATTGTCCCATTATTAAAATTTCATCTATGGCTTTTTTGGCATAAAGTTTCTGTCTATCATTCAGTTTTTTAAAAGCTGTTGCCCATCCTTCAGCAAATATTTCTGACTCATCTTTTTTAGTTTTAAGTCGAACTAAATGATCGACAGCTGTTTCCAAAAATTCGTCCCGAATATTTTTATTTCGACATATTTTTTTGGAAACTGGGAGGGTTGTTTCAAGCTAAAATAGAAATTTAACAGTAATGTGAAATATCTTTAAAATGTATAACTTTCACTCGTACAATTCCAGCAGTTGGGATTTCATTGTCCCTTAGGAAATATAAAATTTCAAAATACCACAATGATGGGACGTATACATCATCCTCACCAGCTCCAGATTTCTCACTTTTTATAACCTTATTAAGCTCGCGGTGATAGCAGCTTCTTATGTTGTTTATTTTATTCTTTAAACTTGAAATTGTAGCCTCACTATCTAAGTTTTTATACTCGTATATGGTTAACAATTTCTCCCATGCTTTTTGCTTTTTATCTTTATTTTTGTACACAGAACTTTTAACTTTCCATAATTCTGGACATTGTTCGAATTCTTCGAAAAAGTCTCTCCACAACTGATTATTAACTACAGCCATTTCAATTAAAGAAACTTATTCTTTTTTAATAAAATATTTAGCTCGTTTTATGTGGTTTAGTTATAATCTTCGTCAATAACGGTATTAAAATTCCCAATAAACATAAAATGTCATTTAAGTTGTACAACTTGTCCACACACATTGCAACTTGGTCGTACAACCACTGACTCCGCCTATAAAAATCAAAATTTTTTGATTTTCTTGCAACCTAGCTTCGAACCTTCAAAATGGCTGTACAACTGCCGTACAAACGATACAACTTGACTAGTCTGCAGACCAGTTGTACAACCAAGTTGCACCGTGTATGGGCAGCTTTAGGTGGAGTCGTTTTTGTAAAGTCACTTTTGTTTTTTTTTTAAATATACAAAAAAATGAATGTCGTGCAGTGATTAAATACTTTAACTTAAATGGTTTAAAACTAAAATAAACCACCAACGAGATGGAAACTATATGTTACATAAACATGCACCTTCAAAACCAACCGTTTATAAGTGTGTAAATGAATTCTAACGGGGCCAACTCCAGAAATGCTTGAAAAAGTCTATGAAAACAGTATGAAAGACCATCGTATAAAGTTGCGCAAGATTTCTAACATTGTAAACATCTCATATGAACGTGTACACAACTTCACACACGAAGAATTGCATATGGAAAAGCTGTCAGCAAGATGGCGGCCGCGTTTATTAACAAATGTTCAAAAACTGAATCGAATGTTATTTCTAAGCAATGCTTAGAGATGTTTCAGAATAATCCAACTGGTTTGCATTGATTCATAACGGTTAATGAAACATGGATCAATCACCACACGCCAGAATCAGAACAACAATCAAAATAATGGGTAGAAGCTAGTTCAAGTGCTCCATAAAATCACCTGGTAAGGTTATAGCCGCTATATTTTGGGATGTACAAGGCATAGTATTCTTCGACTATCTTGAGAAGAGTAAAACCACCACAGGTGAATATTATGCATTATTATTAAACAATTTGATTGAAAATAATAAGGAGAAACGGCCCCATTTGAAAAGAAAAGGTGGTCTTCTTCCATTACAATGCACCACACATCATGGAAAATACAGTAAAAATTAGATGAATTTAAAATGCCTCATCCACCGTTTTCACATGATCTAGCTCCTTGTGATTTTTTTCCTATTTCCAAACATGAAAAAATGACTCGGTGGAAAGGGATGTGTGTCAAATAATGAAATAATAGCTGAAACGAACGCTTATTTTGGAAAAACGCTGGAATAACTGTGTCAAGCTATGATGAAAAATAATTTGAATTTACTTAAAAAATTATGTTTATTGTTTCCAGACGCCAAAATTTAAATGTGTATTTGGAAATACTTCAGAACCCATTCTCAAGGTAAAAATGTTATATTACATAAAGTACGACTGCCCAAACGTATAAATTTCACAGCCCTAATGTGGAAATCCTGCGAAGAAGTGGTAGTTTATATTTGCATATTAAGTGGCATTTTTGGCAGTCTTCCTGTCTGTACAAAAACTGTGTTCCATAATTGAGACAACAAATAACAAATAAATTCTTAGAAGGTGAACAAATTATTCTTAGAAGGTTTTTTGTGAATTATCTGAAGATAAATATCCTGGAAAAGGAGGAAAAGGTCCTAAGTTTAACTCAAAGCAAGCTCAAATCCGGAATGATAAAATAAACAGGGGTCGGCACTCGAAGTGTTACCAATTAAAAATGCTGTAAATTTGTCAATTTTGATTTTTTTTTATTTCAAAACCAGTATTCAAGTTTAACAAAAAATATGTTATTGTTCGATGTAGCCACATTTAGCGCGGATAATAGCATTGATTCGGTCCGAGAAGGCTTCACACGCTACACGAATATGGTCTGATGGTATTTTGTTCCATTCTCGGCGAAGGGCAAAGGCGTTGACCGTCTCATATTTTCTAGTTAATACCACTTAATACTTTGGCCTCCAGGATCCACTATATGGAAAAATCCGTTGAGTTTAAGTCCGTGGACTATGGTTGCCATTGTTGTGTAGAAATGAAGCTGGGAACTTTTTCTTGTAAAAAGCGTCGGGTTTCACGGGCTCTCTGGAATGATGCCGAGTCTTGTTGAAACGTCTACCGAATTGTTTTCGTGCCCAAGATTTGCTGATTTACCTTTACGCCCTGTTCAATGAAAAGGAGTGGTGAGAACCATTACTGATGCAGGTGCATGCTTTCGCAGAGCAATTCGCTGGTTTAAATTGTCTTTTGATTTGTACTCTAACCAAACACGATCGTTTTGTTTGTTTACATATTGTTAAACAGTAAAAAAAATTTCATCAGAAAAGGCCAAATTCTCAAGCTTGTAATGTAATGCTTGTAAACAACATAGCAGACTGACGCTTACAAATGAGCGCGCTGTCATTAGCCGTTTGGTTGTTACAGCAGCGTGAAGTTGGTAACACTTCGAGCGCCGACCGTCATAACTTGCGAGTTTTTCAATTTAAAACAAAAAATTCTTGAGCCTAAGCTTCCTTACAATGTTCATCGTTTTTTAAAAGCTTTGGTTCTCTTTGATAATAAAGCCAAATCCTGGGGAACTGTTGGTAAAAATGCATTTTTTATGGCTCTACTTCAATGGTGGATACAGAATAAGTGTTTTTGACACCAACATTTACATCTTCACCAAGCTCTTTCGAATACCATATAACCCTTGCTGCATTTATTTTAAAAGGCACTTTGAACTTCATCATTCGCTATAACTATTTTTAGAATCATAGGCTTTCCAATCTTTACCAATTGTACCGTGCTTTTGGAGTATCACGTGATATTCATCTGGAAAAATTATTGTCTCCTTTTTTCGAAAATCCTTTTCTACTCGCCCAAAGATGCGATCTGGCGGCATAAAGCTGAGTCCTCTTACCGGAAAATAGTGCTTAATACTTTTAAAAAGGTTGCTCCATTCCAAGAAGTAAATCAATGCTGTCATTACGATGCTATTTTTATTTAGGGAAGCACAGGAGTTGGACAAATTCATTGGTTTTTGTAAATCCCTGTGAAGGTCTTCATTTCTTATGTACCACGGAGCATTTAGGATGCTACGGAGAACCTTATTTTGTAACGACTGTATCATTTTGGCGTTTGTTTGCTTAGTACATCCCCAGAGTTGAATACCGTAGGTCCATATCGGCTTCAGTATTTGCCGATATAACAGCAGCTTGTTGTATATTGTAACCTCAGAGCCTCTACCTATGAGCCAATATATTTTTCTCAACTTAATATTAAGTTCATCTTTTTTTTGACATGCTCTCTCCACTTGAGCTTGGCACCGAGTGTCATGCCAAGATATTTAGCTTTGTTTGCATAAGGCACCGAAAGCTTGCATTGATTATGTGTAACAGCTTACGGAAACCTTTACCTGGTAGAGCCTTGATTATTTGGCAAGTAATCAAGTCATAACCTGGGGCTTTTTTTAACATTCACGTTGATTTTTACTTCTTCTTTTAATTCTTTGAGAGTTACTGGGCGAGAGTTACAGCCTTCTCTTTGGGACCTGCTGCCCAGGTTCCATCCTCTATTTTAAGTGGAGGCACTTGCATTTTGGGTCTTTTGAGTCTCTTCGTCGCCTTCCACAGTGAATAATCAGAATTTTGTTCATCGGTTAGACTAACTAGATATCTGTTGATTGATGCATTTTTAACTTCTTTAAGAAGATTTGAGACTGTTACCTAAATTGTTCAGAATTGTTTTGTTCTTTGGTGTTCTAGTTATTTGCCAGATTTTACGTGCCCGTTGTTTTTCTCTTACCAACTCTCTAACTTCCATTGGGTAGGATATGTTAAGTTCTATCAGTGAATTATTTCATTCAGTTGTTCTAATTCATCTTCCAACTGGTGAGAATTTCTTAACGGTACCGGAAGATCGATTTTTCCTCTATTACTTCACGAAAGAGATCCCAGTTTGTTAAACTTGTTAATCTGGGTGCACTCTCCCTTTGAATTGCCATTTCACTGGCTGTCATGATAACCGGGGAATGATCCGATACTAGAGAATTACTGTCTTCAATTTGAATGTAGTTCTGGGATATGCCTCTTGCTACATAAAAGTCTATTAGGTCAGGTATCTTCGTCCCGTCACTGGGCCATTATGTTGGCGAACCACCAGAGTAAAATTCACATTTTGGTGTCTGCTCTGCTTGAAGCAATTCCTTGCATTTTGACGTCATAAGTCAAGATCCCCAATAGGTGTCGAACCACCGCTTACTCTTTCCACTGGATGAATGGCTAACAAACGAAGATTTAACTAGATGGCTTTCAGATATTAAGAAAATGTCGATGTTATCTGAATTTAAAAATATTTCTATTTCTGGAATATGTTGCATAATGCCATTCGCATTCCAGATTGCTATTTTGAAAGTTGTGTTCTTCCTTAACATTTTTTGTTGGATTGCGTTGAGGGAGTTGCATTTTCTTCAGTTGATGTTGTCAGATTACTTTGGCCATCTAGTCACTTTGTAATAGCTGCAATGCTGTTCATAATGTTTTCCATAATTTGGTTACTTTCAGAGCCCATATGTTCGGTTGAACCCAAACCTTTCACTACCTGCGCAAATGAACTTATTTGCCCTGTGTTGCTTGGTTGTGGGTTTTGATCCATCTGATTTGAGATTTGAACCCTTCGATTTTCGTGATTTTGCGGTTGATTTCTTGTTTTATCTCTTAATTTTTGTAGTTGTTTAGCAACCTCACAGCGTCGATAATTAGCCCTAAGAGATAATTAGATGGCCCTTACAATTTGTACACTGGGCTGGCACATCTCTCCCTATTGTACATGCCTGGGTAATATGATCACCTGAGCATTTTACACATCTTGGATCCCGGCCGCAATATCTTTGGGTGTAATTAAACGCCTGACATTTCTTGCATTGGGGTATGCGTGTTGTGGATCTCCTCATTGGTTCGATTTTCACCTTCATATGAAAGATTCCTTTTATTCCATAAATATTTTGAATATTCTCTTTGTTATCAAATACCAGCATAAAAAAGGGGGTCTCCGTTTACTGATAATTTGGTTTCCTTCCAGAATTTCTGTTATCTCTTTTTTAACAATATTCACACCATCTAGTATTTTAAGACCTCTATTTTGTAACTCTTCCAATATTTCTCTGCTTGACCAAGTGTGATGCAAACCTCTTGCCATGACTTTTACTAGATTGTCCCCTACTATTTAAATGCTCAGCCTCAAGTGACAATTCAGCTTTTCTTTTCTTACTCTTGCTGCACTGTTTTTTCTTCTTTAGTATCCAGTCCGTCTCTCTTTGTAATTCATCTTCATCAGTGGACGTGTTTTTGTAGATGAGTTTGTCTGGTTCAATGCTTCCTATATCGCAATCTTCTTTTGAATCCCGATTCATTTTTAGGTCTTCATTTTTTCGCTTTAGTTACTCAATTTCTTCACTTAGCTTGGCAAATAATTGCTCCACATGCTCTAGTCTCGCCAAGAGATCCATATTCTCCTTTTCAATGTCAATAGTTGTTTTACTAGATTCGGCTATTTTCAAAGTAAAATTTCCGGTGGCATCACTTATTTCGCGTAATGTTTGTTCAGTACGTTAGAAAAACGTTAGTTAAACGGCTTGGTCAGCTACCGAGTTGCTTCCATTTTTCTTAGAGGCCATAGGGCCATGGGGTATTATTTCCTTTTGTTTGTACCATTGCACAGTTTTGATTGTCTAATTAGCTATTCTGCTTCACTACTGCGAAGGGATTGGGTACCACAACCGTTCGTTCTGCAGAACATTGCTCAGAGTACGCCCGTATCCATTTATGAATACTTCGTGGATGCTGTCAATCCCGTACTCCGCAATTTAAATAGGTTAAACAATACACTTACACATCTTTATTTATCGTAATTGTTATTTTTTTCTATCAATAGTCACGAGTATGACAATATTCGATAAAAATAAAATAAAAAATTGTTGTGTAAGGGTATAACCCTTTGTATAATCCCCCTCCCCTCCCGTATATATAGCCCTTTTAAATTGCATTACCCACACTTTTTTTTGATGAAATTTTTATTCTGTTCCGTTTCATATCATACCCACCCTTGAACCTGGTAACTTTTTGTTGTACACCTCTTACGGCCACACACATTTTATTGGAATTCGGTAACTTTTAAGTGCAGTGTGCAGTCGCCATTGTTATTTACTGAAAATTATTTTGGAAAAATGTTAATATTTTGGAATAGTTGTTTTGCAAAAATATATGACTTCTTTATAATAAATTGTGAACTTTGTTTAATTTTAAATTTTATTTTATTTTTTATTATTCGAATCCGTATTTAATTTTTACCACAATTAAAATTTTTGTTTTGTACTGCGCACGGCTCAAAACAACATCAAACTAAAAAAATGTAACAAATGTCCTTGAGATTTTTTTTTATTTAATTTTTGTTTGTGTCGGTGTATTCCAATTTTTGAAACTACAAAAATTTTAGTTTAAAAATGAATCCACGAAAAACCCGGTTTTGTTGGTAAGTGGGGAAATACGAAGAAGTTACCGTAACACATTACAGTCCGCACGCAAAATTGCAACCAAACACTTTTTTCGTAAAATCGATCAAGTTGTTCTACTCTGTATATATACATAAACAAAACAGTGGTTTTCAACCTGTGGTACCAACGTGAAAAAATGCAAATTAACTAAATCTTTTTTTACGCGGTTTCTTTTACTCCGCAATATTGAAATAACAAATGTGCGACTTGTTTATATTAAAAAAATTATTATTTTTTATATGAACTTTGTTGTAAAACAGAAAAACGCCATTCAGGTGTGTGTAAAACCATTTTTTTTTTGTCAATAAAAAAATGTTTTTAAATAATATTTTTCATAGATCTTCATGTAAACAAAACAAAATTTAGCTTGTTTATATTTTTTTTTGTACCTTCAAAGTAGGTACAGGTAAACCTCCTACAACGCGATAGATATGTTCCTGAAAATTGCCGCGTTATAAGAAATCGCGCTATAGGAAACATGAACTTCATACAGAAAGCGGGGTTATGTTTTAAATTGCAAAAAAAGGTTTTTTGATAGTTTTTGTATCACATTTGTATTGCTCTTTTTAATTAATTATAAAAAACAAAATAATTTATTTCAGGTAACAAATAAATAAAGTACATAATACATTAATAAATTCATAATTTTATAAACAAAAAATTTCAAATCGTAAACAAATAAAAATCAATTTCCACTCCCACTCTTCGTCACTTAATACGATTGTTCCGCGAGGACGTTTTTCTTGAGGTATACTATCGCTGTCTGAACTTGATTCAGAAACCGCCTTTGATTCGTCTCTGGATTCAACAGTCGGTGTATGTTTCATAAAATCGGTTATTAATGATTGCTTAGCTTTGCTTTGCAAATCTTTATAAACTTCTGTATAAGCCGATAGGCAATTATGAAAATTATTTTTAAATATTTCGGCTCTCTCTGCTACAGGGTCTTTATCTAAAACGAAATTTTCTAATTTCTGCGCCATGTCTAAAGCTTCTTTGACATTTTTTAGTGATATGTTTTTTCTTCTTCATCGGATGAAACTTCAAAGCTATCTTTGTATGGTTGAGGTTCAGGATCAGTGGTTACAGTAACTAAATCTGCTTCAGTCATTTCGTGTTCCTCTACTAATTCTAAGATATCATCAATTGATATCTCATCGAATCTTTAGCCGCTAATTTTATGCGCTAAATCAACTATCGTGTTGTATTGATGTTGAATTGGTTGAAGTTCTCCTTTCGGATTCACCAAGTCTGGAAATAAAGATTTCCAGCAAGCGCTTAGTGTGGAGGGACGCATTTCTTTAAGTGATGACGCAATCATTTCTACACAATTTAAAATTGTGAACTGTTTCCAAATTTCCATAACCGAAATATTTGCGTTTGAGTCAATTTTCTCCAAAATTAACTCGAAAGATCTGCGAATGTAGTAGGACTTAAATGTCGCAATAATACCTTGGTCGAGCGGCTGCAAAATTGAAGTGGTGTTGGGCGGTAAAAATTCAATCTGAACATTTGGATGACTCAAACTTATTGAATGTGCGGGCGCATTATCCAAGAGTAATAAAACTTTAAATGATAAGTTCTTCTTTTTCATGTAAGCTTCAACATCGGGAACAAAACAGTTATGAAAAAAATCCTTAAATAAAACGGCCGTCATCCATGCCTTTTTATTAGCTCTCCAATATACGGCAAAATCATTTTTATTGCATCCTTTCATCGCGCGTGGGTTTAAGGATCGATTAATTAACATCGGCTTAGTTATAAAGTCTCCAGAAGCATTACTGCATAAAAGCAATGTTACCCGATCCTTGGCAGCTTTAAATCCAGGAGCACTTCTTTCACTTTTGGAAATATAGATTCGCGAAGGCATTTTTTCCACCACAACCCATTCTCGTCAGCATTGAATATTTGATCTGCTGAATACCCTTGTTCAAGGACAATTTTTGACAATTCTGGAGGATGGAGGCTTTCTCTTCCTGTATTTTCACGTTGTGAAGACCATGACGTTTTTTAAACTTCTCAAACCATCCATTGCTGGCAACAAACTGATGGCGGCTTTCATCGGCAGACGAAGGTAAAGTTTGTTTCAAATGGTTAAATAATTTTAATGATTTCTGTTTTATGACGTTTTTATCTAACGGTAACCGTTTTTTTATCATATCCCCAATCCAAAGAACAAGAGCTTTTTCCATATTCTCGATTATGGGTGCTCTTGGGCGAGCAGTAATTTTGGACAAAACAGACCCGATTCAACAGACTTTCGAATTCTCTCTTCGTTTAATTTACTCGTTTGAATTGTCGACTCATTTAATTTAAAAAATTTAGCAATATCTAATGTTCTCCCTTGTTTTTTAAGGCGATCTAAAATATTTATTTTCGTTTCAAGAGAAATAAATTTTCATATTAAAACGGTCTTTTTTTCGTGTGGCATTTTATTTGGGAACTAAAAATTATAAATTATGTAACAAGAAATAAAATTTGTTAGGAAATTTAAAAAGCAACTTACCTTGTATGTAAATGTTTTAACTAAATTTATAATGCACTAAATTATTCGATCTATAGCTTCACAAATTAAGTATGTACTAAACGAATTATCGGTAAAAATCAGCTAGGTACACACCTCTTTAAAATATAAATCACTAATGCAAAAATTTGTTCTGAACTCTCGGTTAATTAAAAAAATGCATTTTGTTTTTGAGTGAAACCGTTATAGCGCATCAATATTTTAATACAGTGGTAGCTATACAAATCGTACGTTCATTATTTATATGTACATCTTCCTACGTACGATCAAGTAATAAGAATTATACTTATGTATATGTTATGGCCTTTACTGTTTATAGAATAAAATTAAAAATAATATTATGCAAGAGAGTGAGAAAAACACCAGCAAGGACCTGTATATGTGTGCATACATATGTACCACAAAATATAAAATGTATTATACCTATAGATACACATTGATTTATTCAGAAAACTATGAAACTGTATCGCGTTGTAGGAATATTTTGAATAATTTTTAACCGCGTTGTAGCGAAATCGTGTTGTAGAAGTAACGCGTTGAAGGAAATTTGCCGCAATTTTAGAACCGCGTTGCATCGAAATCGCGTTGTACAAGTGCCGCGTTGTAGGAGGTTTACCTGTATATACAACGAAACACACGAAAACGCGTGAATGAACTCGTGGATGGACCGTAATATGTTAAGTAATTAGAAAGATAATTTATGTATTCCACTTGTTTTATGTTGAAGAAACTTCGCGGACTTTGTTGAGTTCTGAAAAAACGTGAATATTTAAAATAATTGCTGTGGCACTTTTTAGGTTTAGAATAAATTTTAGTAGCTTAATACATAGGAAATACGACCACGAAAATTGTGACGCCCATATTTTCGTAGTTTGGCGTTTGTTGAGTTTTGGAAGAACGGTTCTCTATGGTTTTTCTGAAGATGCTGTACAACAACACTGATGTTTTTTTTTGTACAACAACACTGTTGTTCCATAAATAAATAAACAATATTTTTATATACTCGATGCTTTCTCATCGACAACAAAAATCAGACTCCTCTTTATTATAGTGGAAGTACAATATTTATAGACAAATTTAGTACAATAATTAATAGTACAGTTCAGTACAAGTAATTAGCAAATGTAGCGAGGCTATTGATTTACAGATGTCGATACTTTTATTAATAATAATAAATTTTAGAAACAAGAATGCTATAAAATGTGTACAAATTAATTTTCATCATCAGTCATCATAATTTTGGGTGTTGATCCGACTTGACATCTGGAACTGTGTGTATCCATCCACCAAGGGTAAATGCAAGCAGGTATTTAGTGTAGCAATCAACCAAACATAAAAAACCCAACCAATCAATCTGTTTTCCCGATTTCGATGACAGTGTATGAATGATGATGATGAACAGATGCCAATAAAAAGTATAATTAACATTTTGAAAGCACCATTGCCTTGCACAAAATCAATTTTATCAAATATTATAGAACATAACCTTAATTTGAACTTTATCTCATTGATCTATAACAATTAATTTATAATTACTTTATGTTTTAGATTATAGTGGCTGCCATTGCATAATTAACCATCCGTTGCGATATCACATTACCTTCTGTCTCGCACTCTGTTGTTTTCTGGCATTTTACCTAATGCTGGACAGGAGCACAGATAGCGAACAATAGTCTCTTCCTCCTACTCCTTCTAATAAGTTCCCCAAAAAGACAGTGAAATGAATCCTTATGACTGTTTTTAGCACTCGTCTTCATAGGGCAATTAACCTGTTTGAGTAGCCATAGACCAGCATAGGACATACTTGCCTTACAATACAACATGTGAAGGTGTTCAGTCTTCTGTAATTTTATGAGGGTTCCGCCTCTTTCCAGAGCCCTAATTTAAATTCCAAGACAAGCCTTGAATTTCAAGGCACACACACACACACTCTTTTAATTTGTTTAATTTATTTTATTTAATGACATGGCCACTGAATGTATTCGTTACCTATGTGGTTGCACTGTTCTGAAAAGATAGGTAATAGTCGTGAATTATGTGTCTAGCAGTACAGTTTTTTTATTATTCACCGTAAATAGATTATCTTAGTTGGAACTCCCTGGGAGTGCGTTGTGTGTGTTATTTTTTCTATTCAAATCCATTAATCATTCCCATCCTCTTTTCATGCACACAACAATAATGCCATGAAAATTTTTTCAGCGCTTTTGTTCTTCGCAGCTGTAACATAATACTATATGCATAGTACACATCCTTTATTTTTTAAATTTTATCCTATTTAGATACTTTTTAATTTATCCAAAGGACATGGTGATTTATTCTTTTAATTTTAGAAGTTTTTTCGTATTATTTTGTAATAAACATAAATATTAATCTAAAATTAATTATCTTATATACGAGTACAGTTACCCATATACGTGTGCTATAGTGAGTAGAAGAATCATAAAAAAATGTGAGACATGTTTTTTTACAACGAAGCTACATTATGAAGAAATGCTTACTTACCTAGAAAATATTCATGACTAACGACAATAACAACAATTAAAAAACACACTAACAGCAGTTTTATGTTGTATAGAGTGGAGACATAAAAATAGGGACACTAAATAATTTATAGCGCTTTAGTTAGTAAATTGAGTCTCAGGTGACAATCACACATTATATAGGGTGGTGCTAAAGTAACGTTATGATTTATTTAATGAATAACTTTTTTGTTTCCGATTTTATTTAACGTTGGCATTTATTAAAATTTAGATTATAGTTTGGAAATATGTTCACATTATGTTTTGAAGATAATATCTTTCAAATGGTGCCCATTGTTTGCTTCGACCTGACGTGCTCTTTCCAAAGCATTTTCCATAACTTTTCTTGGGATTTCAGGTCCTAGCGCCCTCAATTCTTCTCGTTTATTGGCGTTAAGCTGTTGGATGGTTGTTGGCTTATTAGGGTACACCTTACTCTTTAGGTAGCCCTAAAGAAAAATGGGGAGCCGTTAAATCGGGGGAACGTGGTGGCCAGTTAAAATCCGAAAAAACGCGATATTGTTCGATCGCCAAAAATTTCGCGCATGAGTTGGACGAGCTGTGTGAACTGCGGCTCCATCTTGTTGGAACCACAATTCTGAATTGTTCTCTACATCTGGTCTTAAAAAATTTTCAATTATTGCCCGGTATTGAATGCCATTCACATTAACCTCAACTTGTTCATCGTTTTCGTAAAAATATGGTCCATACTGTGCATCTAAGCGGATGCATTTGATTTTCAACAATTATTCTTGGAGTTTGGGTGCCCCATGTGAATGAACGTTTGTGAATAAACTCGTTGTTTTCCAAGCACAATACTTGAAATGAAAACGGCGACTATATTGAATGCGTATTTATGCATCATTTGATTTTAGCTCATGAACCAATTGAATCTTATATGCGAAAAGTGTAACTTATGTAAAATTCTTTGCAAAGACCGCCTAGACATCACCAACTGTTGAGAACGTCGCCTGGTGCAAGTTTCGGGGTTTTCCTCAATACTTACTTGCACCCGAGCAATGTTCACATTATTTCGAACTGCACGAGGTCTTGCAGCACGCGGAAGATCACAGACAGTCCTTTGTTGCCGAAAACGCTGAACGAAACGGTACAGTTTTGGAGCGCTAGATGCATGTCGAACATGAAAAAATTTCATTATGATCTTTGTGTCTGAATAATCGAATGCTGACTTTCAGAATAAAATTGAACAAGTTTGGTTCTTTTCCGTGCTGAGCCTTTCCATCATAAATTTGTCAAGCTTTTCAAAATTAATTCTGAAAAAAACGAAAAAATACGTAACCAAAAAATGTATTCACTAATTAAATCATAACGTTACTTATGTGCCACCCTTTACAAGAATAATGCATTACTTACTCGTAGTACATAGATATGTACATTTAAAAATAATATTGAAATTTACTTTTAAGCTTCTCCCGTAAAGGCAATATAGCATTTAGTCAAGAAGAAAATGTGTAGAGGAATAAGCTCTAAAGGTGTGTTGTGATCATAAATTGTGGTAGATATACCTACATAATGATTAAATAGTTGTCATTGACAAATATTAAAAGTAAATATAATTTGTAATATATAACACATTTTAAAGCTTCTTAGATAGATTTGACCACTTCAATAATATTTCTTCAAATTATTCGACTCATTTGAAGAGGACACAACACTCAGTTATTTTATCCCAAACAACTCAGTTAAAAGCCTAATCCATTCAAGGAAGCATAGTCCTATTTTGATTCTATGATCCCTATTATATCTACGTTATCAATGTGGGTTTGTATCTCGTGGTTCTTTCGGAACCATCTCTTAGAGTTGGTGCGTATTTCATTATTTCAAAACCAAATTATATTTAATAGTGACGCTATAATACGTGACTGATGGCCGGTTGCACATAAAAACGACTAACGGGCATATAGTTATGCGCCAGTTAAATGTTTTATATGAAATCTGTTTTCGCTGTCAGAAAAAAATCAACGCAAACTTGATTAAACATATTTTATTCCATGGAATTATTTAACGATTTGTTAAAAAGTTATTCAATCAACATTGGCCATTTAAATATTTATACGCAAGCAAAATATTTCCACGGAATAAAATATATTCAATCAAGTTTGCTTTGATTTTTTTCTGACAGCGAAAACAGATTTCGTATAAAACATTTAACTGGCGCATAACTAACCACCCGTTAGTCATTTTTCTGTGCAACCGGCCATGAATATTTTCTTTCTCAATTAGCTGAGTATAATCGTATAATCCAAAGTAATAAAATTCAAAATGCGAATATTTCACAGGAACTCAAAATACACAAGATGTCATAAAATTATACATACTGTGGTTTAGATTCGGCACTGGAAAGCTGATGGAGTTTTTTTTCCAACTAAATGTGCTAAAACAAATAATTGCTATATACATATGTAATTGCAAAATAGATATGAATCTCCAATTTATCAAGCTTTTAGGTTTAACTTCTCATTCTTTCTTTAACGAAGCTCTACATGTCGACATACCCCGACCCACATGGACAAAACTAAGCTTTCGCCACTTTGAAATTTATTACATACCAAAGCTGTTTGCAAAATGTTTAAATTCGTAAGACAAACAATTTCTGTTTCAACCAAATACATTACAGTTCGTAAATTTTACATTTATGATAAAGGCAAATACGTGGCACAGGTATCAAGTTCAGTTGATCGCACCCTAAATATCAAAATTGTTCTGTAAAGAACTTTAAAATTTATTACTTAGATACATTTAGGCGAAATAAATTCGTTTTTAAATCCAATGTAAAAATAAATTGTCATCAAAATATAAAACACGAGTACATTTTATCAACAACCAAAAAAATAAATGTTTCCGGCCATTGATCTGGAAATTTTATTAAAACGTAGCAGCATTTGAAAATTCACAGGAATGTTCATATTTGTGATACGTTGCTTATTTCGTACAAAATGCTTTAAATGCTTCACAAACATATAGGGAGTATTAATCAAGGTGATCCAATATAATCCCAGGAATAATCGACGACACTCAAATTTATAATTCAATTCCCTATAAACCGGTTCTTAAACTATTTCCATTTGTTTTAATCTAGTCCTAAATAAAAGTTATTTTATTTTATTTTTACAGCATCATCCATCATTCGAAGATGTCCTAATTGTACGGGAGAATGAATATTGCCAATCAGAACGTATAACAATTTTTATTGGTGTGATTTATGCCTATAAAGGAGTATTATTGGTATGTATCTACTTGCTGTGTGTAGGTACGTTTAGCAAGAAAATCACCAACAACAATACATGTGAAAAGACGAAAATCCTATTGTTAGATATTTTTTTTTTATTATCCTGTTGTTTTGGTCTGTATATAAATTATTTTATGACCCGATATTATACGCTTTGTGCGTGTATAAAGCGTGTATGCGTAAATCCATCGCCAGTTAAATTTAATGATTTCAATCAGGCCCAGACAAACCGTAAAATAAAACTGGAAACTTGAATACATTTCCACCAGATGAAAAAATAAATTTTATGATCTTGTCTTTCTTAAGTTTTACATGTTTGTGTTATTGTTTTATTACACGCAGATATTTGGAGCATTTCTGGCATGGGAGACTCGTCACGTTTCAATACCAGCGCTCAACGATTCTAAACATATAGGATTGTCCGTATACAATTGTGTTATTATGTGTGTTATGGGTGCCGCAATCGCCCTTGTCTTGTCCGACCAAAAGGACGCTGTGTTCGTACTAATCTCCGTTTTTATAATATTTTGTACAACCGGCACATTGTGTTTGGTGTTCGTGCCAAAGGTAAATTATGTAAGTTAGAAAAATAATTTTTCAAAAATAATATTGATGTTGTTTTCTGTTTTTTTTTTATATTCCAACAAATTTTGGCTTTTTAATTTTAATAACAAAATAATGTTAAAAATTAAAAACGAAAAATTATTAAAAATTTGCTTGCTTCATATCCTGGGATCAAACAATCTGCCAATATCCTCACATATTATGTAACATTAAATGGATGCTAAATGGATGTATTTTAATTATAAACTGTACTTGTTTCTTTTATGTATATTTATGTACTTTTTATGTTCATTACAATATTATTATTTTTATGGTTTATTTCAATTATACAAATATAATTTAATCATCAAATGCAATCACGCATTAAATAAAAACCAAAAAAAATTAAAATGTCGAATGTTATACGACGTTATAAAATGCTATGGCAAAAAATTACAAATCTGATTAAACCAAATAATTTGTGAAAAAAAACAATCTTGAATTTAATGTGTATAATTCCAGTTAGTTGAACTGCAACGTAATCCTACGGGTGCGGTCGACAAAAGATGTCGCGCCACTCTACGTCCAATGTCTAAAAATCGGCGGGACTCGTCCGTGTGCGAGTTAGAACAAAGATTACGCGATGTCAAAACAACAAATTGTCGTTTTCGGAAAGCATTAATGGAACGAGAGGCAGAACTACAGGCATTAATTAGGAAATTAGGTCCCGAAGCTCGAAGTTGGTTGGAAAGCGGTGGACTGGCTGTGACTGGTGCAGCTGAAACAGAATCGTTAGCAGCCCAGAAAGATAATTTACGTTTATCAGTTCCTATGATCCGAAGGGATATGCCAAGCACAACAGGTACGTAGTAACCAGTTCTTAATTAATTTAGAAATTACCGATTTAAATAAATATTTGTCACCAACATTTTCCATCCATAGTATTACGAAGGATTTGGTTTAAAGCCATTTTCAACTAAAATTTTAAGAAGATACAATATTTAATTAAACGACTAAATTGACTAAACCTTTTAAACTAAATAAATTTCTTTCCCTATTAATAATTTGATAATCAGCTTTTATTTTTGAATGATTGTGCAAACCATTCGCCAAAGTATCAGCCTGTTCCATAATCGCGCACTTTGCAAAATCTCATAGTTAAAAAATCTGCTTTTGACTTGACTGGTAAAATAAATGAAACCTCATTAATTACTCATCTTTCGTAAATTTCGTAAATTTACAGTTTATACTCGTAAATTATTCGTATTTGGCCCAAACCTCCAGACAGTATAATACTAGTTGTTAGAATTACTTGGAGCTTAATTGGAATTTTACAAGTTTTAAATTTTATCAAAAAAAATTATATTATGAACAGGAGGGCTGAAAATTTCACTTGGTGATCTTAAGCGTTGTTATTTTGGCTTGGAAAGTATAAAAAAGAAGATTAACAGAAGTTGGCTTTGATTTTTTCCACCAATAATGGATATCGTGATAAATGATTTTAACAGAAAATGTTCTCAATGATCTTAATCTGAGTACAACGATTCATACAATATTGATGTTGTGTTCGTAGATCCTGAAAATAAAACATCCAGCCTTCAGGTTCACTGATTTATTGAATCGGTGGAGCAACTATTTTTGATAAAATTAGAAGCATTTTTTTTAATTTATTCGAACCGAATTTTCGTTTGCTTACTCCGTGTTTTGCTCAAGAAGTTTTTTTAAATTTCATCCATTTTACAACTGATTCACAAATTATCTAGTAATTTATCTATCTCGGTTGATAAGAATAACCTAATGGTTAACCCTGTTACAATTATTTTTTTATTCTAATTGTAACTGCTCAGCCCCAGCGGTTACCGTCATTGAAGTATTTCTACTCTATTGGTGGTGTCTAACACACGAGCTATGTATTTCCTTGCTTGTTTTTCTATTTCCTTGCTGATTTATTAAAGATAAAGATGGTTTAAGTCCATATTAAGGTTGTCGTTTCTAATATTTCCTGGCACAATGACAATCCCAAGCAGCACATTATTTTGGAAGCATTGTATCATTTGTGTTGACATTGTATCAGTCTTTTTGGCACACCTCAAAGTTGGATAGCATGAGAGCTAACTAAGTTCAGATCGATATATTTTTCAACTGCTAGCATAGCGGTATCGTCTCCAAATGTTGCTACGGTAGTACCTTAAATATTCGGTAAATCTCTCGTATATAGGATGAACAGTAGCAGGTCCAAGTACACTATTTTGTGGTATGATTTAAGAATTTGGTAAAATTGCTTAGGTCGGTCTCGAACCAAGCCCTCGGTGTCAAATTTTTTCGAAAGCTTGGTCTACATCGAAGAAAATACTAGAGTATATCTCCTTATTCTCAAGTGAAGATCCTCAATGATATCCGTTATTTTGTGAACTTGTTCAACAAAAGAATTAAGCATCTTTCTTCTATTATAGGTTGAGCCTCTTGAGTAAAAAAAAAATTTTTGATATGATTGGAAGTGGAGATATCAGTCTATAAAATTTTCCGTTTGCTGGTTTACCTGGATTAGGCACAAGAATTACTTCAATCAACTTTCGTTGACGTGACGTTGCGTTTATTTTCAGGCTGAAGGCTTCATTTATTATCAGAACTAACTTACGCAAACCTTACTCGGCAAGGGCTTTGCCTAGTAATTGAGACCAAATCTGAAGCTTTTCTGTTATGATCATATATTTTATTTACGGCCGTTGTATTTGTATTTGTTGTTTGCCTCTGTAACAATTAAAAAGTCTTTTCCAAACGGGCAGCAAGTAGAGAGACTGTGTGCTTGTCGTTCGTAGTTCAGGATTTCTCTTCATTTTTGCTAGGTTAAACAAGCATTTTGGTTATTTTTAACCCTTCCGTTGCTTTCCAAAGTGAGTAATCGTCACCCTTTAGTTCAACAAAATCTCGGAATCGCTTCTTTGTGCTTTCGCTCTTTATTTCCTTTATTAGTAGTTTAACTTGTAAATGGAAATTTGAGAATATTTGTAAGTTGCGGAGCACGGGTCTGCTGCCAGATTTTACGAGCTTTCAGTTTCTCTTTAACTAGGTAGTTCATTGACCTCAAGAGGACAATTGTTGAGGATTTTGCATGAGAATCAGGTAAACTTTCTCGTGCTGCTTGCTGAGTAGTATTTTTGAATGATTCTAGTTCAAATTCCAGCTACATCGCTGTAATTATAAGTTTATTTGCTTCGCCGGCGCTACATACGATCTAGGGATTTGGCCCCTCAACGAGGATACAGCATCAAATTTATTTTCAGATTAATGATTGAAAAGTTCATTGAATCAGGTATTATTATAGGTTTTAGGAGATGTATCCTCTCTTCCACTAAATTTTTGAATGTAGCGTTTACTGGTTTCGATGCTTGTGCAGTCCTCTAAAACTCATTCTATTACAAAAAAAAATCAAGATTGGTATTTTATGTATGTCAGTAGGTCAGTATGTTGGTTTATACTCATAGTGGGATTTCGCAGTAGATTCACAATAGTGGAACGTTGTGATTTAGAAAAGTGAACAGAACCCTTTTTAATTAGCTGATGACGTGAGGACAGTAGTAAATAGAGGAGCTAGTACTCTTGATTGATGCAACTTTTATGGTTCAAATTTGCATTATTTCTGTTTCGGTATCGGGCTCTTTGTAATGCTTAACATTTTTCTTAACAACACCTCTAGCATTTCCTTCTGGTTGAATAGCATTGTAACATTCATAGTCGGTTGTGTTGTCGGTTGTGTCATAGGTTGAATAGCATTGTAACATTAGTTAATAAATGAAGTTCCTGTTAAATAAATTTCCGATACCAGACATCTATCTATTTTTTCTAAGTTGAAGAAAAATTCTAGCTCTGGATGGTAGTCGCTTATAAAGGGTGATCCAATAGAAGGTTGGGATTCTCATTGGGATTCATGCGTCACAACTGTCATGTTCATATGACATTTGTGTTGAGTATTATATCACCATGAATAGACTTACGCGAGAACAACGTTTACAAATTGTGGAAATTTATTTCAAAAATCAGTGTTCAGTGAAAAATTCTTTTCGTGCTCTTTGGACATTTTATGGTGTTCATAATTGTCCAAATGAACGCACTATTCACGAAACAATCAATAAATTTCGAACCACTTTTTCATTATTGGATATTCGTCAACCGACTAGAGTGTGTACAAGTTGATCTTTTGTGAATATTGCTGCTGAGCTGAAAGTGTACGAGAAGACCGTAATTAATCAATTCGTCGCCATTCTCAAGATCTGAGTCTCTCGTATGGCACATCGTGGCGTATTTTGAAGAGAGATCTTGGTTTGAAGGTATACAAAATACAGCTTGTTCGAGAATTGAAGTCGATTGACCTTCCTTTGCGCCAACGATTTGGTTTATGGGCGTTGGAACAGAAACGGACCCGTGAATTGGCCTCCAAGATCTTGTGATTACTTTTTATGGGGGTATCTGAAATCGCTTATTTATATCGATAAACCACAATCGATTCCTGCTAGAAGCGAACATAATGCGTAGTTAACGAAATATCGGCCGAAATGCTCGAAAGAGTGCTCGAAAGTTGGACCCATAGAATGGATCATCTAAGAGTCAGTCGCGGACAACATTTAACATTTAACGAACTTACGTCACAAATACAATTTTTGATTATTTAATTGATTTTAATGCGTTTTATTTCAAAAAAATACTTCCGGAAGCTCTTATTGGATCACCGTTTATATAAGTTCTAGACCAAGTTTTTATTTGATAGGCGTGCATTTATCGTTTCTATACATCGGAATATCCTCTCGAGTGAACTTTTTCTAGTAGCATTATTTGACTGTTGCGTTATTTACGAGTAGAATCCCCTTTCTGTTTCTATGGAATGTGGTTGTTACGGCACTGCATTGTAGTTGGAACCCCCTCTTTTGTAACGTTAGAATTTTGAATAGATTGGCGCCTTTTA
This sequence comes from Nephrotoma guestfalica, assembly GCA_963691935.1. Lineage (NCBI taxonomy): Eukaryota > Metazoa > Arthropoda > Insecta > Diptera > Tipulidae > Nephrotoma > Nephrotoma guestfalica. The sequence goes on along the minus strand of OY829913.1, from coordinate 235,144,447 downwards.
TTTCTTAATCTTTGCAGTTGTACCGCTACTTCGGATCTTCTATAGTTTATACATTTTGCAGACTCGTTTCGGTATTCTTTTGAGTTGTGTTTACCGGTACAGTTGTACGTACCTAATATCCCGCTCGCAATACCTTTGGGTGTGCTTAAAGATTTTTCATTTCTTGCATTGAGGTATTAATCTGGTTTTCATTTTAAGGAGTTCTATTTCAACTCTCATGTTGAGTTTTACAAATATTTTAAATGTTTTCGCTTTTGTCTAATATGAGCATGAACAGCGAGTGCCTTCTTTTAGTGATCTTGGCTTCTTAGATATTTTCTTTTCGTCTCGTTTAAGGACTGCGCTTTCAATTTACCATTTTTACATCTTGTATTATATCTCCTTTCTTGCAGGAATATGAAGAAATCTGGCGATAACCTTTAATTGTTCGGTTATTTCTATTCTCGTTTGTATATCACACTTTACCTTCGTCAGTGAACTTTGTGTCTAAGGCTCTATATACATCGGGATCTTTAGTAATGACCTTAAAAGCGTTATTGTATAGAGCCACTAATCTATAATCGTCGGTGGACATATAATTTGATAGAGCATGAATATTTGCAAATTAATTAGCGGTGCCGCCTTTATATTTATTGCAACCTTGAGTTATTCTTGTCGCTGTTTTAAGACCCATTTACTTGCTTGGTATAGTTTCATTAACTTTTGCTTGTAAATACTCCACAACTTCTGGCGAGATTTTTCATTCCTCTCGCTTTCTCTCTCTCTCTCTCTCTCTAATTTCATACATTGTTCCTCAGCTTTAATATAGGCAATTGAGATGTATTCATTATAACTATCGAAGACCAGATCCTCATTTTCTTTCTTTAATTTAGCAGCCTCGTTGCTAAGTTGTGCTGCCATTTTTTCTATATTTCACTAAGTCTTTCTTTGAGCTTCATATGAAATGGGATAGCAAAGGTTATCTCACCACAGAATTCATTAAGCCGGCTGCGTTAGAAGGAGGATTAATCAACTGAGCAGTTGAGTTAAAATTGAGGATTTTCGGCGGTAAATATTCCGTTTGCTTGTGTACTCATTGCTTTAAAGGCTGGTTATTGCAACAACTACCAACCTAGCCAGTAAAATAGATAGTGGAGAACATCATGTGCAAAGTTCTCTGTATTCTGCTATCCCACTGCTTCTCGGTCGCCATAGCCTCGTTGGTGTATTTGTAAGGAACACCGCGTGCAGGTGATTTTGGTCGGGGTTCTCTAAAGAAAGATGGCTCGCGAGCTGGTAGATGTTAGACAGCGATGATTTATCTTACAGTTCACCCATATGAAAACACCAACATAATAAATAATATACGGAAAAGCTACAGTTTTGATAAGGAATGGCTGCAATAAACGAAAAACGTATTTAGATCTAAACTCAAATACAATCTTTATAATGATATATTACATGAAGAAGTCTCAAGATTTGACTTGAAAACTCTGTTCAACCTACTCCATCAGTAATTTAATAAGTTAAGTTTATAACGTAGCTGTTATTGATAAACCGTGTATGGAGCGGGCGGTATACGTCATTGGCTGACTGGTGATTTGCACAATTTCAAAATATATTACTAAAATATAATAAATTAATAATTATCCAATTTACTCCTTATTTAAAGATTAGTTCACCTTTGTGATATTATATTAAGAAACCCTTTACTTTTTTACAGCAAACAATCTCAATTTAAATAATACGCTTGTCATTATATTCAAAATCATTCCCTATTTATACAAAGCCATTTACATTCATACCTTCAGAATGATACATTAAGAGATAAAAACATACGTAAGGTAGAACAACATTTCTTGAAAAAAATAATACAAACAGGAATGGTACAAAAAAAAATTTGGATGGAAAACAGACTCCGGGAAATAATCCTTAGAGAAATTATATTATTTTTATTTCGAGCTTCTGGTATACTTTATTTTATTTCTATTTCGTTTTTTATTTTTTGATTAGTTTGTTGTATCATTTTGGTCCTCTGGGTATTTGCCGTAAAAAGAATTCTTTTTTTATTTTTTTACATATATTATTATTTGGCTGTACCGGTTGCGCTTCAATTTCCGATTAATAAATCAATTCACTTTTTCTATATGTGAACAGAAACAACAGATTTAACATCAATTGGAAGTTTAACATCAACACATGCAGACACTCATGGCGTAGTTACACCGTCCCAAACGTAAGTATAGTTTCGTCTACTTTTTGTTCGATTATTGAAAATGTTTGCAAAAGATTTTGGGATTTTATAATATTTTTTTCTGCTTCGTAGGAAAAGGGTCACACACACCACATCTATATCATCGATTATACAGCAGCAGATAACAATGAATAATAGTAGTAATAATTTAAATAATAATAGTAATAGTAATATAAATAGTATTAGTAGTAAACAAAATATACAGCAACAAATAGTTAGAGTTGGAATAGATGATACACCGATAGTAACTAGTAGCAAACAGCAGCAGCCGCAATTATTGCAACAACTACAAATGGGTGAACAGACTGTACCAAAACAAATAATTGAGGCAAAACAATTTCATAGAGCATTCGATGAGCCTCAAAGTTCACCAGAACATAAATCAATCCCAGTAGAAAATTCAAGTAGGGGTAGCAGTATTTCATCGAATAAGTGGTCGCCCGGGCATAGACAGGTAAGAATTATTTACAGTGCCATTGTTTGTTTGGGTAATATTATTTATCAAATTTGCAAGTGAGCTACGCGCAAAATATTTAAACAAGTCATGAAACTTGACAGTCAAAATAACAATAAAATTGCAGCCATATGTTTCAAGTCAAACAATCTAAACCAGAAAAGTCTGCTAATTATTTAGTAATTAATCAGGTATACACAGCTTCTAGGTTGGGCGTGTTATATTTTATAAATTATATATTCCAGCTCCGAGAATTGACATCGAAGCAATTTTCTTTATCAATGTTCTATTTCATTGATCATTTAAATCAGAGCGAACTTTATACTAAAATAAACAAATTATACACTGCATAACACTACTGGACCTAGATTCTGATCAACTGATAAATGACAAATGACATTTTTTTGTGACTTTGTGCTAAAATTGTAACTGCAATAAAATGACAATTTAGTTGTGAGTTCTAAAAAAAGATGCTAATGTGATGACTTTTTCAAAATGTCATTTCAAATGTCATGTTAATTTTCCGTGTCTTTAAATTTTCTTATAAAATTAGCGTGAATACAATTTTAAAACCATTTTTGTATTGAATTAAATCGAAATTACAAAATTCAATACTAAATAAAAAATTAATAATAAAAAAATTTATAAAATTCGTTTAATGGATTATTTTGCGAATTTGTAGTTTTTTGACAATTTCCATGTAATACTCGTAGTTGTGTGTTTGGCGAAATATTTTAAAAGTTGAGTTCCATTTAGCAATGCAACTGTTTAGTTTAATTGCTGTAAAAGTCATCAGTCATTTCATTAGAATCGGAAATTGGATGTTACAATATTTTGTTCTAAAAAATTGTCACTTTATCAGAATCTACCCCGTGGAGTGGGGGGTAAAAGAGGGTTGCAGCACCTTTGTAGCAATAGTTTTATGCACGACTTGTGTTGTATATTTACTAACACAAACGAAAAAAAATGTAGGGTCAAAATTTTTTTTCGTTTTGTGTTTACGTGATTAGCATGAATTTGAACTTCAACAAAAAATAATGTCTGAGTAATGCCTTTATTCCGCCATGAAATGTACTTATTTACATAAAAAAAGTATATGACGGGAAATATTTTTCACACACCATTTTTTGTGAACCAACAGAAACTTATAAAATAAAAGGTGTTTTTTAGAGGTTCACATCTTTAAGTTGGTAACACTGTTTTATTTGACAACATATTTGACAGCTGACATTTACTCTGTCATTACTTTGATTTGCCATTTCATAATGAATAGACCCAGAGCAACGCTTGCAAATTGTTGAAAATTTTTATCAAAATAATGATTCTGTTCGCCAAATTCATCGAGCATTACGTCCATTTTGAGGTCGTCATAATCTTCCATCAGTGCGGGTAATTCAATTAACTAGGGATCGTTTTCGCACCACGTATACTCTAAATGATAATACGCATCCAGTAAGACGTCAAACAGTGCGTATACTGAACAAGCGATAGACGCTGTACAGCGTAGCATTGAGGAAGACCCAAATCAATCAAATCGACGTCGTTCTCAGCAACTGGAGATGCGTCCATACACTTTATGGAAGATTTTATCTAAGGATCTTGGTTTACGTGTTTACAAAATTCAACTTGTGCAGGAATAAAAGCCATCCTACCATCGCACGCGTCGTCAATTCGGCCAATGTGTTGAAGCACAAATTGATATTGATGTTGATTTCCATTAATAAACAGAATTATCGGATTTGTAGTGAAGATAATCCACAATCCTTTACCTACACTATTACATCCAGAGAAAATCACCGTTTGATGCGCTTTATGCTCCGCGTTGGTCCAAATATCTTCGAAAACTATGATGGGCAGAATGTTTGTCAGCGGTGAACGTTATTTCTAACTTTTTTGTACCCCAATTGGCTGGCATAAATCTTGCTGATATATGGTTTCAACAGGACGGTGCCACATGCCACACAGCGCGGGATACAATTAATTTACTCAAAGAAATATTTGATGAAAGACTAATTTCACGTAACGGTCCTGTTAATTGGCCACCGAGATCGTGTGATCTAACTCCTTTATACTATAGACAGACTACTGTTTTCATAACTATAGTTTGGAGTTAACCATGATTTCGTTGTAATGTGTCATGCCTAACCTAGTTGTAGTTTATACATAGTTTCGGAATGAGGTATTTTTTCTCATTCCGAGTCATTTTAGTGCTCGCAACGCCGAATACATTAAAAATGGAGGTTCCGGACACTAATAGTTTACCGAGCAAATCTAGTTTACTTTGAGTTTTCTATTTGTCATTGAGATATTTAGTTGGCGGGAATAAATTTTTTTCTGTTCTGTCAATATAAACGTCATTTCTGACAATTTAAAAGTCAATTAAATGTCAATCTTGACATTTCTGTCAATACCTACTCTACTACTATTTAAAACCAAATGAGAAGACAAAAGAAATTGTAGTGTGTCTTTAGTTCTCATTTAGGAAATCATGATCCCCAAATTATGGTTACGAAACTAGTAATGTGTCTGTAGTATAACCGTGATTTACAACTATGTTTATACTTAGTTTCGGAATGAAATATTTTTTCTCATCCCGAGTCATTTTAGTGCTCACAACGCCGAATACTTTTCAAATAGAGGTTCCGGACACTAATAGTTTACCGAGCAAATCTAGTTTACTTTGAGTTTTCTATTTGTCATTGAGATATTTAGTTGGCAGGAATAAATTTGTTTCTGTTCTGTCAATATAAACGTCATTTCTGACAATTTAAAAGTCAATTAAATGTCAATCTTGACATTTCTGTCAACGCCTACTCTACTACTATTTAAAACCAAATGAGAAGATAAAAGAAATTGTAGTGTGTCTTTAGTTCTCATTTAGGAAATCATGATCCCCAAATTATGGTTACGAAACTAGTAATGTGTCTGTAGTATTAGATTTTTTTTTTTTTTTTGAGGATATGTTAAGTCACTTGTCTACGCCGATAAACCAGAGACGATTGAACACTTGGAACACAACATTCAGCGAGTTATTAGCGAGATACGGCCGCAATTGCTGCGAAGAGTCATCGAAAAATCGCGGCGGCCACATGGCCGAAATCATATTCAAGCATTAATGGCTAATATAGATAAATAAAATTATCTATCCAATAAAGCTAGTTTCACTGATATTCTATAAATGTTTTTCTTTGTTTTATTTTAATTTAAAATTGTGAAAAAGCACCGTTTATATTTTATTTCTGTCACTCTAATGCAATTTTATATAATTTGTCTTTTTCTGATTTTTCAGTATTTCTTACTGACAGAAAAGTTTTTTTTTTGGTGGAATAAAGGCTTAAATGTTCAGAATTGTAAATTTTGTTTAAATACCTACTAGAGTTTTTAAATTCTTGTTTCTATTCGTTTCGCCATCGAGAACTAAATATATAAGAGGAATCAAGTAGTGCAAATTTTATAAGCCAATTTCTCCGAGGTTAATTTTATTTTTATTTATTTTATTTTATTGCAAACATATCGGCATAGTTATTTTATAGTTCATTGTTCTTGCTAGGCTTATTCAGATTGCCAATAGTAAAATAGATTAACCTCGGAATGTCTACACGAGTCCTCTTATGTATATTTTGCTTTATGGTTTCGCTCATGCATCCAATATAAAATGAAAATAATTTTACACATGCACGTGTTGTTTGCTGCCTGAATTTTGTTTCAAAATGATGTGTGTGAACCGGCTAATTTCGAGTCAAATTGTGACGTAAGGACAAATTCACCAAACAAAAATTGTAATTGTTATGTGATTATTAGGATAAATGTCTACTAACTTGATTTCTAAGAGCGGTAAATTTGTCCGGGCAATTTTGACGCACGTAACATAAATCGACTTAAATAGCAACATTCTCACAATACCTCTTGCAGTGAACAGTAATTTTAATTTCTAGTTTGGCATAATTGGATACCAACTGTTCTCAATTGTTGGAATGACGCGGATCCATGTACATTAACTAACAATAATCGCAAGTAAAAGCATTCTACATTGTTGGAATGAACGGTGTACAATCTACTCAATGCATCGGTTGAAAACACATTGTTGTATGTACAGCTTTTCCATGTTTGGGTTTTTGAAATTTTTTGATGTTGCGTTCCATGTGATGTTTAATGTGAAGAATACTGTCAATGTTGTGGCTGGTGGTGTATCTGCTCGATGCCGTGCATTATCTGCTGTGAAATATTCACGCTGTCCATTTTCCAGATGAACAATCAAACAACTGTTGGATGACTACTTATATAGCGACCCATTTGGTATCTCGTGATTTCATCGTTTCTCTTGGTCAATGCAAAGACAGCCATGCCCTATCCTTTGTTGATATATTTGCAGATACATTTGATCGATTTGATCAAATTGCAATATTCCACATTAATAAGGGCTTTGTATGTTTTAGAGAGCAATGGCGAATACGGTAACGGGCAACGTCGATAGAGTGGATAACCAACGTTTCCAGAGATGGTTTCTTTAAATAATTATTTTGGGTATTTTTGTGCATTTTCCATCTGCCATGCACGGAGACGTTGGATTGATGATTCCTCATGGTCCATGGATCATATTTTTGGTGGTCACATTCTCGTAGAAGATTGGATATTTTAAATATTAATAAGTTAATTAATTTTAATTAAGTTTAATATTAAAATTATATTTTAACTGTTTTATATTAATTTTTATTTGTTAAAATAATTAGAAAATCGAGTTAGTCGAATATTTATTGTAAAGTATTATTTTTTTTATTTCATGTGAAAACAACTTAAAAATTGCAAAGATTCAATTTTAAATTTAAATTAATTAATTTTAAATTAATAAATATCTTTTTGAGTCTATAAATTTATGTCGACGGGTCGATTCAATTGATTGATAACGCAATTCGTTTCGTACAATAATATTTCAGTGTCAACAGTATGTTTTTCTGTTCACTGAGCCGATTCCATTTCCAATTGCTAACGATTCCATCCTTATAGGGATAAATCGTTTATATGGACTCCATATATTTTAGATAGAAGTCTAGTAACTAGTCTAGTCTCAAATTATTATAAAATACAATTTCTTGATAGCTCTCAATTTTTGCGTATTTTGGAAAGTATTGGTATGGAACACCAGCCCCAGGAACACAATCCCTTCAAAAAAAATTATGAAACCCTACTCATTGGTAAAAAATCCCTATCCAATAATTGAACCCGATTGGATGAATGGTGTGGCATCTTATAAGAATGGCTCCCTTGAACTAGGGAACGGACCCCTCGAATTCAAGCATGCCACTAATTTCATATTAGCTTTTTCCTTAACTCCGTATTCCCGTCAAAGAATTTAAAAAAAATTTAGTTTTAGATAAATTTGTACCGAGGCCCATAGACCCCAGGGTTCAACCCCTTCAAAAACATCGTAAGGTTGGTTCTGAACAGGCAACTTACACACGGACAACATTTCTAGACGATCTGTTGAGCGGTTCGCGATATTTGTTAGTGTGACTCGTGCGCCACCTGTTATAAAACATCGCACTATGCTGACGACCACCCTCGTGCCGAGATACACATTGTGTGAAAGTTCCATGTTCATCGGCCGTAGATTTAAAATTAATTGTTTTAGTTTTTTATTTATTTTTTATTTTTTAGTTTTAAAAGCCAAACAAAGCAAAACAACAGCTGTATTTTGTTGAGAAATAAAATATCGGAGGCCAGTTTTGAAATTAGCACTCGCTGTTTCCGGATTTACGTTAGCAAAAGAAAATTTTTGATCATAGTTGTAATATTTATCAGTAGTAATGAAATTCGAATTTACTTTATATAAATCAAAAAAATTACTACTGATAAAGAAGGCAACGGTGGTAGAAAATTTCTTATGCTATATGATAAATTCAAAAACCAACACTGCTAATTCAAAAATTAGCTTCGAATATTTTATTTCTCAACAAAATAGATATACTCGTAGCTTGACTAAAAAAGACAAATTCCAACCAAATTTGAATTAAGTAGAAAAATGAACAATTTTTATTGAATTTCAGAACCTTTGAAACCAAAAACGTTCGAACAGTGTCAGATAGGCACTTGGATGAAAGACTGATTTTTATGGTGACAAAAATAATCTGAAAGTGCTAGCTTGGCAACACTTTCTAATTCAGAAGACAATGAAATGATGTGTGGCTAACTAATTTGACTATTTATATTTACTCAAACATTGAATGACTATTTTATGAGAAAATATCGTGTGTCACATATTATTTGTGAAAGCGCAGTGTATTTTTAAGTAAATTAATTTTTCTTATTTTTACTTACAGGAGCCTGTAGAAATATTTTCTAGCAGTCGAACTAAATTCAACACACAAATGAATTCGACTTCAATGACACATTCGAATAGCGAATTAAATAATGTGTGTCCCCATGGCAGAGGCAGTAGTAAAAGTAAAATTATTGTTAAAATTTAAAAGAAAATTGTATATTTAATAATTTGTACATACATTCCAGATTTAAACAACGAATCAACTCGTCGTGTTAGTGTTCAAATAGGTTCATCGTTAAAAAATAATTTTGTAGTATCACAAAGCGATTTATGGGATACGCATACACTTTCTCATGCAAAACAGCATTCACGCCAATCACCCCGTAACTATCCATCAAATCAGCGTGCAACGTGCCAGGAACATAGTCATACCGTAAATCAAACACATCCGGATCAAACATCGCCGGGTCCAATACAACGTTCAGTATCGGAAAAGAATCGTACGAAACATCGGCATAAACCTAAAACGGCGGTGTGTCAAAGCGAAACGGATAGCGAAAAAGAACGTGACGTAACACCAACATGTTCTACGAAAAAATTAGGTAAATCAATTCATTCGTCACATCATCATTCGTCGCCCAACGTTGCACCGGAGAAACATAAAAAACATCGTAATAAAACGGATACATCGATTTATGGCGCGTGTTCAGAATCAGAATTACTCGATGGTGATACCGCGATATTGCCAATATTTAGAAAATTATTAACCGAAAAAGAGTCTAGGTATAGAGGTAGAAATAATATTGTAGGTGCAAGTTGTCCTAATATATCTATTAAATGTGATATCGTTGAATATTTATAAAAAATATTTTTTTATATTTATTAAATGTTTTAATTATATTTTAAAAATATGTTTTTTATTTATTTAGGAAACATTATTTTAATTTATTAGCCCTTTTGTGAAATATATATAAGGTCAGCTCCTCAAATGCATATTATGCCAAAGGATCTTGAATCAAGATTCTGATATGTGAGCATTCTCATTCCACACGTATACTAAAATTATATACATTTTATAACCACCATCAATAAAGGGCTAATTGCAATATTATTAAATAATTAATAGATTTAATTAATTAATAGAAGCAAAATAAAAAAAATCGACTTTTATAATTTTAATAATAACTCTTTTTTTAAATATAATTTTTTAAACAAAAATAAAATAATTTAAATTAAATTAAACGTGATACAAAGAAAATTAATTATAAATAGTAAATTTATATATAAATAAATGTTAAAAATTTTATTATTAAAACACATAATATTTTTAATTAACATATAATATAAAATAATATTCATATTTCACGTCACCCAGAACACTTCTCTGTTCAAAATTGAGGTAAGGCCAAAAATATAAAATATATACTGTGGTTCTAAATAAAATTCAATGCAAACTTACCGAGAAAATTAAAAATTCATATGGCTTCACTTTAGGATTTAAGTGCATTAGGTAGTTTATAAAATTTTTGGAGAGTGGGTGTAAAATCGAGACCAGTGTTCTCTTATTGTATTAATGTTATTACTCCTAGATTTACGTATTGCTTTATAAATACGATTTATCTTTAGTTTGCTTTAACATTATATCGCCGGAACTGCCATTTTACTACCCTCATTCTACGAGTACATTTTAAAATTCTTCCTCGAGCTGTAAAGTCTGCAATTTGTAAAATCTAAACTGATTTTTCTTATAATGTCTTTTAATATCAAACGCATTTCTTTAACTACGTAACCTGTACGGCTTGAAACTAAACTTCAAAGCATAATTTCTACAATATCGAAAACTGAACTTTATATATACAAATGGTGTCCAACTAAATTTCAGGATTTTTTTTTTTAAAATTAAAAATGAAAAATTTCAATAGAAGTATAAAAAATGATTTATTCAAAGTATTGTGCTTCGCTATCTACATATTTCTGCCATCTCTCTTGCAATACATGAATACCACGACGATAAAATGACGCGTCTTTGGACCGGAACAAGTGATAATCCGAGCGGGTCAGGTTTGGCGGATAAGGCGGATGTGGTTGCAGGTCCCATCTCAGCGTTTTGTTGATGTCCTGGACGATAGGAGTACGATGGCATGGAGCGTTGTCGTGCGCAACATCATTCGATCGTGTCTTGTGTCCCATTCTGGCCGTTTTTCTAGCAATGCATGGTTCAGATTGATGAGTTGTTGTCGGTAGCATTGCCCATTGACAGTTTTGCCCTGTTTCAGCAGCTCATAGTACACGATTCCTTTCTGGTCCCACCAAACGCAGAGCATTGTCTTCTTTCCGAAGCGATTTAGCCGAGTCACGACCTTTTGCGTTTGGGATTCTTAAAAAAGATCCACCTCTCATCTCCCCTAACAATTCGATGCAAGAAGCTCTTTCATGCCGTGAAAACAAGCAAGTGGCTCTTCAATTGTCCATCTGTCTCTCAATCAACTCAAGAAAATACCTTGGCGAGTTGTGTTTAATGCCCTTGCAAGTTGATTTTAAGTTTGTGTATCAACTTCATCCAATGACGCTTGCAGCTCGGCGTCTTCAAATATTTTTGGTCTTTCGGAGCGCTTCTTGTTCTCAATGTCGAAATCGCCACATCGGAACGTTTAAACCAATATTCACAGGTAGTTTTTGATGGTGCATGTTCGCCGTAGGCCTCCTCAAGCAAATGACGTGCTTTAGCTGCGTGTTTTTTCAAGTTGAAGCAGAAAAGCAAGGCTTCCCGCAAATGCTGTTTATTTGGCACAAAACTCAGCATTTTCGTTCTTAGAAAAAATATGTTTGCGTTACGATATGTGCTGGTATTATTACAACTGGTTATCATTAACAACTGCCCACGCTATGAACAAAACACAACTTCTGACATGAATGACAAGTAAATGTGTCGCTAGCACCATCTATGTGTAAAACCCGGAAGTTTAATTGCGCGCCTGATATATATATATATATCGTAAACGATATGTTGAGACAGATAGATTCATTTTATACAGGTAGGCTAAACATTTTATTTTCCGTTTCATGCCCAATAAGCATTCACAGTTTTCCAAGATTAAATATTCAACTTAATCTGTCATTAATTGTTGAACTTATTTGCATTAATATTATAGCACTTATCCTGCATAAAGCTATCTCTTTTTTACTAGAGGGTGGGAAGCCACAAATCAGATGAACGAAAAGTATGGAAAGAGTTATTAGTATATCATTAGTAGAATAGGCTAGTATCCCACTAACTAAAATAATATTTATCAGGAGTATTTTCGTGTCACCTATAGGCAGACAACTCTCCAGTGTTTGCTCCAGACATAAACCTGGCCACAGTATCTATAATGAATTTTTGTACGTAAAAGAATTTTAACCTTCAACCGAATATGCTACTTAGAATAACCGTTATCTAAATTTTAAAATTTAAATAATGAACGATTTTTTAAAACCTAGGTACTTTACCGTTAAAAAATACTTAAATTTTAAAAATTGAAATGTTCCGGTTGACGTGGAATGCCACATATTATATAATTTTTTTTAAGTTTTAGAAAAAAAAAAAAATTAATTAATTAAATTAAAACTAATACAAAGTTTAGATACCAAACGAATTAAATAAAACCTGCTTATTAGACGAAAAATTAAGAGTTAAAAATTTACCGAAATTGAATTTAGACGAGCATTGAAAAAATTGATTTATAATACAATTTAACTGTTAGATTAATTACTCAGGATATTTTATTTGTATTTGAATTCAATTAAATTGTCGAATTATCACTGCATTTTAATTTTTCCTCTTTCCTAATTAAATCATTGCACACCCACTACCACAAATTGGTTAATTTATCATAGTTACACTAAATTCTAAAGCCCACATGCAATATCCCGAAGCAATATCAATGTTTTTCCAAACTTTATGATTCAAATTAATTTAATCTAATTTTTAAGAAAAACAAATACCTGTGACAATAATAATTAAAATTACCCAAATAAATTCCTATTTTTATTTTATAAAAGCCTAAATATCATATTTACTAAAATTCACGTCTGCCAAAAGTTCAATGATAAAAATATCCTATTACTTAATTCTTAATTCATTCGGTAATACGAATACCATATAAGTTAATCAAAACTTTATTTACTCGTACCTTATTTCTGAAAAATCATCATTTAGGCAAAGCAGTTTCATACGACGACCTTATATCCAATATAAAGGCTGCTCTAACTATGAAAAGCAGCAACTACTTCGTGGTGAAACTTTCAGAGCGAAACTTCAAGAACCGAATTTAACCGAACTTAACTGGTCAACGATGACGTACATTTACATTTGTTAACGTATTTTTTCGGGCTTTATTAAAACAATTTTCTGGTATACAGCCCTTTATATGTGTTTTTATATTTTTATTCTATTGTACAGCGTTTCGAACACAATATTTGTGTGCATCATCAAGGGGGGAAAATATACTAAAAATACGTAGAGAAATAATTACAAAATACATAGAATACGAGTAGCTAGTTAGCAAAAACAAAACAGAAAAACTTACAATAATATAAAACAATTAATTAAATTATTTGAAAAAATTTAAAAAATTCAAAAAAACTAATTGTACATATAATACAATTATCACTCAACAAGAAAAAACTATTTTGGTAAACATTTTAGGAAAAGCAGAATAGATCCAATAAGGTAAAATCATGTAGAAAAATAATAACGAAAGTGTTAGCCTAAAAAATTATAAACTATTACAAACAATTAAAAACACAATACAATGGTGGTGGTTACAAACAGTTGTTGTAAAAATCTTGAAGATATGTACAATCACTTTGTCTATTATGCATGTGAAGTTAGACCTAACCGGTACAGAACTAACTTTAGCATTAGTTTAGCACAAACTTCACACGCTTGTATACGCGCATGAAGTTAGACCTAACTTAATCCTAACCAACAAAAACAAACGAAAATTTGTATGTATTGGTTAAAATGTAAAACAAGAATGTCATTTAGGCGAAATATTGAATTTATGAACTAAATCCAATTGCAATTTATAATAAATAGTTAGGTTCAACATTTATTAGAATGGAATATAAGAAATCATTATTTTCTTAAGAAATTGAATATCTCGAAACCTAATATGTTTATCAAGAATGGTATTATGTTTTTCTGATAGGTCTAGGTTAGGATATCTATATTCGAAGCCATTTGAAAGCTAATAATTTTTGCGCGATCAAATTAATTTTTTATCAGACTTTACTAACCTGAGAAGTTAGGATTTTCTTAAGAAATTGAATATCTCGAGACCTAATATGTTTATCAAGAATATTGTTATGTTTTTCTGATAGGTCTAGGTTAGGACTATCTATATTCGAAGCCATTTGAAAAGCTAATAATTTTTGCGCCACCAAATTAATTTTTTGTCAGACTTTACTAACCTGAGAAGTTAGGATAACTGAATAACTGAAATATACAACGAATAAGAATTAAAGTTAAGGTGTCTGCCAGACCAAATTGATTTAGAAACCAATCTGTCGAAAGTGAACCATCCGCATTATGAATAACCGTTACATCTAAAAATGGTAATCTATTATTTGACTCTAATTTCATAGTAAACTTTATTTGGTTATTAAATGAATTACATTTTTGAACAAATATATCAGACGAATTATCAAACGATAGAAAAAAGATGACTGAAAATCGAGTGAGTATAGTACATTTGATTCAACATATACCATCACAAGATGGAACCTATAGGTGAACCAGGACTTCTAGGCGACCCATAGGTGAACCAAATAACTACTTATAAATTTGATTATTAAATGGAAACTCGCAATTATTTAGAACTAAACCCATTGCAGAAATATATGTATTTGCCTTTTTCTTAATTTCGTGTTTGAATTTTTCTGAATTTCTATCCATCTTTCATCTAAAAGTTGCAAAGCCAAATTACTGTCAATATTTATAAATAAAGAAACAACGTCTAGAGATAAAATCGTAAAACCACTTGGCAAAATAAAAAATCTAAAGAGTTTTTTATAAAGATTTTCCAATAGTTGTATTCAAAATTTGTAAAAGAAAGGACGAATGATTATATAACGTGGTTCCAATAAAACTTACAATGGGCCTAAAAGGTGTATTTAGTTTATGAATTTTAGGTAGTCCATACATCTTTGCTAAAACACAATTACAATATCTTTTCTTATCTGTCCTTATTGATTTGTCGGTATGTAATCTTAAGAGTAAGCCCAACATTTTTCTTTTTTAAAGAAAGTATTAAATCTCTAGTGGATTTAATGGCCTTTTGAAATCTGGTGTCCAACAGAGGGTCTTACTTGTGTATATTAAAATCACCTATCGTAATCGATGACGAAAATTCGCTTTGCATCTAGCCTCTGGTGGGATTCTTACTCAGTACCTCCCGGTACAAGTAAGGAAGCTTTAACCACTGTTTCACTTATCCGGTGATTTTATTCAAGTAATCTCTTTGATTTACCAAAAAAGTAGTATTACCTTTATCGCAGCTCTTGTTACTAAAATTTCAGGATGGTCTTTTGTATAATAATTGTATTATAAAATTATTATTAATTTTTGTTTTTTTTTTAATTTTTCTTTTTTTTGCTAATTATTACTATGTATTTTCTAATTATTTCTCTACGTATTTTTAGTATATACCTGAATTTTAAGAATAGTTACCTGAAATTTAAGAATAGATAAAAATCAATGAATAACTATTTATATTACTTTTCAGGTTATGTTGTTTCAATAAGTTACCTGGTATTTGGTTTTTGTAATCTTTTAACTCTCATTCTTAAATGTCGATTGTAATTTATAATCACATTCATGAATAATGCAATTTCCATATCCATATTTGTTTTATTTTTTATATTTCCTTGATTTCAAATAATAACAAACCGGTGTTGCTGAAAAACAATATGACGTATGAAAAGTCATAATTTAGTTTAGTTTACAATTTTGTTTACAATCGAAGGCACAACATATTTAAAAAAATAGTAGTGCCCTCTTTGAATGAATGATATGAATCAGTCATTAGTTTAGTTTAGTCGGCAATTTAGTAGAAAAAATCGCTCTCAGGCACACAGTCTAAGTTCCCATAAGAAACAATGTAAACTAACCAATTTACCATTTTTCCAATGTAAAATAACCAATAACCATTTGATGTTTATGAAAAAAATGTAAACGAGTTTGTTTTATACGATTAAGAAAATGTTTAAAAAACACTTTTTTGGAAATTAGCCAACATTGGGGAATAAACCTCTGAGCACACACAGAACCATTCTAAGAAAATTAGATAAAAACACGAACAAACACAGAAGTTTGTATGAATCTCCAAAATTATTACCTTATTAACATCTAGATTTCGTTAGTTGAATCGGTGTCCTTCCAAGTGATAATAAAAATCTGTTATTTGTATGAAAAGTTATCCAATTTGTACACCAATAAGTGACTAGAGGCGAAAGAAACAATTAAAATTTTAGTTTTGAGACGTGTTGTATTTGGAGGGTGCCTAGCAAAAACATAAAAACGCCGATTGGAGTTTGAGTAAATATCGTGATAATGTAATATATATTTTGACCAAATACTGGTTTTATATTAAACGAAACTTAAAACGACAAACTACACGACTAGCACAAGCGGGGTGTAAATTCATCAATCAAATTAAAATTTCCAATGAAAATTTTCACATAACTACGAGTATGTTACCAAATATGTTTATTTCATAATTGTGTGTTATTTATGGAACCAATTATTATATTAAAATTGCAAATTCAAATTAATCATTTCGGATTTTAATTTCAAATATTTATTTAAAAAATATTAATGAAAGCTTCCTCTCTATTTAAAGCTTACGATAAAAAAATGGCGGAATCTTACGGCTCTTATATCTAGGTGGCTCTGGTATTATGTAATTAATAAAACTAAATTAAAGAATGGGATAATTTTAATGTTTTTCTATAGAATTGAACTTTCAGTATAGTTGCACGGGTTACTAAAAGTACTTAAACTGATTTCCCGATAAGAAAAATTTTGGTAAAAAAATACAATTGCTGATAAATGCATGTTGGTCATTTCGAAATAAATTGGCGAAATAACCGATAAATTTTAATAGTAAACAAGAGTCTTTGTAAGAAAATAGACAGAAACTCCGAGCTAAAACAACAGTTTTTATGTATCTCAAAATAAATTTATAATTAACGCTACTCGAATCGTAATTCTTAAGTCGATTTCGTAATTTTGTGTTATTTAAAGAAGCAACAAAAATGTTATCACAAATTTCTATAATTCTTTCGTTTTGTAATTTTTACGAGTACATGCCTGAATTACAAACATTAAGCATATAGTTGAAAATGATATTCTTTTATAAAATTTAACAATTTAATGGAATGCTTAACAATCTAATTCCTTATTACAGTTTGTGTACAACAATAACAAAGAGATGTTATTTTTCAGAGTTTTGTTTTCGAATCTTCTAAAATTTTATTTTTAAATTGCGCGTTTGTTTTAATTACATAGCTCGGTTTTCTTATTGTTTAGTAACTGTATTTTCATCGTCGAACAAACGGAAAGCAGATTAAGCATTTTGATTTTGCAATAACACTAAGAACATAAAAGTTGTTGAGCAAAATTATTGAGCCGTTCCACACTTTGATTCTTTCGTCGTGATTCTTTCTTCGTTTCCTTCCCCTTCACCTACAAACAAATTTTGAGGCGGGGAAATTTTTAATTCTTTTTTCAGCAACATTTTTTTTTTTGATTCTACTGATTCTCGCACTACTACTAAGATAAAATATTTCAAGGCTATTTCATTTATTTGTTGGTTTTAGGTTGATTTTTTTCGAGTTTTTTGTTTCTTCGAATTTTCATGGTGGAAAGATATTCTACGCGCAAAATTTTTTGCGCATACATAAACAAAGAAATGAGCAAAGAAATGCGCCAAAAAATCAAATGTGGACGTCGATTTATTTTTTGAAGTCGTGCAATCACGACGAAAGAATCAATGTGTGCAACGGCGGAATCAGTTTCCTCGACAATCATTTTGTTTCTAAAATCACTCACAAAAAAAATTGCTCCTCTTTATTTTATAAATGTATACGTAGAGACATCTATCTATTGATTGATTTGCGTAATTGTATGTTGAATCATTTTTATTTTTTTTAAATGCCTTTTTTGCTTATATAAAAAGGTGTATATGAATAAAAGTAAAACAATTATATGTAAAAAAAAACTAATTTTTTGTGGTCTTATAAGTTTGAATTAGAATTTAAAACACAATGACCTAGATGCATTTTTTTCTAATGCGGAAAGTGGGGATGCTTGTGCTTTGATCGAATTATCCAATTGGTCATACTTAAAGTGTTATATAAAATAGATGATTTTGTGGAAGAAGAAAGTACAATTGACTCTCGTAATAGCAACATTGATATCAATTCCATTAAAGAAGATTCAGATTACCAGGAAACCGAAGATTTTGAAATAATAAATAAAAATCAACACTCACTAGTTCAACATTAACAAATCGACCCAATTATCGCTAAAGTACGACAAATAGTTCTTATGTTTAAAAGATCATCATTAAAAAACGATAATCGTCAACACCATATCAAAAAAGACTTGAAGAAAGAGCTTAACGTTCTTTCAGATACTGAGACCCGTTGGAACAGCCTCCTGATGATTTTGGAGCGATTTTATCTCTTATTTCTAATTGAGCCAAAAATTTCAGCTGGATTAGGAAATTATGGCATACTTAACAAAACCAATAAGAACATGATTGCTAAAAAAAATTGTTGAGATGCTTCGAAAATTTGCTTACATTATTACAATTTTGCTGCTAACCTTTAAAGAACAATTGGATTTGGCAATAAAAAAAGAAGACCAGTATTCAAGTAATTGATCAACCAACTACTATCTCCAAACCGAGTACTGGTTTGTTAAATAAAAGAGGGAGATGGCATTCTTCGAAGAGCAACATATAATCGGAATATATTTAAATATGGTTCTTAAATACATTTTGTCCGTTCGACCAAGAACCGTGGACTCCGAACAGACATTTTCTGCTGCTGGACTAATTGCAACACTGCTCGAGAGCAGACGAAATGAGAAGAGAAAAGGAAATAAGTACCGGCCATCATAAAAATGACACAAATACGAAGAAAAGAAAAAACAAATACAAACACATAATTGAATTGAGAACAAGCGCAGAGCCAGTGTATGAGTATTAATGTAAACATTTGAGCAATAAACAATTAACTAGCACTAATAGTTCAAATTTCCAGCGGATTACTATATCAGTTAAAACATTAAATTTTCAAATGAGTATCTTTTCCACCAAATAATTTATACTAATCCATAAATAAAATTGCTATCAGTTTTATAGTCAACGGTCGCTCCACCATCATTTCGTTAAATAGTATTATCGGAAAACAGTAACAGGCGCAGCACACAAGCTTTTGATGAAATTTTTTGGAGCTTTCATATGTCTAATAACATTTATATATATAATAATTTGTTTTTGTATTTGTGTCTGGTTTTTTGGCTGGATTGGCTCTTTGTACTAAACTGGAGCTGCGCAAAACGATCAAAATATTTGAAGATAAGCATAAGATTCTAGTTAGCATATGAACTGAAATAATTCATCCATTATATAAATTTAAAAGAAGTAATTAGTCCAAAGTACTGGACACAATAGTAACCCAAAGTCTACGGACTTTACTTTTATGTGCAGTACTTTGGAACCATATGCTTTTTCATTAAATCTTTAACATTTGACAGCTACTTTACTAATTAGTTTTTCAGTTCATTGCACCTAGAATCTTCGTAATCTCCAAATATTTTAATCGTTCTGCGCAAACTCAGTGTAGACTCATAAAAAATTACAACAATTTTGCACTTAAATTAAATAAATTTATTGTAATGTGTCATTATAAAATCCATTTTAATTTAAACATAATAAAATAAAATTAAATTTATATTTAAATTTGAATAACCACATCTTTCGAGAGAAAATTAAATAAAAACAAATTGTGTTGCATGGACTAAGCAAAATAATATTCTTATTTTTTCGACTTTGAAAATAAAAAGCTTCAATAAATTTTTCCATTTATTTGTTCAATTCAGTTGCTCAGATAACATTATGAAACGTTTTGTTTAAACTTCATTCGAAAACTTTATTTAGATTAAGACAAAATTGAGAAAATTGTTTCTAGAATCCATCCTTGTACATGGCCTTCTGCCATATTGGTGCGAGAACCGTTAAAATTTTAGAGAGAAATGAATTGCACTGTAAAATCGTGTAGGTAGTCTTTTGCAAACCATTTTGCAACCATTGCTGATCAATTCATAAAATAACGTATTAGACAAATATAGCAAATATAGGTTGCGGCATCCCACTGTCCAGGGTACTCAAATATTTCTAAAATATCACCCTCCCGCATCATACCCGAGCATTTACCCGCTGAGCATCACATCCCTTTTCCCCATAAAGCAAATGAAAATGCGTTACATCCTTAAACGATCATGTTTAAGAATATCGTTTGGAATGCTAATGTTTTTAAACCGAGTATAATATTATTTCGTACGTTGAATAAGACGGAAAGCGGAAATGTGATTTGTGAGGTGATTTATGGAATATTTTCTACTCGGATTAAACTTGATCATAATGGAATTGGTATATTATAAAGTTAATCATTAATCGATTATTTAAAATTTATAGAAAAATATGAAAAGCCAATTTATGCTGGAAAGCCCATTTAAAAATTTCATTCCAGATTTTTCCAGATATTACTAAATAATTAAACTTATCTAGTATTTTACCCGGCCGAATAGCCGAATATTTGGTGTCGCACCAACTCGTTATTAGCCCATCGATCAGTCTCCGACTATTTGCTTCTTCCGGGGGTAGGTTTGGTTAAATTAAGGTTTAGTTCTTGAAATGCTGTAGTTTAGAATCATATTTTCATCAACTAAACAAATATAATGGTCACTTAGGAATTAACAAGGTCGCTAGCAATTGGTGATAATCAGAATTATATAAGAAATTTAGGAAAATTTTATCCTACTCACTTGTTTTATACAGTGGAAAGGATAATAAACTTCAACGCAAGATATTGAAACTAACACACATATGGTCTACACTCCTATGTTCCGGAGATAATGGCGCAAACGCCAAATGAAACTGAAAGCAGTAACAGCACAATTTTCTTATTAAAATAGGGCCGACTACCATAGGGAATAAAACATCACGTTTATAAACATCATTTCACAATCTTTTACTTAATAAAATTAAGTATAGTAATCATTCGCTATATAATACCAAAGAAATAATTTTAAAAAGGTGTCGAATTCTTACCGATTAAATTCTCATTCCCCCAAAATTATAACGTTCGATTTCATGGAACTACCATTAGGTATTACTTCTCGAAGCCGATTTGGCACCCCAATCCGTCCAAATTTTCGGTTCCAATTTTTTAGCGATAATCCGTAATTTGGGGTCGACTTTCTAGTAATGAAAACCAATGAAAAAAACACTCTTTCGTTTTATTTTAAAATATGTACAGGAAATTTCTTAGGTGTTTAACAATTATAACGGATAGATTAAATTTCCTTATTTATTGTGGATGGAGTCCTTCTTCCAAGGTTAATCATCTTTAATTATTGCATTTAAACTGGACTACAGAAACTTTCATGGTTACATTTATTGTTACAGTGTATTCTAATCAGGCGAGTTATAGATGTTACATTTTTATTTACCACTATGCTCCTGTAATCTGTGACTTATTTTGTGGATATTAAGATATTTAATTGTCTAGAAAAAGTGTTCTTTCGAGATTTTTTGTTTTTACTTGTTTTAGGTTATTTATGTTTCCAGTTTGGGAGGGACCATGTCAAATAAGCAAACAAGTTTACAATTCAACATACAAAGTCTACTCGAGAGAGACGATAGATTAATATTTTATACTATCAAATAAATTAGGCTTGTCAAAATACGCCATGAATTGGAACGCAGTTGCGGAGGGGAGCTTGAAATTTTACAATATTTAGGCACTTGTAGTAGATCTTGGCCTAGACTTTATCTATCCATTTTAATCTATTTGAAACGCAAGTGTGCTTCCGATTCCTGTCGGATATGTTTACAATAGAGAAACATTCAACCCGTATTTATGTTGTCTGTAAACTGGCATTTATACTTATCACCACATAGCACTTACAACTTTTTTGTGAACTAACATTCCTGGATTAAAATTGGACTCTAAATAAACATGTTTTAATTTAAAGGAGGCAAACAAAATATGAGGACAAACAAGAAAAAAATTGTTTACCAAATGAAATGTTTTGTTTGACAGTTTTACTCTCTTTCAATACTTTCAGTCCAATTTGCAGGTAACATAAATTCGTCTTCAACTTTCGGTCATATTCCAAAACATTTTAAAATATGAAAAAATTGGTCGGGCTCAATGGTACCATGACTCAACCGTTCGACTTCGGCAAAATAGCGTAATTTCATTTTAGGTTGGCAAAAATCACAGCATTCTGACTGACTTGGTTTTCCGAAATTTAGTAATCAAGATCTGAATGTAAATACAATATATACTAAATCCACATCGATGTTGCATTATACGAAGACTGTTCTGCTACCCGTACATGCTCCAATAAATAATACATTTTCAATGATTTATATTTAATACAAAAATGTTAATGTTTTCGTTGAGAACTGCTGCGATAAATATCTTTGCCCAAATGTTGATATTTCAGTTTATGTCAGGCTTGTTAAAAGAAACATAACAAATTGGAAGCATAATTAATAAGTAAGTTATATGTTTAAGTAATAAGTTTGTAAGCTCTGAATCCTGAATTTATATTGATAATCGACAAATTTAATTTAAATTCGACAGTTGTTTACCGAATCATTACCTCACTTTACGATTATGTACTTTTTAAAACCGAATTTTTGTTTATGATAATTCAATTAAATAACAAAATAAAAAATCCTAACAGCAAAAAACTATTAAAAATTATTATATGATAATAAAAAATATAATTAATCTAATTAAATTAAATTAAAACAAAACATGTATAAGTCATTCATTATTATGTCGTATAATTATGTTAAAATGAAACAATACAATAAAATAATATTATTGAGAAACAGACAATCGATTTAAGTACTTACATAAATAAAATAATAAATTATTATTAAACCAAATAAAAAAAAAATCCCA
The DNA here is from genome assembly GCA_963691935.1 of Nephrotoma guestfalica. Taxonomy (NCBI): domain Eukaryota; kingdom Metazoa; phylum Arthropoda; class Insecta; order Diptera; family Tipulidae; genus Nephrotoma; species Nephrotoma guestfalica. Next base: position 235,121,248 of record OY829913.1, on the reverse strand, counting down.
ACAAATTACGATAATTAATAATTTTAACGAATAAACATGGCGGTTTTGTTTTTAACTAAATTTTAAATCTAAATGTTTGCAATGTTTATTAAATTGTTCTTTGACACTATCATGTACACATACGAGTAATAAGCATGTACTACAGGTTACAATGCAAGGACAATTTAATCGCATTACAAAGTAACGAATTTTAAAAAACAAATGGTACTCATAAAAATTTATTACTTTTTACAGTTATAAATAAGTAAGTAACGTAATACTAGGTTGTACAGTAATTTTTGTCGTTCGATAAGAGATGGCGCTATTAGGTTCGTCGTTTTATTTCTTTAAAAATGGTACTGTTTTTTTATGAACACATGTGATGTTTCATGTAGATCTGTCAACGTGTCGTCGACGTTTCACAGTATTTTTTACAATGGAAAAAGCAGTGATAAAATTCTATACTCTTCTAATTGAAGATGATGGGTCCTTATACACTTTCAAAAATAGTTTATGAATTTGTTTTGGCGCTGCACCTTCAATTAGAAGAGTAGAATTTTATCACTGCACGATATTCAATTTTCGCCGTTATAAAAAAATATTGTGACACGTCAACTTTTAACAGCCGTTAATATACGAATGAGTTGACAGATCTACATGAAACATCACATGTGTTCATAAAAAATCAGTACGATTTTTAAAAAAATAAAACGACGAATCTAATAGCGAACGACAAAACTGAACAAAACTGAACAACCTAGTACTGTTCGTTCGTTAAATTTCGCTGAGTTCTGGATAAAAAGTTTGGAAATATGTTTCAAAATAGCTGGATATCGATTTGACATTGTGGTCGACGACAACGACAAACCTTATTCTTAAAAAAAATAATATGTATATGTCACGGTTAAAATGATAAATCCGACGATTATGCAAAATTTCCGGTTATGTATAATTCACAATGTGTTTGATAACTTTGATAAATATAACTGGGTTTCTTCAAATATTTCAATTATTGAAGGTTGGTTAATTTTAAATGAAGAATTTAAAATAATGGCTGTTTTTCTATAATCTCTACTAATGGTGGCCCTTATATTCCGGACATGTTTATAGAACTAAGCCCCTTTCATTATTTTTAATTTTTCTTGTAGCCAAGCACATTCCATAAAAAATAATTAATCGTTGTTCAAATTTATCAATTAATCAAATTAACCGTAGTATGTATACAAGTAGCTTCGTATGTAAAAATGACTAAATGAGGTGCATAAACAGCGGAAACTGCTTTACTCTCAAGTTTTCTCTCGTGAATCTAATCAATTTTTGACTCAAATCGTAAAGTAGCTGATGAGTTTGGTCAGAGCCGTATATATTTAACGATGCTGATTGTATAAAAAGTAAAGCTTTCGATATGGTTACCAAAATGGTTGTTCTATATTGAAACGGGCCATTTTCGACCGTGAAATTATTAGTTAAAATGTAAATAATTTTACAATTTGAGCAATAATGCATAAAGCAAATATGTTCAACTCCATCTGAATTTAATTTCACATTCCAGAATAGTGAAAAATTATATAAAATAAATAATACCTTTGTCCCTGCGTTATGATTATTTTCATGGCATTTTTGAACCATCATTAGTTGCTTTCCAATCGAGCACCGCAAGTACTTGTAAGTGCGAAAATGTGTATTGGGTAAAGTGTCGATTGTAAAGCACAGAAAATGACAAAAGCAAAACATAACCTACGAATGTGTAGTTTATTTGTTCCGTTTATTTGTAGCGCTTCACATATGACATTCTATTATATTTGGACAGAAAAATACTACACACAAATTTATCGTAACTGCGGACAAATTTATCGTAACTGCTTTCAATTACTCATAATAAAAAGTTGGAAAAGTTGTGAGTAGTTAATTTAGCAAAGACAAAAATCTTAAATGCTTATAATTACTTACGGTGGTCCATTGGAAAGCAATTATTATGTACCAGGTGAATATTTACATAAAATAATTTTGACTGCTTAATAACGCAATGTCATTCGCACGTTATTTACGAGTAACACATAACACATAAAACAACACAACATATAACAAACACACATACGTACATGCATTAAATGTTAGACATACTGAATTATTAAACATAAAAAAATAATATTGATAAAACAATTTACTAATTATACTTCACTTTGAAAGAAAACGTGAACCGGTGCCCCCGGTTAAAACGATCTGGGCGCATATTCTTGAAATTCAATCAAAAATCGTCTACGATTTTTTTTCGATTAAAAAACTCTCAAAAAATCGACGACTTACATTTCGCCATATTTTTGAAACTAACCGAATTTTTTACACCACTTGCATCGCAGTCAACTTCTCGTCGTGTGGTGATTATTGTTATGTCAAAAAATTTGTTTTGTTGTTGTTAGTTTTTGGCTGTTAGTTGGTGCTCCGGGAATTGCATTGAAAGCTTTTGCCGCATCTTCCCATGATTGTGTGGCTTGTTCATATATCATGCTATTAGATAAATTTTGTTTTATTAAAGCCCGATTTGTCTCTATGAAGTCTATTAGGGCCCCTTTTTGGCCCTAGGTCAGGCCATAATCTTAGTTTAGGTTGTTTCTCGTTTTTTTTCCTTCAAAAATTCAAAATGTGACATAATAGATAAACGTATGCGAAAATAAAACTCACCGATTTTATACTAGTAGAAAATTTTCATCTGCTTTTTAATCGAAAATTTTCGCTTACGAATTTCAAGAATGCAATAAATTAAATTTTCGATTGGGATGACGTATTACCTTATTAAAGTTAGCCGAAAGTTTCCAGCCGAAAGATAATGCAGATAGTGTCTTCGCTAGCCCAGCCGGAAGATGGTAATGCAGATATTGATTTTGCTATTCAAGCAATGCATCCATTGCCACCCAATTTGCATTAATTTAGCATCCATTTTATTGAGAAATTTGAGAAGGGGATGCAGGGGTGTAATTTTGCAAAAATTCTCTATTTCAATATATCAAAAATTCATTGAATGGCCTGCCGTTCAAAATTATCGGGCTTTGTCATTGAGGTCACTATGGTTATTTGATGAGCCATAATGTTGGTCAACTTCGGCCATGATTAGGCCGAAGTTGACTAACATTATGGCCTATGAAATAACCATAGTGGCATCAATGACAAAGCACGTTAATATTGAGCGACAGGCCATTCAATGCATTTTCGATATATTGAAATAGAGAATTTTTGCAAAATTACACCCCTGCATCCCCTTCAGAATTTCTCTTTCAGGCCATTCAATGCATTTTCGATATATTGAAATAGAGAATTTTTGCAAAATTACACCCCTGCATCCCCTTCAGAATTTCTCCACAATTAGGCCGAAGTTGACCAACATTATGGCCTATCAAATAACCATAGTGGCATCAATGACAAAGCACGAAAATCTTGAACGAAAGGCCATTCAATGCATTTTCGATATATTGAAATAGAGAATTTTTGCAAAATTACACCCCTGCATCCCCTTCAGAATTTTTCAACAAAATGGATGCTAAATGGATGCAAATTGAATAGCAATGGATGCATTGCTTGGATAGAAAAAACAATATCTGCATTCTCATGTTTCGGCTGGGATAGCGATGACACTATCTGCATTACCTTTCGGCTGGGATAGCAAAGACACTATCTGCATTACCTTTCGGCTGGAAACTTTCGGCTAACTTTAACAGTATTGACGTATTTTGGCAGAAAGTCGTCGACGATTTGATTCGATTGAATTTCAAGAATATGCGCCCTGGGTTCTTAAATAGTAGTAGATTGTCCGGCTTCGGTTAAACAAATCAAACCGCTACGCTGCTTGACATCCAGACACATCTATAATTTCAAATAAATCAATACAATCAATATGGGGCTTTAGTCAGTTCGAACGGAAACAACTTTCAAATGAACATAGCCCGGCCAAACATTAACATGTATTCATACCAAATGTATGTCGCTCCAATTTGTCTTATAAATTTAAAAATACAAAGAATGACATTAAAGTCATGACATACTAGTGCTGTATTAGATGATGTAAATATACATATGTGGCAGCTCGTCGAAAGTTCAAAAACTCAGCAAATTTTTAATAAATTTACTTTTCATGTAATTGTTTTTTTACATTTTATTGGTAAATTTCCGGAACGTAATTCAAACTAGAAGCGATTCAGTAATTTTATAATGTAAATTAACATATAAATCGTAAAATAAATTAAATTGTATGTTATAATTTTGCGATCGCAAATACTCTTTTTCATAGAAGAAACTCGTTTGGTTACCCTTATTGAAAGATCTATGATTTTATAGTTGTGTACAATAAGGCCTGTAGTTTCTTTCGCCTTGGTTTGATTTAAATACGAAACAACCAATCATACGATATGATATGATATGATATGATATGATAGAGGCGTACAGGCCAGCCATAACGGAGATCCTAGGTACGTTACCATAATCCTGAAATATCAACAATCAAATAACAAATTATATCTGAATGCGAATAATATTTCAGCATCATGCGGGCCCAGGCCCTGCCTGCATCCTTAACAGATAAGGCTAGTTAGGAAAGTCACATGTTAGTCACAAAAACGACTAGGGCGAACCGCAGCAAAGTCATTTTCTAACTACTTAAATATATTAGAATGTTAGTCTCAATTAAATTCACACTCTAGATTAGAGTTTGTTGGTTAATTAATGTAAGTTAGTTGTGTTTGAGGTAAAGGAAACTAATATTCATCATATGTATTCGGCATCAGTCCTACTAGACTGGTTAGGTTATTTAATTCACATCTATGGGTCATCTCGTCACATACTGCTTGTAACCTTATTTTGCCCTATCTTCCCATCCAACACCATCTAACCGAGGGACTTCACGTTCGTAATGACACGGCAGTATTATCATACATATAATGACCTAAATATTACGTCAATAATGTCAAAAAAAATTAAAAAAAAATTAGATTCGGTATTGTCATTCAGCTACCTATATTTAAATTCACCCAACTAAAAACAGGGTTAATTTATATCTAACATTCACACAACTTCACTAAAACATAACCTGAATTCAACCAGAAAGATCGTCGAAAAACAACATTCCATAGCAAAAAGTCTTTGGATCGTTAACATATTTGATTGTATTGAGTTTATGCTCAAAGCGTAAGTAATTAAATAGACCCCCTGATCAAGAATGTTGCAATCACAATCTTCCCTGACCTTCCGGTATATAAAAAAAAAAAAAAAAATAATAAATTTTAAATAATAATAAAAATAAATTGAATTATATTTGATTTATTTCATAGAATTGTTTAAAGTAAGTGAAAATTATTAAAATAAGTTATGAAAATGTAATTAAATTTAAATAAAAACCCAAATGGATAACACAATCCAACATATTTCAGCTCAAACGATAAATTTCCCGTGGCAGAAAACTGTTTCCTCCTTTCATTAACATTTTATATATTTATCAATTTATATTATTCCACAAAAAGTCATTTTTGTCACAATACGGTGGCAACCCATTTTGAGTATACAAATTTTCGCTTATTGGGTAAGTAACAATTCGATCTGTTGTAATTTCAAATTTTGGTTTCTCGGGTATCAATATTTTATGTACTTAAGTACATACAAAGGGAATTTCCTTGAAATGTCAGTTTCTATGTAGACGATTATAAATTACCGTTCACATATATCTAAATAGTTATAATAACAATAATAAATAATTAACTTTTTTATAATTAGAAGGAAAATTAAAATAAATAGATACTTCTCTGATTGTACATGCGTTGAACGTAATTTTCATAATAACTGTCTCAATTCACCTGTATTAACAGGAGAACTTCTAAAGAACAAAACTCACTCAAAATTAGCACATCACTCTCACACTACACTTTCCTAAACTGAAACCTGAATTAAAATATTAATAATAATTTATTTAAAGGAGAGACAAAAACACGTCTTTCCTCTACGACGATCAGTCGATCCTCCAAATACGAAGAAACCAAGCATATGCACAAATTTAATTTTAACAATGAATTTCTCATTTTTACAAACGTAAGGGTGTGAAACTTGCAACTTAATTTTTTAATTAGTAAATCTTCAAGTATACTTGTCTACAAATTGGTCTTAGTCGATTCTTTCGACGTAATACCACAAATGGCAGACACAATACTTGTTGGACATATAATTCTAGAAAAGTCGGAAACTTCCGTTTTAATAAAATCCCTGTTGCTAAAGCAAGGCATATTCAAGAATTCCATTTATTTTGTGATCAACACACACACACACTTCAGCATTCGAATATTTCGAATTAAAGGTAGCCTCTAAAGTAACATTACAAGTGCCGTCTTTCTTGGTTTTATTTAGTTACAAATACATAACCACGGACATAATGGTTGCTCTTGTGCTCTTTACTACATATCTCAAAAGGTTCATCCTCTAAATAATATATTTTAAATTCTCGTACACCATGCCTACAAATTTTTAATAGGTTTCGCTCTACATAATCTATACCCAATTTGATTGTACAACCTAAGAAATAAGAAATAATGTAACTCGTTATACCAATCAGTGTTCGAAATAATATTTGCCATCCGGATAATAAATATCTGGATACACCGATCCAGGCTCTAGTTGATTTTATCTAGTTTAGATAAAAAATATTAAATGGCCCAAAACTGCCAAAACAATTTAAGAAAATTGCCGAAATTAGTTTTACAAAACTACGAGATCTAAAATATGCAAATTTAAAATATATTTGGACTTTGGCTGACTGAATAGTCGTGTTAGAATTAAACTTAGTAAATAGACGAAGACTAATTTAAATTTACCATTTGTGGTAAATTTTTTGCTTCGTTCAGTATAGGCTAAAGATTAGGAAGACCCTAAATTGAAATCTCAACTCAATTCGGCATTTACGCAAGTAAATAGTAGTGCCACAGTTTAGCGGTAATGCAAACGTTAGAAACAACGATCCACTTTTAACATGCAGAAATGGCATAGAATGGAGTATATTTATCCAGAGATCTGATGGCCAACTATTATATGCAAATAAACTTTGTTTCTCTTTATTTAACAATAATTTTATAGCGATAATGTGACTTGCTTGATTTAGCGATTGTTTGGTATAATCGATTTAAAATCATAACATAAATTTGTTTGAGCATTGTGCGCTGTGGTTAGATAGATACATTTGGCGAACATTTGTGATTAGCAAACGACCATACTAACTGTGCCAATCTGACATCAAACGCGTTAAATATGTCACATTAATCAAAATGTTTAATTTCTGAGCTAACTGTAATAAATAATCAAAAATAAATCGAGCAGTACAATATACCTCCATACAGGCTGTTTGTATTAAGTTAACTCTGCCATAATATTTGTTCATCGAAATAATATCAGAATAAAAAAACTGAAAACCTAAATCAGAATTGAATCCTTTATTAAGTCACTCGTTTTTTCTAGAACGTTATATAATTTTCTTATTAATTTAATTTAACTTTTCCCTGCAGCAATTTAAATTAGTTTTTATTACCCATTGAAACGGGTTCTTCGCTGTTTCAGACAAACAGTGAAGAACCCGTTCAATGATTTTCAATGATTTCACCCCACCGCTTTGCGGCTTTGATTCCCACAGCTCCGGATGGTCGAGGGAACGTTCGAGAATGTGAAGGGTACTTGAGTAAGAACCTAGATTACCACATACCGTGTAGTTAAGTGGAAGAAAGCCTTAGATCTTGGATAATCTTAGCTTCAAAAGGCAAATTTGGGTACCGAAACCATGCTAGTTAATTAACCCTAGAGTTTCATACTGAAATGTTTGATGTAACATTATTATACCCGTTATTAAAATGAGCCTACAAGCCTCTACATTCTCGTGTCTCACGACAAATGGTCAAACTTTACCAATGTGCTCGAATATTAGTATGCGTTGACCAGTTAGTATACTTACCGTTACGTGAGTTTCGCAAATCTGCCGTAATGAATAAAAAACGTTTACTTCAACTTTAACAAATGCAAAACAGAGCAAAAATTGATTAAATTATTTTTTTTAACTATTGCCAAAGGCTTTATTCTTGAAACTTTCTTTATACGAAACTAACAAGAAGTGTGAAATTCTTAAAAACTATATATTTTTTTTTACTTAAGCCTTAACCTATGTTAGTACTTAATATTAGTATGCATTATTATTTTTAAATTATTATTAATTACTTAATTTAAGTGTGGTAGGTCAACATGCGTGTAATTATTAAATATTTCAGTTGATTAAATCTAGAGGATCTGCTCTGCGAAGCCGTTTGTATTTCGGTTGCCTTAGTAGTTCTCTAGCTAATTAGCCATTTTAATTCCTAGGTCTCTATGGATGTTGCTGTTTCGAATATACCAGGGCGCATTTGTAATGCTACGAAGTATCTTTGCTTGCGTCCTTTGTACAATATCTATATTTGAGGCACTAGTTGAGCCCCATAGTTGGATACCGTATGTCCATATGGGGATTAGGATCGCTTTGTATAGTAGAACTTTGCAGTCTAGAGAGAGTTTCGATTTTCTTCCGACCAACCAGTACATTTTAGAAAATTTTATTTTTAGTTGATTACGTTTTGTTTCAATGTGCTTTTTCCATGTCAATCTTCTATCGAGATGAAGACCGAGATATTTGACGTTTGTTTGTTGAAGAATTGTGATATTGTTTAATTTTACTGCCGGACATGTGCGTTTATTCAGGGTGAATGTTACATGTGTTGATTTACATTCATTCGTCCTTATCCGCCAAGTTTTTAACCAATCTTCTATTTTGTGCAGATGTTCTTGTAATTCTCTCTATGCTGTTTGAGGATTTTTGTGTGAAAACCATATAGCTGTGTCATCAGCAAAAGTTGAAGTGATTATGTTTTCAGTTATTGGTAAGTCAGCTGTGAACAACAAGTATAGCACAGGTCCCAATACACTACCTTGCGGTACTCCTGCCTTTATCTCGGTTAAATCAGTAGTGGCCGTACTTTGATTCACTTGGAACATCCTTTGGGCTAAGTAGTTTTGAAGAATTGCATGAAATTGTCTAGGCAGAAGAGTTTTAATTTTGTAATTTAATCCTTCATGCCATACTTTGTCGAAAGCTTGCGCAATATCCAAGAAAACTGCCGAGCAATATTTCTTTTCTTCTAAGGAGAGCTTAATTGTGTTTACAATTCTGTGCACCTGTTCTATTGTGCCGTGCTGCTCTCTAAATCCAAATTGGTGATCTGGTATAATGCGACCTACAGTTAATATAGGTATTAGTTCTTCTAGTAGCATCTTTTCAAAGAGCTTTGAAATTATCGGAAGTAGACTTATTGGCCTGTACGACGAGACTTGGGTTTCGTCTTTACCTGGCTTAGGAATCATGATAATTTGAGATATTTTCCATTTTTGGGGAAAGTATCCACATCTCATAATCGCATTAAAAATATATGTTATATATTTTATGCATCTATCGGGTAATTCTTTGATCATTTTTCCAGTTATTAGATCATGGCCTGGAGCTTTCTTAGGATTTATCCTGTTTTTGATAACCGTTTTGACGCATTTCCATTTAACATTTAAATTTTACTGGATTTGGGTTCGACTCGTCCCCCGTAAACTGTGGTAGTACGCAGTCATTATTTTTTTCGTTTGGAGTGAACACTTTTTGTAGATGGTTAGTGAAAGCGATAGCCTTTTCTAAATCACTTCTGGCCCAATGACCATCTGGTTTCCTTACCGGTGGGTTCGATAGCTCTGGCCATTTTAAATTTCTTGCTGCCTTCCACAGTGAGTAATCTGTTTTCTCTGTTGCTGTGAGCTCACTTAGGTAATTCTGCATTCCAAGATTGTGTTCTTCCCGTATTGCTTCTCTTAGAGCTTTAATAGCTCTATTTAATTTCCATTTATAAAAAAGAGATTAGTGCAGCTGCCATAGCCGCCGAGTCGCCCGCTTATCTGTCAATAACTTTTGAATGTTACTTGAAAGCTTACTATTTTTTCCCGAATTTTTGTACTCCGGAGTAGCTTTTTTTGCAGCCATTTCCATTATTTGTCTTAAGTTTTCTATCGCGGCATCGATATCTTCTGGTGTTTGCAGTGGGACTACTATGTTTCTATACAGAACCCATTTCGTTAGTTTGTTTGTTAAACGTTGGGTGGTTCAGTTTTTAATGCTTGCGTACTTAGTGTTACGATTATTGGTGAGTGATCTGATGATAAATCATAACAGTCAACGACTTGAGCATTGGTGCGTGCTATTCCTCGTATTACACAGAAATCTATTAAATCCGGAATTTTCTTTCTATCGGTAGGCCAATAAGTGGGATGTCCAGATGATAAATAATCTAGGTTTGATTATTCAATACTCATTTGCCTTTCCATCATCGTCATGAAACTTTGGATGGTCTCGGTTAATTTATTTAGCGTGGTATGAATATTTAGGTCCTCTTCATTAAAACGAACTTTGGGTTTCGGTTTGTTACCTTTTAGGCTGTTTGCATAAGAAACACCTGGCTATGCAAAACTGCTGTCAAACGTCTCCAATTTATCATTTTGTGTATTTGCACTCGCAGCTTTGGTGACTATTGTATTTTTTGGTAACATGGCCCTCTGATTAAATTGCGTATTGAGCATTCGTTGCTCAGCTCTCATTTTAGGGTTTATTTTCCGTTTTAAGTCCAGACACACTGCACATCCCCTGTAATTTGCAGTATGATTTTCACCGCAGTTACTGCAACGTTTCACAGATGGGTCATTGCGAGATTTGTCACACTGTTTGGAGTCGTGAAGTTCACCACAAATAACACAAACATCATTTAAGGTGCAGTATGCTTTCGTGTGTCCGTATTCTTGGCACTTTATGCATTGAACTGGTCCTGACCTCTTCCTAGGTTCTTCAATTACTATTTTGCGATGTAGCAAATATTTTAGGTTGTAAATCTTGTCAACTCCTTTTGACTTTTCTTCCTCTGGCTCTAGTTCCAAACGGAACATTGGTTGGGGTACCTTCTCACGGTTTACTATATTACCAATAGATTTGACTTGGAAACCTTCTGCAGCAAGTGCAGCTTGTATGTCAAAATTATATATATTAAATATTATAAGATTAAATTATTAAATAAATTTATTTAAAATAAAACCTTTACAACAAGAATTTTTTTATTATGATTGAAACATACTAACTTGTAAAGGAGCCAATGTCTCTACGATTGCACCTAGAATATCAGGCAGTGCTGCTCAATAATCCAACAAATTTTTGTCGACAGTTTCTTTTCTGAACTGTAGATCTCAGTATATAGAGGTTTAACGAAATGTTGAATGCATATTTTAATAATAATATAATAAATTAATACTTTCCAACAACCCGTAATATAATTTTTAATTGATATTATTGTAGAATTTTTTGGTACGTCCACAGTGATTAACGTTTTACGAAAACATATCATTTATTTGATTATACTGCCATCAATAGGTAAAGAATGGAACCGTTGCAATAAAATGTCGTCGTGAAGCAAAATTTTGAAAACAATGAGGCCATTAGTATTCTAGGTGCTCTGGCTCTACTATGACCAGTTAGTACTACCACAAACTAACTGCCACCACTAAATTGTGTGTGGTATTTATTAAAATGTAATTGTTTGTTCGAGGGAGGGAAGAAGAATTGTAGAACAAATATTGATAAATGATGGTCTTCCATTTTTCTTTACACAAATCAAAGAGGTGCCCATATATATAAGAAAACCACTTGCACTTATCATGCACCCAAAGGTGATCAAATTGTATAGAAACAATCAAATCTTTATGTTTATTCAACATTCATTCTTTATGTTTCAGTGCACGACATAAAGGAAAATGAATATCCCGACCTGTATAATGAATTAATGGGATTTAGTGAAGAAAATATTTTCATGGTTGTGACGGCAACAAGGCCTGTACATAATTTAGATATAATCGAGGATACTATCTTGGGTAAAACGGAATGTGACAAAATCCCGTTACACCATATAAATTTAGCTTTGCACTTTCAAAATTTATCTTCGCGCCTTGCAATTGTTATAGTCTTGTGAGTTACAATATTAAGCTAAAGCGTGTCAAAATTAAATTAAAAATATTTGCAACTCTTTGTGTCAACTCGAATCCTGTAATAAATATTTATTTACCATTCAATTTATCAAAGTTCTGCATTAACAAATTTTAAATTAATACATTTGGTTACGCTACTTTGGTATTAGAAAGTAATAGTAGTATTAAACGGTTTTAATTAACTTTAAATTAAGATATTTTTTCATCTTTGTAAAAATTCTAATCCCTATTCTATCGTTCAAGTCCAGTCAGGTGCCGGTTTTACTTCGAGTTACATGAGAAAACACTAAACGATTTTTATTTGAACAATTTAGAATTAAACTGTGTCAATAATTTTGTTATTATGATAACCAATTCATTTTCCTAATTAATTGTTAGGACAAAAGAATATAGGTAACTTTTTTTAAATTTTTTTTTATTCAATATTACAACTGATTTAGAAAAAATCCAGTAAGTTATCTATCTTAAATAACTTTCTCGGTTAACGAAGAACAATCTATTGGTTTACTCCTGTTAAAATAATTTCATTATTTTAATTAGAACTGCCCAGATCCAACGGTTATTGCCTTTAAATTCTTCACACTGCATTGATAATGTTCAAGAGATAGTCGCTATATACGTTCCTTGCAAATTTCTGCATTTTATTGGTGAAATATTCCAACTTTAAGTCCCTACGATATTTTTAATAAATAAAATTCTGTTAAACGAGTTTCCGATTCAAGAAACTTAAATATCTTAATAATAATAATAATAATATTTATTAAATGTGTTTAAGCTAATGCTTTTGTACACATGAATATTTACAATAATTATTTTACTAACTTATAACATTAACACAAAAAAGAGAAAAGTAATTAACCTAAGCAAAAAACTGAATTAAATATCTACAAATATGTACGAGTACATTAATTATTTACATTTTGATTTTGCATAATTAATTGTAATAAAGATTTCTTAAATGTACTAAGAGAACTGATGTTTTTTAGTTCTATTGGTAAACTATTCCATTTGATAATTGCATTTATTAGTACAGAATTATTATAAACATTTCTTTTATTAATAGGCAAATTAATGTTTCTTGTAGGTAAAGATCTGGAAAAATTTAACTTTTCATACAAATACAACGGTAAACCTGAGTTAACCAGATGAAAAATAAAAACAGATGTTCTATAATCAAATAATTGAAACAAATCATATCCTAGAATTGAACAACTAAACTCCGAGATATGGTCGAACTTCCTAAGGTCATGAACGTATCTAGTACAATTATTAAACGTAACTTCAAGTAAACATTTAGAAAAACTGTCACATTGATTGTAGATAACATCACAATATGTGAACATAGGCAAAACCAAAGTTTTAATTAAATATTTACGGAGGTTAACTGGACAAAACTTTCTAATCAATTTAAGGGAATACAAGGCATAATTAACCCTCTGGCAAAGAGAGCTAATATGCTCATTCCAAGTAAGTTTAGAATTCAAAAGCAACCCTAAATCATTAACCACTGGAACAAAGGATATAACATCATTATCTAAGAAAAGTGTAGGTGTAACATTATGTCGATCATTTTTTGAGAGTAATAAAGCCTTACTTTTAATCGGATTTAATGATAACGAATTATTTTTAGCCCACAAAGAAACATTTTTAAGATCTGTGTTAAGTTTAATCACTATCTCATCTAGCTGTGATAAATGACCACCAATATAAAGTTGTAAATCATCAGCATAAAGATGAAACCGGCAATTCAAAACTTTCCATGGTAGATCATTTATGTACAAAGAAAAAAGTAACGGACCTAAGACCGACCCTTGAGGTACACCTACTATCATTTCACTAATATTTGAATGGTCAATACCATACTTCACAAATTGTTGACGATTACTCAAATATGAGTATATTAGATTAACAGCCGAATTAGAAAATGTATAATACAAATATAACTTCTGAAGCAAATGAATATGATTAACACAATCAAATGCTTTAGAAAAATCTAGTAGGACGAAAATAGCAACCGAATTTTCCTTTTCCAAGATAGCAGATAAATCATCAATAATATTAACAAGAACAGTAGTGGTACTGTAACCTGATTTGTTCCTGCATTTGACGTTGCATGATTTTTTCTAGAACTTTTGACAGAGCAGGCAAAATACTAATAGGACGTATATCTTCTATATTGGAAATTAAATTCTTCTTTGGTAACGGAACTATGGACGCCACCTTCCATAAATCAGGAAACACAGATTTTGTCAGACATTGGTTAATAACTAAAGTTTTAAGACTTTAAAATCTACCATATCATAAGCCAATGAATCAGATTTAATTTCACGAATAACATTTAAAACAATAATTTCGTCAACACAATCAAATACAAAATCATCACCTGTATAATGATCAGATTTAGTATCAGGTAGTGGCAACACTCCCAAGGAATCACGAAATTTAGTGATTCCAACTAAAATTTCTTCTGCTGAAAAGTCAATTCTAGTATCACTAGTGACGCAAGAAACTCCCAATTTTTTTTAATTATTCCAAGTTATTTTTGAGTTTTTCAAATTTCCAAAACAATATCTTTGTTTGGCTTGGTTGATGTATATGTTTGTTTTATTTCTAAAAAATCTAAAACATTGTAAATCATTATATAATCCAAACCTTTTATGCTTTTTAAAAGCTAAATCTCTACGTTTCATTAATTTAATAATATGAGCATTCAGCCATGGTGCAGTAGAGCATTTATTTATAACAATTTTACGAGGCACACAAGTCTGGTCTAAATGTAAAAAGTTTGAGTTGAAATTGGCAACAATATCATCAATCTCAGAAGAGTAATACATGGTTTTCCAATCCAACAAAAAGAAATTTTCAATAAAATGTAGTTGATTAATCGCCTTATAATCAGAAACAACAGTATACGATATCTTACTCCTGGTGTTACAAAACTTATAACTTGCAAATATTAAATTATGATCAGAAATAGCAGGAACTTCAATTTGCCCAAAGGAAATAATATTATGTTTATCAGGCTCATAAACAATAACCAAATCTAAAAGGTTGTTAATTCTAGTTGGACCAAACGGTAAATAATATAAATTATTAATTTTTAAGCAACCACTAAGTCTATTATTGCTCAACATGTTATAGTTAAAATCACCACAACAAATAATTCTTTCATATCCACATAATTGTTCAGCAAAAATATTTTGTATATTAACTATGCCACTTGAACAAACTGGAGAAGGGTTATAAATAATCAAAATAAGTATTTTTCCAAATGTTCCAACAAGCTCAGAAGATAAGAACTCAACTTTACCTACAGAATTAGAAGAAAGTTTGTTAATTTTAAAGTGGGAACGATAATAAATACAAACACCACCTCCACGGGAATCAGTACGATCAGCTCGCAGCAATTTGTAGTTGTTTATTTGGAATGAATTGTTTCTATTTTTCTTAGTGAGCCAAGTCTCAGACAAAGCAAGAAAATCAAATTCATAAATATGTAAAAGAATAGTTACATCGTTAAAATGTTTCACCAAACTTCGAACATTTAAGTGACCAAATGTCAAACAAAATTTTTTATTTACAGACAAATTATCAAATGTTGTGCTATTGCTTATCGTAAAATAATTATTTAAAGTGTTATTTAAGATGGATTTTACGTTTGCAGGTCGAGTTGACCAAAAAATTCCGAACTCGAAAGGTTTAATACATACACCAACAGGCCAGGTAGCAGGATCCAGAGCTTTCACTTTCAAATCATCTCTACACCCCAATTTAAAACATACGAATTCCAATTTCTGTATGTTAGAATTTTTCGGGATCAACTTATGTACTTTGCAAACTTCAATTTGTAAACAGGATTTAGCCATACCCAAGATATCTTCTTCCTTAGTAGTAGGATCAAAACCGAGAAAGATGTATCCAAAACATCTTAGGAACAGGAATAGTTTTAATACCAAAGCTCTCATCTGACTCATTAGTACCATGAATCAACTTTGTAGGTTTAGTAGGTGTAGGAACATTAAGAGCATAACTAGAGTAAGGTACATCTAAACATTTAACTTCCGAAGAAACAGAATTAACTATTGCTTGTGCACACACTGCAGGTTCAGGTATAACGGAAGTAGAGCCTCTGGACATTACCACTTCTGCAAATGTCTGTGAACTTCCAGGGTCCATTGATGATAAAGTAATAAATTCATCATCGTGAATTTAGGTTGAAGATAAAGACGTTGTTACATTCGTAGAATCAACATCTGACCGAATAGGTTGAGTAGTAATTGCTTCTATAGAATTAATGGCACCAAATGTGTTACAAAAATTGTTCTCCATAAAATCAGTTGACACAGTGGATGCAACATCAGAGGTAGATGTAACTTGATTAATATTGTCACATGATGCAATATTTGTTGTTAATGGCCTAATAGCACTCGGCAGATAGCATCAGGAATTCGTTTATCCTTAATACTAAGAAGCACCAACACATTCTCAATTAGAAGTCTATTTAATTTAATTTCTTCCAACAAGTTTTGATTCAAATTGTCCCACGATTTGGCTTTTATATAAATATCCTTAAAAGTTCGGTTACCCACCAAATCTCTACAATCATCACAAAACCAAAGTATGTTCCCACATTTAAAACTTTGACGGTGACAAGCACGATCCACAGCAGCACAACTCAAATGGAAATTTTTGTCACAAAATTCGTCACATTCAATCTTATCGACACTAACAGTCAAAGAGCATTTTCCACATTTCATTTTACAAAAAGTCAAATAACCTATAAATAGAATATAAGAATGAACTAGTACAACTTGACTAGTATAGAAACTATAAACACATATATTTTATATTTGTCAAAATGTTAACTTAACAAAAAAAAAATATTCAGACAGTATAACTGATCGTCAAAAGATAAATGTCCACCATACTATTTATATAAAGGGTTATCCAATTCAAGCTTGATAAAGTAAACTTAAAAAAAACACACAAAATATTCGGAATGTATTGTAATTTTTATTTCATTTTACAGATTGATCCTTGCCATTTTTAGTTAAACAAGATATCATTCAAATGTCCTCCACGGGACTTCTTACAGGCCTTGATTCTTTTGCGGTAATTTTCAATGACTTTTCGGCACATTTCGGGCGGTATCTCGGCCATTACCTTACGAATATTAGTTTTCAATTCGTCAAGAGTTTGAGGATTGTTTGCGTAAACACGATCTTTCGCGTAGCCCCACAAAAAGATACTACAAAAAGATAATATATACATTAATTAAACTAAAACTATACACAATATTATATTAATTATTTTATTAACACAAACACTAAATATTATTATTTACAATTAAAATTAAATTAAATTTTTTTTTAAATTTTTCGTTTAGAGAAAATAAACAGCTGGTATCCACAATGACTACTATATTCTTTTATAAGTTTAGGAAAAATTCTAACTCTAGAACATGCTATGATAGTTCAACCGCGTTCCAAATGGCTATATACTCGTACCAATGCTGGTCATTTAAATAATACTTTCCTTAAGTAAATTCAAACTAATCAAAGGTGCAGAACTAAATATTTTTCGGAAACTGTCACTTTCTAAACTTTGCAAACATTTTTAAACTGTAAAACGAAACAAAATCTTTGTGAAATAAAATTTGTTGACTTTGTAATGAAAATTGAATGATAAAAGTGCAAAGGCCAGTGCAGTGGTCCTGGATGCATTTACAATGTTTCCCGTAATCCATTTTTAAAAAAATGTATAATGAAACGATTAATTCCACGCTCATTAACCACGCTCATTTTCAATTTAATAAAATATGTTGTTTTTATTACCCTATTAAAGTTAGCTGAAAGTTTCCAGCCGAAAGATGATAATGCAGATTGTGTCTTTGCTATCCCAGGCGAAAAAATATTTTATAGCCGCTAGAAATATTACTTGATATACCTAGTTCTACTATCACCTCCAAATAACCATAATACAGCCAAAATCGGTCTGGAAATAAATAATTTTACAAAAGTGGACCAAATCCTATGAAATGTTAATTACAATAAATTTAAAAAGTATCGAGTAAAATAATTAAAACGTACTGTATTTTCTAGGTTATCCACTTTCCCATCGATCCTACTATAGCCATTATACTGAATTCAATGGACTATATCTCGAATACTAAACATACAAAAATTCTCAAATAATTATTTCAAATACGTTAAACGTTCCTCTATCACACTATGTGACCCACTAGTCCGGCCAGCGAATAATTTCTGAGTTCAATGGATATAGTCCATTCATAAAGTCCATTCATACAGTCTTCATAGAGGAAGACTTGACGTATTTGATATAATTTTTTGAGAATTTTTGTATGTTTAGTATTCGAGATATAGTCCATTGAACTCAGAAATTATGGCCGGACTAGTGGGTTACATAAGGTGATAGAAAAACGTTTACAAAACGTATGTATATTTATTGTAATTTACATTTCCAGAATTTTTTTTGCTGTATTCTGATTATTTGGAAATGATAATAGGACTAAGTTTATTAGGTAATATATAAAGGGTGTTTTTTTAAGAGGTTGCCGATTTTTTTTTTGAATAAAACACATATAAAATTATGAAATGACCAAAATTTTTTTTTATTTGGTAGATAATTTTTTGGCATTTAACATTTAAACACAATTTCTGGCATATGGCTACCACGACTATTTTTCACAAATGTCATTCTGGAGGTCCAATTTTCCAGCACTTTTTCAAGCATTTGAGGGCGTATGTCAGCAATGACACGTTGAATATTGGTTTCCAAAGCGTCAATCGATTGAGGTTTATCCACATAAACCAATGACTTCACGTATCCCCACAAAAAGTAATCGAGTGGCGTCAAATCGCACGAACGCGGAGGCCAATTCACCGGACCATTTCTCGAAATAATGTTGTCGTTGAAAGTTTCTTTCAATAAGTCGATTGTTTCACGTGCTGTATGGCAAGTGGCACCATCTTGTTGAAACCACATTTCATTCATATCCATATCTTCAAGATTTGACAACAAAAACTCATTTAACATGGTTCTGTATCGATTTCCATTCACGGTAACGCGTCGTCCTTCCTCATTTTTAAAGAAATATGGACCGATGATCCCACCAGCCCATAGACCGCACCAAACAGTACATTTATCAGGATGCATTGGTAATTCTAGAACGGCGTGTGGATTATCTTTGCTCCAAATGCGACAATTTTGTTTGTTGACGTATCCATTTAACCAAAAATGCGCCTCATCACTGAAGAGAATTTTACGGTAAAAAAATGGATCTTCGTTCAATTGATTTAACGACCAATCACTGAATTTACGGCGCAAACGATGGTCGTGTGGCTTTAATTCTTGCACCAATTGAATTTTGTATGGCACCAAACCCAAATCTTTACGTAAAATTTTCCATAAAGTCGATGGACAAAGTCCAATTTGCTGAGCACGACGACGAATCGATAAATTGTCGTTTTCTTCGACACTGGCCTCAACGACAGCAATATTTTCTTCTGTACGAACTCTTCTCATTCTTGTCGGTGGCTTGGCATCCAAAAGAGTGAATGTAGACCGAAATTTGGTAATTACGTTCTTTATGGTGGTCTCTGACGGACGATTATGTGCACCATAAAATTCACGAAGTGCTCTATAAACATTTTTAATTGAACACTGATTTTGAAAATAAATTTCCACGATTTGAAAACGTTGTTCTGGAGTTAACCTATTCATAATGATTTGCCAAACAATACTGAGTAGAAATGCCACTTTGAGCTGTCAAAACAACTGTCATAAAATAAAACGACATCTATCGGAAAAACAAACCTCCTAAAAAAACACCCTTTATTTCGGCTATAAAATATTTTTTCGGCTGGGATAGTAAAGACACTATCTGCATTACCTTTCGGCTGGAAACTTTCGGCTAACTTTAATAGTATATGTTTTTATTTGTTTTCACATTTGTAATTGGTTGAAATCTGATTTTAAATCAAATTAAAATACACTCACCATGAGCGAGACGTGAATACTGTCTAATTTAGCGAAGTTAATTTTAGTCAATATTTATTTAATAAACTGTAAATTCTGATAATTACTTGATAGTATTTCTAATAAAATAAATTGTTCTAAATTTATTTTTTATTTCATCCGATATTTTCAATTTTGTTTTTGTTTAAAATATATTTTATTAAAGTATTTTATTTTATGATAAATAAAATGGTTGTTAATTAAATCAGTAAATATAAAATTTTATTTAACAAAACTTATAGATAAATATTTAAAAAGAAATCAAAAAACTAATTTAAATAAATGTTATAATAAAATATTCTAAATAAACAAAAGAAATACATAATTAATTTTTTTAATTAATTAATTAATCAACTCGCACTTTTAAATGTCTATATACAACTGTTTTTATTTTATATATTAAATATATCTAGCTAATAAATCTGTAATTAAACTAGTATTTTTTATTTTATTTATGTAACTAATTTGTATATAATCAGGTAACTAATAGGAAAAAATTTATATAAATAAAATTATATTTAAGAGAATAGGAAAATAAAATTATATAAATAATTATTTAACATTATTTATTATTATAAAAAAAATATGAAAAATGTTTTATAAAGTGTCTTCCTCTAATTTATAAATTAATGAATAAATTATTAATTATAAAAAAAATTAAACCAAAAAAAATATTATTTGTTTATTATAAATGGATCAGGTCGAAAATAGTAAATATTTTAAGAAAAATATTAATTTAATTTAGAGACAAAGAAAAATTAAAGGAAAAGTTATTAATTAATTAGACCACAAAAACTAATTACCAGAAAAAATTAAAAATTTAACAAAGAAAAAATGAAAAACAACTATTAAAATAAATTATATTAAAACAAAATTAATAATTTGATAATTATACTACATTGTAAATAAAAAAAACTCAATTAATTAACTGTTAGAATCTATTTAAATAAACCCAAAATTAAAAAGAATTTCGTGTGATCTTAATTTACGCTCTGCTTTTAAATGTTTTTTCATCTTTAAATGTATCCCCAACTAAAGGGTGTGTTTTTAGAGGTCACATCTTTAAGTTGGCAACACTGTTTTGTTTGACAACCGATTTGACAGCTAACATTTGCCTGGTCATTAGTTTGATTTGCCATTTCATAATGAATAGACTCACGCCAGAGCAACGCTTGCAAATTGTTCAAAAATTTTATCAAAATTATGATTCTGTTCGCCAGTCATCGTGAGAGCGGGTAATTCGGTTAACTATGTATCGTTTAAAATGATAATGATGGCACGCATCCAGTAAGACGTTCGATCTCTAAATGATAATACGCATCCAGTAAGATGTCAAACAGTGCGTACCGAACAAGCGATAGACGCTGTACAGCGTAGCATTGAGGAACAGCCAAATCAATCAATTCGACGTCGTTCTCAGCAACTGGAATTGTGTCCATCCACTTTATGCAAGATTTTATCTAAGGATTTTGGTGTACGTGTTTACAAAATTCAACTTGTGCAGGAATTGAAGCCATCCGACCATCGCACACGCCACCAATTCGGCCAGTTGGCTAAACCACAAATTCATATTGATGTTGATTTTCCAAACTAAATTTTGTTCAGCCATAAAGCTCACTTTTGGTTGAATGGGTACGTTAATAAAAACAGAATTGTCGGATTTGGAGTGAAAATAATCCACAATCCTTTGCCGAAACACAATTATATCCTGAGAAAATCGCCAATTAATTAATTTACTCAAAGAAACATTTGATGAAAGACTAATTTCACGTAATGGCCCTGTTAATTGGCCACCGAGATCGTGTGATCTAACTCAATGAGATTTTTTTTTTTGAAGATATGTTAAGTCAGTCAGTCTACGCCGATAAACCACAGACGATTGAACACTTGGAACACAACATTCGGCTAGTTATTAGCGAGATATGACCGCAATTGCTGTGAAGAGATGCCATGTACGCACCTGCCGCGGCGGCCACATGGCCGAAATCAAATTCAAGCATTAATGGCATAAAATTATCTATCCAATAATGCTAGTTTCACTGATATTCAAAATGCTTTTCTTTGTTCTATTTTCATTTAAAATTGGGGACTTCTAAAAAACACCCTTTACTTTTTAGTAAACAGCATTATAAAAGTATGAAAGTGGGTCTGCTTATATCAGTATATTATAATTTGCTGCCATGGCTTTCATGTTATCTGGTAGCTTTCGTAGGATATGTTAGATAGAATTTTTTTAATCAGTGATTTTTTATAGTGACCATATATCTAAATTAATGTATCGCTGAAATTACGTCTTCTTTCATTCCCTTGCAAATAAAAGAACAATCATATAATTTTTGCAGAGGTTTTAATATAAATAAATATAAAAAAGAGAACTTTAGTAGAAAATACGGAGCAAAATATTTTATTTCTCCACCGCCTGTACGTTCGACCTGTTGACCAACCCTATTGATCAATTGCCCTTTGTCTTCGTCAACACCGAATCATCAGCGTCATTAATATCGAAGTATCAGTGAACCCCCAGCCGTCCCCTGTCACGTACATCGGCTGGCTATTGTTGAAACACTTTTTTTTTATTATCCTCTCTTCCCTTTGTCTCAAATGTCAACCGATCGGGTAAATATTTTATTAAAAGGCACGATATTCGGCTGTAACCGGGCCTTCAAAGATGTTATGATTAATTCCGGGTAAGTAGGTTTTTCGACGCGGTTGAGGTTACATTCAGTGGTTAAAAACTATCCGACATCAGATGGTCTTTGATTAAGAAGCACGATATCATCTGCATACCCAAGAATTTGGCCTGATATTTGTAATACATAGTTCAGAGCTATACAGCTGTTCCTTAACATTGTCGAACGCAAAAATATGACGATCAACTTGGCTGCATCTTTCTTTCACAACAGCAATTATTATCTTAATCAGATTAGAAGAAGAAGCAGGTCAATCGATTGTAACTCTTAAGAATTTGAAAAACTATTTAAACATTTTACGAGTATTACAAATTTGCCGAAAATAAGAAAAAATCGTTTTATTGCATTTATTGTAACACTATGGTACAAAGTCCTTTGTGTCATAGAGAAGTAAGTTTGGTACTAATCGCGTGTGTACAAAATATTTTGTTAATAATTTTCGTCCAGCAGCACAGAAGTAACGGACGAAAGGTCTGATATGTTATATATAATGTTCTCTCATTCTAATTTCGCACAGTTCATTTCAACATGAATAAACCAAGTCCCATTTCAATACATGCAAAAATTCGTTGACCCCTAACACGACAAATTATAAATGTGGGATCCAGCTATCTACGAATTGGTCTAACTTCCCCCAGTACAAATTTCACACACAAATTTCAGTACAACTCAAATTCATTGGCCTCTAACACGACAAATTATAAATATTAGATCCAGCTAATTACGAGTCTGTCTAACTTCACCCAATTCATATGACCTTTAAACACGTAAATTATTTCGCATGCAGTTGGCTGAGGATGGTGATATGCAAACACATTTGGATCAAATGATTGATTTAACACAACAGTTGAGTGCTCTGGGTGAAAAATGTATAATGTTTGTGAAATATGTATTAAAGGGAAAATGTCACGATTAAAGTTTCCAAAGGTTTCAAGTTCAAGTACAAATCAAACATTAGATTTAATTCATAGTGATGTATGTGGTCCAATGGAAAGTGTAACACCGAGCAAAAATCGTTATTTTGTAACGTTTATAGATGACTTCTCTCGATAATGCACGATTTATTTAATGCATGAGAAATCCGAGGTTGTTGAAAAATTTATTCATTTTGTGGAATCGTTCAAGACAAAATTTCGTTCAAAATCGTTCAAAACAGAAACCTGTTACTATTCGGTCAGATCGAGGAGGCGAATATGTGAATAAAAAATTGCAACAATTTCTATTACGTGAAGGCATTAAATTTGAGTATACGGCACCATACTCACCACAACAAAATGGAGTTGCAGAGCGTAAAAATCGATATTTGGTGGAATGTGCTCGATGCATGCTTATAGATGCAAATTTGGATAAAAAATATTAGGGTGAGGCAATATATACCGCCAACTATATACAAAATAGATTACCGTCAATATCTATTAAAGAAACACCACATATAAACTTTGGTTTGGGGAAAAACCAAATTTAGATCATCTTCAATTTTTTGGTGCAGTTGCATATGCACATGTCCCGAAGGAGATACGTAAAAAGTTAGATGATAAGGCAATTAAGTTATGATTCGTTGGATATGATGCAAATACTAAAGGATTTCGTTTGTTAGATTCCAGTACAAACAAAATCATAATCAGTAGGGATGTTCGTTTCATAAATGATACTACAGTTGAGGAGGAGTCTACTACAATCGAACCACAACTGTACTGTGATGTAGTTGATAAATTAAAAGTGGTCGAGCCGATACACGATGTAAATTCTGAAGTTTCTGGATCAGAAATTTACGACAGTGCAAATGAAAGTTTGGAAGAAGATTTTATTGGATTTGAAAGGCGATCACAAAGGGTTAATGAAGGTATACCGCCAAAAAGATATATCTACTCAGTATGTAACTCATCAGAAGTACCAACAGAATCAAAGAATCATAGAGAAGCATTAACAGGGCCTGATAAGGATAAATGGAAACAGGCTACTCAAGAGGAATTTGATTCTATTCAGATAAACGGTACATGGGATCTAGTTGATCTTCCAGTACAGCGTAAAGCCATTGGATGTAAATGGGTTTTTAAGGTGAAAAAGGACTGTAAGGGAAATATAAGTCGGTATAAAGCAAGGCTTGTTGCTCAAGGGTTTAGTCAGCAATATGGATGTGATTATGACCAAGTGTTTGCACCTGTGGCACGTCAAACAACATTTCGTCTACTACTATCAGTTGCAGCAAAAATGCGGATGTCAGTAATTCATTATGATGCAAAGACAGCTTTTTTAAATGGCCAAATTGAAGAAGAAATATTTATGCAACAGCCACCAGGATTTAAAGATTCAGTTATGCCTAATAAGGTGTGTAAATTAAAAAAGTCATTATATGGACTTAAACAGGCAGCACGAGCATGGAATCAGGTAATTCATAAAATTTTACTAGAAGCTGAAAAGCGTTATGCTTTTATTTATGTTGATGATATCATTTTTGCGTGCAAGAACGAACATATTATTAAAGAATTTGCTCGTAATCTATCTGAACATTTTGAAATCACAAATCTTGGCAGTGTAACACATTATTTGGGAATTCAAATAGAAAAGAACAAAAATAATGATTATTTTTTAAATCAGAAAAGTTATATTGAGGAAATCACATCATCAAGTGGTTTGGCAGATGCTAAAACGTCAAATATCCCTTTGGATCCCGGATATTTTAGGAATATGACAGATGAATATTTACTTGATGATAACAAAACTTATCAAAAATTAATAGGCCAACTGCTATATGTGGCAGTAAATACAAGACCTGATACATCAGCCAATGTGTCGATACTTAGTCGCAGAATAAGTAAACCTAGAAATCAAGACTGGAATGAGTTAAAACGGGTTGTACGATATTTGAAGGGTACGATTAATTTGAAATTAGCAGTTAGCAATAACGACACCAAAGAAGGTTTAGTTGGGTATTCAGATGCAGATTGGGCAGAATGTCGGCAAGATAGAAAGTCGGATAGCGGATTTGTTTTTAAGTACAATGGCGGGCTTGTAAGCTGGGCATCCAGGAAACAAACATGTGTTTCGTTGTCTACAACTGAATCTGAATTTATTGCTCTATGTGAAGCAAGTCAGGAGGCATTATGGATTCGAAAGCTTCTTGAAGATATGGATGCAACGCAAGGGAGTCCAACAACTATTTTTGAAGACAATCAAAGTTGTTTAAGTCTCATCCAAAACAACAAGTTTAGTAATAGATCAAATAGCACATTGATACAAAGTACAGCTTCATCAGAGATTTAAATAAAAAGGAAATCTTAAAATTTATTTATTGCCCTACGGAAGAAATGCAAGCAGATCTGATGACAAAACCATTACATAAAATAAAATTCGAAGGACTTGGGAAATTATTGGGACTTGTTGCATCGGTAGAAATTGAGGAGTGTTGAAGAAATACATACATATATATCAATTTATACCATTTGGCAACACTAGAATGAACCGACAGTCAAATGGTTAAATCACGCCTGTATTTTTACCGTTCTTCATAATATATTTTTATTTATATTCTTTCTTCATTCTTTTTCATGTAAAGTTTGTTGAATAAAGTACATGTGGTTTTGCGATACAGTTTATTTTAATTTAATAAATTTCAATAAGAATAATGTACATACTCAAAAATTTACCAAATAATTTTACTTACCTAAATTCGACATATTAGCTTGATTAATTTAAATATATTTTTTTAATTTATTTTAATTGTTATTACTCCTATCACTATTCACGTCAAAATTTTCTCCCAATTTTTCACTTTTTAAACAACATAGTTTTATTTATTAATTTTTATTTATAAAAGTGACACACTGATCTTTTAACAATAACTTAACAAATGATAGCTAATACAAAAATTTTAACTTTTTATAGTTTTTCAGGTATGTTTAATTATCTTACACGAACTACCTGAATTCAAAATTAAAACGGTGTAAATTTTAAAATGGTAATAAAACAACATCTGTATCCTTTTTTGTATAGGAATGAGTCATAAGTCAAAGACAGGAATGAATCAAAGTCACTTCTCCTTGCCATCCCTAATCTAATACAAATATGTTTATTTATAAAAAAAAATATCAAACAAAATCTGGTTTGAAAAACAGCTAACCTGGAATCTGTTGAATGACTGTTTGGTGCAATTTTAAAATCCCCAATACCTAACCAAATTAAACCAGAAATAAATAAAACTATTAAAGTAATCAGGAATCTGTAACAAGGCAGAATTAATAATAAGTAGCTAGCACAACTGTAGGATCCTTGATAACCATATAAACGAAACGATTGTTCATTCATTGTCTCAGTCATTTTTATGTATTGGTATTTCTCTCACACGTTCTTGGTTCAGACAAAAAGCTAAAGACAAACCATCTCGTCTGAAAAAATGCAGAAGGCATTTTGGAACAATATGATTGGCCAAAAAGAATTGCTAATGAACGAAACCAACCATAAAGACGCCTTAATTGTTTTACGTACCCTCTAAACAAAAAAGCGAATTCGCAAAATACGGTACATAAACGACTCCGAACGAATCATTTGTTTTGCTTTTTCCCGCTTTAAAGGGATGAAACAAAAAAAAACTAAATAGCCAAAGACGCCATATTATGTATTTAAGTTATTAACTTTTTAGTTAAAGTAGGTAAGTATTTTAGATTTTATGGTATTTAAATTATATTTCTATCGTTGAAGATAAAAAGCTACCAAAGTATGAATAAAATAGAAAACTTAATGAAATATGTGCCGAAAACCAACTATAATTCAAACCGAATAGTCAACAAAGGAAAACCGAAACATCACTAGATTTGTTATGAAAACGACATGGCCCAATGGTTTGTAAAATTTTATTTTTATTATAAAATTTTACTATTTTTGGTTTTATTAATTTAAGGCTTAAGTATGAAAAATAGTCACTATGAAAATAATTAATATAAATTATAAATAAATACAAATTATAAATTTAATTTTGCGTTTCTATTTACATTACTAAATATGATACGTAAACGTTTCACTAAAATTGATACGTGAACGCATCATTAAAAATGAACACTTTTAAGCGAACGAATACTTCACTAAAAAATCTACTTATCTTGTGATACGAATACCGTAAACGGTTCGCTTTTGAGCTACAAATAGATTCCCATAACTTGACGTATGCTTTGTTTTGAAATTTTGAATTCCAAAACTTGAACGTGTTTATTCTTTATTCAGTTATGATTTTTTAGTTCTAGAGTCCTGTTTGTTAACTAAAAATGGGTAACGTGTATGAGTGTTTTAATTTTAACGGTATTGGAATCGACAATGTACGTATTTGGAAATGCTCATGGAAACATTATTGCAGCAAGATAATGCGCCAAAATACAAAAGCAAATTCATATCCAGATTTCTCCATGAAATGGGCTAAGAAACCATATATTGGCCCCCACAAAAAATTTAAATTTAACTGTAAATCTATGGAATTATGTGAAAAAAGAGAGGCGAAGTTTCTTTGAAGAATGCCAAACGAATCTGGTGCCGAAGTAAGGTCTCTCTTAAAACTTTACAAAATCTCGTAAATTACATAGCCCCGACGCCTTCAAGAAGTAATCGCCAATAAAGGTTGGAAGTACTTCATACCAAATTACTAACATTACGAATGGTTCTGTAAACAAGTGTCAGCTATGTGATGAGGTACAAATAATTGGGGTACAAGAAATTGTGTGGTTTTCTTTTATATGTAATTAGTATTCATTATCGGGTTTTTTATTTTTTTTTTTTAATATGAAACTATATACACAACAATTAAACATAAATACTTTAATTAAATTATTTTTTAGAATGCATGTTTATTTTCAACGACTATTAGTAAACACAATAACAAAAAATATTGTTCTATTTAATAAACTAAATAATATTTATAAATAATAACTACTTATATACAGTTATCTGAGGTGCCACTGCAAACTTCATTCCTGTAGCAACGCTACCTCAATAACCTAGTGGTCAATGATAATCATATATGTAAATCTGTAACAATAACATACCATTAATTTTAAAATATCACAAATAAACCTGTTAATATTATCTTACATTTTGAAAATGCTGTGCAATCACATCGGGTTTAATTGTGCTCAAATAGTCACGTTGCTCTTTATCCATTAATAAATGATTTAATTTCGCCAAATTATTAAACAGCATAAAGTATCCATCTTTCGTAATATGCTTACAATAAATAAGACGTAATTCCCGAATTTGTGGACAATTATCAGCGATCAATTTTAACCCAGAGTTTGTTATTTCTGCAGCAGTTAAATTTAATATTTGTAAATTAGGCAATTTTGATATCGCCTCGCAACTTTTATCTGTAATTGAATCTAGTTTATAAAGGCACAATTCTTTCAATTTGATTAAATTTGATATTGAATTGTTTCCATTTTCTGTACCGGTAAAAGCTTGATCGCTAAAATTTGAGTGTTTAATTGAGAAAGTTTCTAGTTGTAACATGTATTTGCATACAACATTAACATCACGATCGGTTACATTACATTCAGTGTTGTATAAATTTAATCTTCTCAAGTTCACAAGACGATATAGTGAATCAAAAAATAGTGATGAGCATCCATCAGCTACAAGTTCTAGTGAGATCAATGTATTATTGTTGGTGCTCAAAATGCCATCGACTAGAGATTTGTATATTACTGGCTGTCCATTCAAGCAAAGGTTCTAAAATATATTGTTTATATAATTCCTATACATAGTACGCACTGGTACAACTCAAACACTCGCACCTTATTAAAACTACAACTCAGGTTACGTACCTTTAACTTCTTCAGTTTGGACAAATTAAAAATGACATCATCTGTTAAAGTGTACGATTCAATCAAAAGAGTTTCCAAACAATGCAAATAATCGCAAATTACTTCAAAATTTCTATCAGAAACCGCCCATGAATATAACTTCAACGATTTCAGCTGTGTCTGGGTCTTCAAAAAGGCACTTAATATATCATCATTATCGGCATAATAGTAATAGACCGAAATATCTAATTCATTTAATTTAAAATTGTCTAAAGATGTCATGTCCAACAGTGATTCCTGCTTCACTGCCCAACCGTGGATCGCTAATGATTTCAATTTTCCAGACTGTCTTTTAATGAACTCATATAACTTCGCCCAACTAATATCCATGTCTTCAGGCGGTGTTTCACAATGCCGTATTATATGAAGAATCTCTAGATTAGGCATCATATTCGTCAAGCTCTCGAACATGCGATCAGATAATATCAAATTATAGTTGTAGATGAAGCATGTTAGCTTTTCTAATCGTACTGGTAACTCTCCCAAAGTGTTAGGTTCAAACTCTTCAATATTCAAATAATAATCGTATATGTCATCTTGTGACGGGTTCTTTGCTACACTATGTATCCCGTTAATTGCTATTGTTGAAATATTCACAAGTTGCGTAAATAAAAGTTTTAGCCGTTCTAGCTCAAAACCACAATCTTTTATTTTCAAGTAATCTAAGTTTGGACCAATTTGGTTCCATAGATCTAAATACTCGTTTAAACTGATGATTGAAAAATCAACATTGTGCAAATAAACATTTGGATAAAACTCCATATGTCTGAGATACCATTGCATTAATTCGGATGATTTTTGAAAACTCTCCGTTGTAAACCGTACAAATAATTTAGTTGTAAATTTTTTAAGGTAGCTGCTTCGGTACCAAGAACGGCAAACAAGACGACATGTTAGGAAATCAAAACATGGTAGGTATTCTAAAACCTTTTCAAAAACCTGAAAAAGGAAAATAAAATAAAAGCGTTTTATTGTTTTAATAAATATTAATTATGTACGAAAAATGTGGTAAAAGTAATAAATGACAGAACGGACGTGCTGTATATCCAGCGCATTGAGACATCACCATATAAATTTTATATATTTCCTGCACGTTATTTCTAATTAGTGTTTAACGTTTAAATAAGTAGATATAATTTAGCATCTTATCTGGTGACTAGAAATACTTCATTCAACCTTATAGCTTAAAGGGTGGATACACTATGTCAGTCTAGGAGAATGTGTCAGAAGTTGGGATCCACCATCGATAGTGTCGAAGCATTACAAATTAATGTTTTGTTATACACAGTTATTTAATATAAATTTGATTTAACATTTGGACTCCAAGTTATAAGAGCACTTATCCTCGAATTGGCTACACCACTACGCACATGCACCCAAATAATCGTCAGATTCTTAAACGTTTGATTAATAACATATTGGACCAAAAATCTGACCATTATGTCCTGCGCCCCTCCATGTAGAGCACTTCAAGAATGCCGAAATTTTCTACACGATGAATAAACTTATAGTTCAGAGATGCAGAGTTTCCTCTTCTACGCCAGTGAGTTGAGTTTCCTAGAGGAAAATGGGTCGCAGCCGATTCTATTTCATTTAAACAGTCCATGCTAAATTCCATGTCCGAGTACATAAGTTGGAGATTATTAGGTAGTATAATAATAATATATAATATTCAGACATGATTCAATTCAAGGGCACTGCCAAGTATGGAGTTTGAGTAGGGCACTACAATAAACAGATCGTTTATATCATTTGGTAGCTTTGGGTTAGTCATTTCACAATACGGAATGTTTGATGGAATTGTCATTGCAGTGCATTCCGCTATGCCAAAACGGCTAAGTACCTACAAACGCCTGCTGATCCACATCAATCGATTCATTCGCTCGTTACTCGATTTCAAGCCCCAAGAAACAGTTGAACTCAAATGCTTTGACTCCGTACGCAAGTGTTCAATAACCAGAAAAATTGATTCCTATTGCGATAAAACTGTCGTCGACATAAATCTAAAATTACATCATTCCATTCTTCCAATTCCGATGTTCCGGCGATGTTACTTTTAATCCGGATAGCATGTACCGCTGCCATCGTCATATCCGGTTGATTAACTCATATGAACATTCTCATTCATTCGCTGTTTTTATGTCAAACAGTTGTAATCTTATTCTTTTGATGCCGCCATCGCAAGAATTACTGGAATCAATGTAAACTAAACAAGGGCTGTAAGGGCTAAACGTTTCTGTGTAATCGATGCCATACCCCTGTGTGAACCGCCAATCATGTGCAGTACCAAACGTGCTACCAATCGATTAACGCTTCCATCTTGAGTTTACTTTAGTTTGTAGACCGCAACGATTATAAATCATCTTTTGATCTTTTGGTGGATTGGCCAAGTTCCACGTACGATATTTAATAAGCGAATCGTACTCCTCGTTCATTGCCTCCACTGCTTGTGATCATCCAATCCAATTGCTTGCTCGTATTTCTATGGTACTCGCTGATTCCCAACATGGCAACTATTATGGACTCCCAATTTATTAAATTATATTAATTAATTAACAACACAACAGAACGATTTATTTCAATTTCTTTTATTTTATGTCCACTACCTTACACAACCAATCTCTCCCTCATCTCTACCACTACGTTACTCAAAATATCTTCTTTTTCTATCATACTTAATTCTACCTATCTTCATGAAATATAAAATATATTTCATGTGGATGATGTAATCCACATGTATGTGTAATGTAATACATGACATCTCCCCTTTTAAGATTAATTTTAACTGAACAAAATTCCATGCTTCATATTCAATTTTATCATTTAATTCATTTTACTATATTTTGCTCAAAATTTAATTATAATAGTAATCTTTAAACTTAATTGGCGGTCTGCATATCCTACCAGATTTGCGTGGAATACTCTCATTCATATTCGAATCATCATGATTTAAATTCTCACAATTTCTTTCTCGTTCGTCATTTCTTAACAGTTCGGTATTATAATTCTGATTTTCTTCCACACAACTCTCTGATATGCAACCTCCAGTACAATCATAAAAATTTTTTAGTATTGTTTTTCTTAATTGGTTAACGTGTGCTTTCCTAATAAAATTATTTATTAAAATTGTATATACGACTTCACTTTCCCTTTCTAAAATTTTAGCTTTACACCATTTAATATATCTTTGATCTCTATTATTAATTAAATACAAAACAATTTCACCCGGTTTAAATTCTTCTAATTTCTTATTTTGCACTTTTTTACTTTGCTGATTACTTATTTGATCTTTTTTAAATGTAACATTTTTTGCTTATCTTTTTCATTTATTAGTTTGCCATTTAATGCTACATTTTTTTTCTTTTTCAATCTTTAATAAATCTAAACTCGTTCTTGGTTTAAATGCAAACATACGATGAGATGGAACAAAACCTTATTCAGTACACGGAAGATTATTATAATTTCTCAAAAACTCTTGCAATGAATTAGGTACTTAGGTAGATCATATTTATAACCGAATTGTCTTGCATCAAGTACAAATTTTTTTAAAGTCGTTTTGGTCGTTTGAACAGCCCGTTCAACTTGACCATTACTACTAGGATGGTACTATGGTGGTAATGCCTTGCTATTATACGGAGGACCATTGTCACTAACCAGTTGTGTAGGATATCCAAAGAATCTAAATATTTTATCTAACGCCTTTACAGTACTAAAACAATCAATTTTGCTCATGCATACTACCTCTAGCCATCCGGTAAAAACATCTATCACAATTAAAAATTCTTTATTTTCGAAATGAAAAAAATCAATATGAATTCTTTCAAACGGGTATGTTACTT
Organism: Nephrotoma guestfalica; assembly: GCA_963691935.1. Classification (NCBI taxonomy): domain Eukaryota; kingdom Metazoa; phylum Arthropoda; class Insecta; order Diptera; family Tipulidae; genus Nephrotoma; species Nephrotoma guestfalica. Next base: position 235,087,759 of record OY829913.1, on the reverse strand, counting down.
CTGGCCATTTTCCATAAATTTTGTTATTCTTATCGGTTCTTGTTGCCTGACATGATTCACATTTTTTAATATACTTTTCAATGTCGCTATCTATGCCTTCCCAAAATACATACGCTCTCGCAAGCATTTTCATTTTCACTAATCCACAATGATTACGATGTAACAAACTTAACACTGATTTGTGCATACTTTTTGGAATCACTAACCTCTTTCGATACAAAATGCAACCCTTTTCCAACGTAAGAAATTCATTTTTTTAAAAATAATTTTTAAAATCTTTCAACTGCTTCAAAAAACATCAGATTCTGTTTCAATCCTCACTAATTCAATGTTCACTGGTATTGCTTGATTAAATTCAATGTGATTAAATTCACACAAACTTTCTTCCTGAATATCTTCATCTGACCTTTTATTATCAATAGGTAACCTACTCAAGCAATCGGCATTACCGTTTTCTATTCCTCTACGATATCTAACTTCATAGTCAAAGATGGACAGCCTATTTATGTATCTTTGAAGTCTCGTTACCACTATAGCTGATTGACCCTTCTTTTTCGTTAATATGCCTTCTAAAGGCTTATTGTCGCTATATACGACGACGTAATGTCCAAAAATGTATTTATAAAACTTTTCCATTGCGAAAACTACGGCTAAAGCTTCTCGATGAAGAATCGGGTAATTTTTCTTTTTTTTTGATAAAGTACGAGATATGAAAAAATCTGGTTTTTCTCTACCGTCAACAATATGGCCATAAAATTCCACTTACACCCCTGTCACTAGCATCACATACAATTACTATTGGTTTACTTGCATCAAAATGTTCTAATATGGTACTATTAACTAATGAGTTTTTGCATTCTTCAAATACTTTTTGACAATCTTCGTTCCAAACCCATGGACTATCTTTACGTAGTAATTTGTATAGTACACTACACTTTTCATTTAATCGCGGCAAAAATTTTGAATAGTAATTCAATAAACCTACGAATGATTTTAGCTCGGACACATTTGTAGGAGACGGACCTTTTACGATCGCTTGTAACTTCCTAACATCGATTTTTTTCAAATGAGACGAAAATTTAATTACGACGATTAGTAATAATATTCAATTAGCCGTTTTTGGAAACAGCAAAATTCAATGGCGTATTTTTGGCAGAGACGACATTTTTGTTGCTACTTTTTGTACAATTTCTACTTTAAAAATTTGTAATTTAATTTTTCTGATCCTTCTAATTTAATACAAAGGCAACAACAAAAAACAACAAACTAAGTTACCCTAAAGTTACTCTACATGTTCGGAAATAGATTTGGTAATTTATTGTCAGCAAGTCACATTACTATTTAATTGAATATATTTAGTTGCATTTTCACATTGTTTGAAATTCAAAATGTAATTGTTACCAACTAATAAAAATAAATATCTAAATAAAATATTTGGTTGTTAGGAGGATCGACTGGTCGTCGTAGAGGAAAGACGTGTTTTTGTCTCTCTTTTAAATAAATTATTATTTATATTTTAATTCAAATCAGTTTAGGAATGTGTAGTGTGAGAGTGATGTGCTATTTTTGAGTGAGTTTTGTTCTTCTAAAACTATTAATACAGGTGAATTGAGACAGTTATTATGAAAATTACGTTCAACACATATACAATCAGAGAAGTATCTTTTTATTCTAATTTTCATTATAATTATATAAAAGTTAATTATTTATTATTGTTATTGTTATTATAACTATTTACATATGTATATGTGAAAGGTAATTTATAATCGTATACATAGAAACTGACATTTCAAGGGAATTCCCTTTGTATGTACTTAAGTACATAAAATATTGGTACCCGAGAAACCAAAATTTGAAATTACAACAGATCGAATTGTAACTTACCCAATAAGCGAAAATTTGTATACTCAAAATGGGTTGCCACCGTATTGTGACAAAAATGACTTTTTGTGGAATAATATAAATTGATAAATATATAAAATGTTAATGAAAAGAGGAAACAGTTTTCTGCCACGGGAAATTTATCATTTGAGCTGAAATATGTTGGATTGTGTTATCCATTTGAGTTTTTATTTAAATTTAATTACATTTTCATAACTTATTTTAATAATTTTCACTTACTTTAAACAATTCTATTAATTGAAATTTTGTCGAAAGTCCTGATTTAAAACAATAAAGTTGTCGGCAAATATAATTCAATTTATTTATATTATTATTTAAAATTTATTATTTATTTATTTTTTTTTACATACCGGAAGGTCAGGGAAGATTGTGATTGCAACATTCTTGATCAGGGGGTCTATTTAATTACTTACGCTTTGAGCATAAACTCAATACAATCAAATATGTTAACGATCCAAAGACTTTTTGCTATGGAATGTTGTTTTTCGACGATCTTTCTGGTTGAATTCAGGTTATGTGTTAGTGAAGTTGTGTGAATGTTAGATATAAATTAACCCTGTTTTTAGTTGGATGAATTTAAATACAGGTAGCTGAATGACAATACCGAATTCCAATTTTTTTTTCGTTTACAATATCAACGGAACGTTTAGGTTATCATATATGTATGATAATACTGCCGAGTCATTACGAACATGAAGTCCCTCGGTTAGATGGTGTTGGATGGGAAGATAGGGCAAAATAAGGTTACAAGCAGTATGTGATGAGATGACCCATAGATGTAAATTAAATAACCTAACCAGTCTAGTAGGACTGATGCCGAATACATATGATGAATATTAGTATGATAATACTGCCGAGTCGTTACGAACATGAAGTCCCTCGGTTAGATGGTGTTGGATGGGAAGATAGGGCAAAATAAGGTTACAAGCAGTATGTGATGAGATGACCCATAGATGTAAATTAAATAACCTAACCAGTCTAGTAGGACTGATGCCGAATACATATGATGAATATTAGTATCCTTTACCTCAAACACAACTAACTTACTTTAATTAACTAACAAACTCTAATCTAGAGTGTGAATTTAATTGAGACTAACATTCTAATATATTTAAGTAGTTAGAAAATGACTTTGCTGCGGTTCGCCCTAGTCGTTTCTGTGACTAACATCCTTTCCTAACTAACCTTATCTGTTAAGGATGCAGGCAGGGCCTGGGCCCGCATGATGCTGAAATATTATTCGCATTCAGATACAATTTGTTATTTGATTGTTGATATTTCAGGATTATGGTAACGTACCTATAGGATCACCGTTATGGCTGGCCTGTACGCCTCTATCATATCATATCATATCATAAATAAAATATTTGGTTGTTACTTTGAACACAATATTTACACCTATTCAGAATAGGAATATCTTGTACAAAAGTAAAACGCTTAACATATATATAATTATAATGAAAAGTCCAAAGTGTAACCTGATTTAATTATAGGTAAATTTTTCTTTCGGTAAAATCTACGTAAAGCGAAAAGGCTACTGAATGAAAGGCAAAACTAACATATATCAGGGAAGATAAACGAATAGGTTCAGAGAACTATTATATATTCCTACATACATATTACGTTACGAATGAAGCTAGAATTATGGTTCTCATTAAAATTTTCTTTCAATAAATCGATGGTTTGGCATAAGTCAGCAAACCATAAGTCGGCTAAACCAATATCTTGAATTTTTCACAATAAAAAATCGTTGATCATTGCTCTGTAGTTTACGCCATTAACGTTTACACGCTGTCCTTCCGCATTTTTAAAGAAATACGGTCCGATGGTGCTACCTGCCCATAAACCGCACCAATCAAGGAATTTTTCAGAATGCATTGGAAGCTCTTGAATCTCTTCTGGCTGTTCATCAGCCCAAATACGACAATTTTGTTTGTTGACGTATCCATTCAGCCAAAAATGAGCTTCATCGCTGAACACAATTTTTCGATAAAAAAAACGGATCAATTTGGAGCTGTTCCAACGCCCATAAACCAAATCGATGACGCAAAGGAAGGTCAACCGGCTTTAATTGTTGAACAAGCTGTATTTTGTACACTTGACGTACACTTTCAGCTACAGCAGCAATATTCACAAAAGATCGACTTGTTACGCACTCTAGTCGGTTGATGAATATCCAATAATGAAAAAGTAGTTTGAAATTGATTGTTTTGCGAATGCGTTCAGTTGGACGATTATGAACACCATAAAATGGTCGAAGAGCACGAATACTGATTGTTGAAATAAATTTCCACAATTTGAAATTGTTGTTCTCGCGTAAGTCATGGTGAAAAGTCAATGAATACTGAACACAAATGCCATGAACATGATAGTTGTGACGCATGAATCCCAATGATAATCCCAATTGGAAAAAGTACCTCCTATTGAATCACTCTTTAGAACTTTAGACATTATTTTAATAATATAATAAATTCAGATCAAAATTAAATTCCTTTTGTATCGTAGGAAACTTTAAACTGAATATGAAGAAAAAACGTAAAATAGTTTTTACAAAATTTTTACAAGCTTGCTCAACACGCAATCTGAAGCAACTTCACTAACTAATTTGGAAATTTGAAAACAACAAGACAAGAAAGCGTAAACACAAGAAAACGTCCTAATAAGTGTCTAAAATTTGAACATGCTTAGTAAATAAATAGTTGTTTAGCAAGTAAATTTCTTGAATAGTTCGTATGTACGTACCTAAATTTTCAAAAGTTTTATTAAACTCGCCCATGACAACCCCGATTTTCATGAAAAAATCATAATGAGTGACGAGGCACATTTTCATTTAAATGGATATGTGAATAAACAGAATAGTCGGTTCTGGGCAATGGAAAACCCTCACATTATTCATCAGTCACCTTTACATCCATTAAAAGTGACAGTCTGGTGCGCAATTGGGTAAGGAGGAATCATTGGACCTTACTTCTTTGAAAATGAAAACGGCGTAACGGTAACTGTGAATGGGGAATGAACGCCACAACTGCATACTTTGGGCTTGATTAACATGTGGTATCAACAAGACGGTGCCACATCGCATACAGCCAGGATTACAATGGAATTACTGCGAGAACTCGTTCCACAACAAGTTATTTCAAAAAATGGTGATGTTGATTGGCCTCCAAGGTCGCCTGATTTGACTGCTCCGGACTTCTTTTTGTGGGGATATCTAAAAAGCAAGGCTTATGCAAACAAACCAGAAACGCTTGAGCAACTCAAACAAAATATTCGTGATGAAATTAATGAAATACCGCGTGAAATGTGTGAGAATGTAATGAAAAATGTGCTCAAAAGGGCTCGCATTTGTGAGGCTAACAGAGGCGGACATTTATCTGATATTGTATTCCATACATAATTGCCGACATTAAATAAAACATTTATCAATATAAGATCCATTCTCTTTCATTTAATCAAAAATCATAAACAAACAAAGTAGTATACCTTCCCGACGGACATCCTGTACGTACCTAAATTGAAAAAGTTTTATTATATTTGGAGAAAGTTTTGAATTAGGTGGAAACTGTTTAATTTGAAATAGAAATACTTTATATGTGTATTACTTGAATTTTTAATAAACTGAAATGTTTTTATTTCCAAAAAACCATACGGTCCTATAATAGTTATAGGTGCTTAATGATGGAGTTCCGAAATGCACTAATTAATATGTATGTTGGACCTAGATAGAATAAACCAATATAAACTTTTCACTATTGGTGTCTGGGATATCCTCAACGTATCATTAACCACATGATCTTGCTTGTTCGAAAAGACAATTGAATTTATTTACTAGGGTTCCTCGTTGCAAATGCACGACAACCTACAAAACACTCACCTCAGGTTGCATATTTCCAAATGAAAATAATTCATTACTATGTGATTCTGGCATTGTGGTAGTCATTTTTTAAATAGACTTTGTATACAGTTATAAACTATAAATAGCGCTTTAACTAACTAAATAAAATGAATAGCAAATTTAATTAATTTCGATTAAACGTTTCTACACAGAACATACACATCTCAGAAACTTCTTGACATGATCGAATACCAACGAAATGTCATATTTGTATGACGTCAGGCCTTAAATTGGAATGGAATTTAAAAATATAAACTGAGAGATAGGTAGGTACAATTTCTAATAACAAAATTTTCTAAAAAATTTATTTTTAATAAAGGAATTAATTATAAATGCAGGATTTTCACATTCAATCTTAGAAATAAATTCTGTATAAATCAAATAACTTGTTTTATTTGATATGACCACTTTCTTTCAATTTGGCGACGAGGGCATCAATATCAGGGAGAATCGCACCTGCTTGACGTACTGGTGGATCTTCAACGGAAACAATTTCAATTCGTGGTGTCGTATCTACACCCACGTCTTTTGGAGTAGTTTTTTTAATTGGTTTCTTTTTGGCTTTCTACAAAGTAATAAAGGGTCGTTTAATCAAATTATATTATGAATGGAATTAAATTATTCTAAGTATAGTCTTACCATAATATTCGGGAGTGTTGCGTATCTTGGCGTATTAAGGCGAAGATCTGCCGAGATCACAGCTGGGACTTTACATTTGATTGTTTCCAATCCACCATCAATTTCGCGAGTCACAACTAGTCCTTCTCCATCCTTTTCAACCTTTGACGCGAACACCGCTTGTGGCCAATCCAAAACAGCCGCGGTCATTTGGGCTGTCTGATTAGAATCGTCATCAATTGCCTGTTTTCCTAAAATTATTAGATCAACCTTCTCTTCAGACGCCAATTTCGCCAGAATTTTTGATACGTGGATAGGTTGCAACAATTCGTAATCAGTTCCTGATACCTCCACATGAATTCCACGATCGGCGCCCATCGCCAAAGCCGTACGTAAGACCTCTTGAGACTGAGCTGGGCCAACAGAAACCGCAATGATTTCACTCGCAATTTTTTTCTCCTTTAGTTTTACCGCCTCCTCAATCGCAATTTCATCAAAGGGATTCATTGCATGTTTCACACCTTCTGTAATGACGCCCGATTTATCAGGCTTTACACGAATCTGGAGTATAATTAGAACATAATGAGTTGTGTAACCTCCAAATAAATAAGATACTGCCTAGCAAATTCAATTTCGTGCGCTTACCTTCACTGCATAATCAATAACTCGCTTTACACCAACAAGTACACGAGACATTTTCCTAGTGTTAATTTATTAATTAAACTAGAATGAAAATTAAAATTATTTTCGAAACTATAGCAAGAAAATCAAATCTCCTCTACCAAAAACAGATAGTCCAAAGGTTGGATGCAAAATTGCGAATGATTCAAGCTACGACATGAGTGTCTATTTACTATTATGAACTTCCATTTTCCATACGTCAGCTGATATTTTAGTACTCTACACACGGAATTTCTTAATAAATTTTGACAGCTCGTAACGCAAGCTACAAACGTTAACTGACAATTTATATTGATGAGTAAATAATTCGTTGTTTGTAAAATCGATTTTGAGCCCAGGGGTGACATGTTGTACCATCACTTTCATTCGAATCGACTTTGAAAGTCGAATTCGAAAATAGTGCTAGCATGCATGTTGTAAAATTTTCGAATCAAAAGTGATACGTAAGCCTGTACATAACATAGCCAACTTAGTGGTCGGGAATTCTTCCCATTAAATTATCCACTTCAATTTTACAAATTTAAATTAATTGACAAATATAATATTTTACTTGCCAAATATAATAAATAATGTCAAGCAGATCGATGTAATACGATTATAATAATCTTACGAGTTGTAATGATCTCAAATAAAAATAACCATCTTTACTAACTTTATGGTAAGGAACTCTCAGCCACAAAAATTGAGCATGTACCGGGCTTTATGGTGTTTTCCAAACACCGACTTATTACAAGCCCTATTGACTTATTTGACACCATCTTGAATAAGTTGGTCAAGTCATTCCAATTCACCGTACCGACTTATTTGTGACGTAATACCAAAAAACAAAACGCAATTTATATTATATGAATGAAAACAATTTCTTGACATGTTGGTCGTTGCCACTTGATTTGGAAATAAAAACTGAATGTATTTCATCATAAAGCAAAATATACATAAGAGGACTCATGTTAACATTCCGAGGTTAATCTATTGTACTATTGCCAATCTGTATAAGCCTAACAAGAACAATGAACTATAAAATAACTATGCCGATATGTTTATAAGATACGTATATATGGATTAAATATAGCAATAATTTAAATTTGTGTATATAAATCTATCAAAACTATAAAATAAGATTAACCTCAGAGAATTTGGCTTATAAAATGTTCAGTACTTGATTTCTCTTATATATTTAGTCCTCGATGATTTCATTTAGTCAAGACACATTTTTGGAGACATTTTTGTGTAGACGTACTTATTCAAATAAGCCTCCTCGCGGGGTGACTTATAGAATAAGTGGTGTCCACAAACTCGGTGTTTGGAAAACAGGCTTAGACCACGTTTGTGCTCAGAGTACGGATTTGTATCAGCTTTTTGAACTAAAATAACATTCTATTGCACTTGTTGGCCAAATGTGCAAATCAAATACATATGTAGTAAGTGTCTTGTTTTTATATGTTTTTAAATAAAACTCTTTTTATAATTAATTTGTATAACACCTTTATTTTAGATCTATATTATATGATGACGACCACTGAACTCAACTTGAGCATCAATTATATAAATAAATATTCCATTTGATTTTATTCCCCTCATTGTCTGTTTCAAGTTTTTTAATGTGTTTGAGTAGATAAGACAACAATAAACTATTGCGCCTATCTTTACAAAGAAATTATTGTATCGGTTTTCAGTGACTAAATTAACAATTTCCTTAACTTTGTTATATTAGTCCTGTTAATAAAACAAATTTTCTCAAAATAATTCCAAAAGACCAAATAATTCTCCGTACACAGTTTATAATATTTTCAATATTACATGGTTATCGAATAAAGATATTTTCGAAACAATGATGTAAATATTTCATAAATATTTGTCTTCATCTTAAAATCTAAATTAAAGCTAGTCATATTATACAATACATAATATCAGTGCCTGTGAATGTATACGGCCATATCACAACAAATGAACTTTGTAATTGTGAATGAAATGTTAACACGAACAAAACTCTCGCACAAAATGCTATGGAAAATTTTTGTTAAGTTTTCTCGCCTTCATTTATTTATATCTCATAAACGTGGCTGAAAAATAATTGTTTATTCTCCTGAGCGTGAAATTTGTTTATTTATTTTTAATTTTGTTAATTTTTTTCAGTTTTAAGGTAGTTTTCCTTCAGAATTTTACCATTTTCCGCATGATGTCTTTAATTTGATGATCGAATCGTAGTAAAATACATAAAGCAATGTTTTTTTTACCCCTGCAATTTGTTCTGGGGCCAAGGTTCTCGCAATTCTTTCACGGTTTGCTTTTGTCATCTTGTCATCCTTATTTTTACGCCAGTGTCGGCCAATTCGAGGACGTACGGCTATCTGGTCGGCCAGCCTATACTGGCATGGAAGATGGGTCGGCCCATGAGTTTTGCGCTCCGACAGGGGGTCATAGAGGAACCCAGAAACCCATGTCATCACAGATCGTATCTGTTGATGAAAATTCGCTTTGCAACCTGCCCTGCCCCTGCTCCTATCGGGATTCGAACCCGGGTACCTCCCGATCCAAACGACAAAGCTTTAACCACTGTGCCATTTGGTCGGTTAGAGCAAAGTTTGTGTGTATAGAAAAAATCAAATCCTATAATTATAAAAATGTCAGGTAAATAAGGTAAACTTTTACAAAAAGTGAGACTATGAAATAAAACGCTGTGGTTTTCATTTGTAAATGTGTTAAACAGCTATGAACTAGTCGCAGTCTCCTTCTTTTAAACACAAACTAATTAAAAACACAATTTTACTATTGAATTACAATTATTTGTATTTCTTATACTGAACGTTTTCCACCACTTATGTGCATCCCCAATAGAAAACTTATGAGTTTTGTCTTACACAAAAGTATGAAAAATATATTGAGAAAAAAAATTGGTTCGTTAGGTTGGTGGTTTTATTCCTTATGAAAAAAGTTATAAAACTTTTAACTTTTGCCTTATGAGAAATACAATGAACGATATCCAAATCTATATCTCTTGATACGTATCAAAATATAAAATTCCGACCAACAACACCTTTATGTTGCGTAATATAATTTTGTAAATCTATATTTGAATATATATATTTGAGTTTTAATGGATTTGGTATTTTAAAAATTACTTTTCGGAAAACTAAGTATGGTTCAATTCGCCTTTAAAGCGCCGCTAGAGGCGTCGTAGTCAACCGAGCCAAAGGTGGTGTTCATTTATATGTCAAATTTTATAGGAAAACGGAGCAAGGTTAGTTTTAATTTGAAATTATTATTATTACGCAATACATTACACCCTGAAGAATATAATAAATTAATAATAATAACACATAAAATATAAATATATATTAATTTTAGGAAATCACTCCAGAATTAATTACGAAAATCACCTTGAAAGTGCCGATTTATTTTTGAAATTGTAATTGTTGTTCTATGATGTCTGACCTAAAATTTAATATTTCAATATCAGCCATTATTGACTATTGTGGTTTCCATACGAAAGGTCAAAACGGATCAAGAACAACTTGCTATGGATTATTCACGTACACAAAAAACAAAAATGCAGGCTGGAAACGAAAACTTGAAGTATTTAAGTATTTAAAAAATATTGCTCTACAAAGGACCAAGTGACAAGTTTAGGATTTGTGGTAAATCCAGCGGCTGTCTGGATGGGTTGTAGTCCTGATGGTTATATTCATTCTAAAAATTATCAATTGAAATTAAGTGACCAATAAACCATGTTTTTCTTAAACAGGCATTCTTCGGGAATTGATGTAATGTAACATTGTCTATTTTGTCAGCATAATTATGGCACTCAGCCACAGAACATATTCTTTTACTTTTGGTTGCCATACTCTAATGAGTACCACGGGTAGAAAAACACAAAACCTTTAATGAATATTTAAAAAACTTTAATATATATTTTTATCAAATAAATTTAATTTCCAAATTACTGATGTAAGACGTTATTTTACTATGCAGTTTGACATATAATTAAATTTATACCACCATTGCCTTTAGTTAAAAAAGTATCCAGCAGATGTCAGCTACTTTGCTTTAAAAAGCGAATAGAAGCTTCACAAACATCAATAAAATATAGCACTAATTGGTAGTCTCTACTAACACAGTTTTAGTACTCTCCACAGATTTTGACATTTCAAATATTGTGTGTTTTCAAAACACAAAATTTAGGCTTGCATTTAAATTAGCATTTTTGATTTATTAATTTATTATAAGTAAACATTTAATTGTTTATCTGTTCCAATATTAAAGGTAACAAAATTATCCTTCCGTTTCCATTAAATTGCCATACGAATTTTTGCGGTAAGGAATTGTAGTTGATACCTTAATTACCTGTTTCGACACTATATTACAGTAACAATGGCACAATCAATTCCACTACTAATGAGGCTTCTAGCATCATCTATCACATCAGCAAATCGCGCAGGTGAAATTATTCGTGACATTATGAGTAAAGGGGAATTGGGTATTATCGATAAGGGCAAAGATGATCCACAAACGGAAGCTGACCGATCGGCACAACGGATGATCGTAGCTTCACTAAATAATTTGTATCCTAATGTAAAGGTTATCGGTGAGGAAGGTGCTACTGATTTATCGGCTCCAATACCAAATGATTGGATCGTAACCGAGTTAGATAGCGAAGTACTGGCACAAGCCTGTCCAGAACAATTAAAAAATGTTGTCGAAGACGATTTAGTCATTTGGGTCGATCCCTTAGATGGAACATCAGAATATACGCATGGATTTTTAGAACATGTCACAGTTTTAATCGGAATTTCAGTTAAGAATGAGGCAATTGGTGGTGTGATTCATCAACCGTACTTTAATTCCAAATCAGGAGAACTGGGCCGTACTATTTGGGGGTTAAAAGGATTAGGAACAGGAGGATTTATACCATCGGTACCACCGAATGATAAATTAATTATAACAACCACACGCTCACATTCAACTGCTTTAGTACAAAGTGCTCTAGATGCGTTAAATCCCGATGAAATACTTCGGGTTGGTGGTGCTGGCTATAAAGTGCTACAGCTTCTTGAGGGAAAAGCACACGCATACGTTTTTGCTAGTGCTGGTTGTAAAAAATGGGATACATGTGCGCCTGAAGCAGTGCTTGAAGCTCACGGTGGCACGTTAACCGATATGCTAGGCAATCATTATTTCTATGGGCCGAACGCTAAATTCCCAAATCAAACCGGTGTCTTTGCTACAGCAAAAGGAATTGATCACGATGGTTTCATTAATAAAATACCAAAAACTCTCAAAGAAGCTTTAAACCAATAATTAATCCTTTGTAAATATTCAAGCACGCGAGCATCATTATTGCAATTGAACTATTTGTTTTAAGATATGACCTAGTCGTTCAACGAGATGAGGAGCATCAAATAATCTGGTGTTTTATGTAATCAAATTACGTATTTTAATAAACTTAATGAAAATATAATTTTTCAATGTGAAAAATAAATTGAATTTTACTTGAAACAATCATAATTCCAATTTTTGAATTTCAAATATGTATTTAACACATGCAAAGAATTGAAGTGAAGGAACTTGTTTGTTACAGATAATGATTATTTGTACATTACTATGTACTAGACACAATTACTGCTATGTCGCGTAACAACAATAAAAGTATTATTTTTTATTACACAATGAAAATATAATTAATAGATATTTAAGTGCAAGATAATAACCAAACCCGATGATTTGAATCCGTTTCGCCAAGCTAGGCACAACCAGTGATAGTTTACGAACGCCTTTTGACCACAGAGGTGACATGTTACAACATCAAATTTTCGATACTTTATCGAAGTTTATTTCTCGTATTCCTAAACTGAAATGGGCAACTGTTTCATTTATGAATTATTTCGTTTCTATTGCTTCACAACCTATTAGTACAAATGCGAAGAAGTTGTCTTTTCGTTCAAGTATCGAAAACAAATTATTTGGTGATAGAAACAGAGTAGAATATCATAATTTTTCAATCTAGCAACCTGTTAATTGATATAAAATGTAAGCGAGCCATAAACTTTCGAGGCTGCTAAGATAATTTGTTTTCGACACTTGAGCGAAATTAGATAAAGACATATTGTTCACATTTGTTCTAGTAGGTTAGCAATAGAAAATAAATAATTCATAAACAAAACAGTCGTTCATTTCAGTTTAGGAAAAAGAGACGAGACATACACTTCGATAAGGTATCGAAAATATGATGTTATAACATGTCACCCCAGATCAAACTGAACCTAAAATTGCATCGATTAAGCATACTAGCTCAAATTGTTCAAGTACAGTAAAACGTGGTTTAATCTGTTACTACTGATTGGTTTAAATTTTACGACGAACAACTACGAGTACATACACTGCAATTTGTCATATTGTTTCGTTGAAAGAAGTACTCCGTCACGCCTTTCTTTGCAATACACAGCTCTCAGCTATTTTCAGACCAACAAAATCAAGACCTGTATTGCCCTCGCACGAGAGCAAATTCGTCAAAACCCCACTTTTAAACATTTTACTTGTCAATACTCTGCTTTTGACATCCTCTGTCCCCCCCGCGCTACTCAGCAATTAAAGCATTTCATTTACTAGCAGATCCAACTAGTGTAACATAACTCTCATTCTATTTTTCACATTATATATGTACCTTGGTCCTTCGTCTGTCTTAATTCACCGCTCTCGTCCTCCAGGTTCGAACCCTAATATACGAAGGTCTTATTCGACGTTGTTGTCAGCGCAGTCTGATTGATATTATCAGGGATATTATTGATAACGTCTTCCAACACGACGAAGAATATGCCTTCTCGTCATCTGATTTGTCTTCGGTGCCTAGTTTGACCCTGTATAGCCGCATATTGATAAGGCGGAAGACGATGATATGATGCTTGTTGTCCATTCTAATGCAACGGAGACTGTAACCGTTGGCGGAATTCCAGTCCTAGAATATTGAAGCTGTTGTAGTAAAAGTACGTCTAATGTGTAAACTTTCCCTTGGTTCAATAGGTTTCATAATAAGATCACGACTGCGAAGCTAAATTATTCCCAATTTTATATAGGTAATTGTCTTTGTACAATTTCCGAGGTCGTGTTTGTAAATAATTCGATATGGTAATCTGAGAACTAAACGATATCGATTCGATATGATAATCTAAAACCAACATTTTTTCAGACTAATAAGACCCTGTTTCTGTAAAAATAAAAAAAATTGTTTTCTCTATATTCTAAATGGGTTATACAAAATACTTGGTCATAGATGCCATTTGGAAACCAACACATGTACCAAAAATGATGATTGTTCTGCCCCAGGTTCTAAAACATTATATATTAATTTTAGAGAAATAAATTTGTAATATTAGTTCGCATTTAAATGAAATCTTTTTATTGTCTTTGTTCCTACAAACAGAAATATATGTATTTCAGACATGCCACATACGATTCATCTTAGATCAATTTATCTCAGACATGTCACATAAGATTCATCTACGACTTCTAATACGATTCATCTCAGTCATGTCACAAAAGAAAATTAGTTCGATTTGCTGATAAATTTCTAGATACGTGTCATGTTTGGCTGTCGCTGAAAAGTCACTAGTAGTGTGACGTCAATCACTTTTTCACTGGGTTAGTATATCAATATTTGTTTATACTCAATCAACTTCCCAACCACCCCATATTTCAACGTCCCTTAAAGTTCTTGAACCGAGGATAAATTTTTATTAATTTATTTGAATTGTTTACTCGACTATATTCGTATACTTCACTAGAAGGAAAATTTGAAAGAATCACAATGTTCCGTATATTACTAAATCCTTATGCTTAATAAACACATTAAACCACTTGTTTATTGTTTCGGAAATTTTTTTTTTTAAATTTGTTCAAAATGTTTAAAAGATTAGTCGATCGATTTCGACTTGTTAGGTCATTATCAGGAGTATCTACTCCCTGATGATGACCTAACAAGTCGAAATCGATCGAGTAATTTTTAAACATTTTGAACAACATTTTTAAAAAGTTTCTTGCGAAACAATAAACAAGTGGTATAATGTGTTTATTAAGTGTTAATGTGTTTTGCCAAGTACCTACGGCGTATAGTGTTAAAGTAAATCCTTATGGTTGGGAAATTGGGTGAGTATAAGCAAAGAGTATCTAATGTTATAAAGAATAACGAAACAGAGGAAAAACTTTCATCAAAAAATGTGCGTTATGCAATTTAAATGGATTATACAATACACTTACACAACAATTTTTTATTTTATTTGTATCGAGTATTGTCATACTCGTGGCCAGAATCTATTTAAATATACGACCTACTAACACCACACATATGAAATAAACAATAACTATAACTAACGATGTATTACTACAGATGATGAAGATCATAATGGAGTGAGCGCCATTGGTCGGGAGGAACCATTGGACTTTGTGGAATCGTGTAGGAGTGAGGAGACAGTAGTTAAGGAGAATCAGCTGAGCCAGCTCGCTGATGATGATGTAAAACCGGTATATTGCCACAGTTCAGAAAGAGAGAGACGAACTGCTCGGGATTTTGAATGCTCAACTCCCAGGAACACTAACCGGCGTGGGTGGTATGTGTTTTGCAATGGCCCGTGGTCAGAAGGGAGATGTGTGGAACGTACCTCCTAAGGTTGTTAGAGGAACTGATTGAAAGCAAGGGACGTGTTTAGGGCGATCGTCATGAAGAACGACCTATGAAATGGATGCACAAACGGCTCGGAGTTAAGAGGAGTAACAGCGATATTATATCGCTAAAATTTGAGAAGGTCTAGCGACGGTGGAATAGATCACCGCTGAAATACTAGTCGAAGGGAGTGTCGGCACTTGGGGCGTTGACATTTTCCGAGGACAACAGTACGGATGAAGAGATCTGCGAGATCATGCGGTGTGGCTGATTTGTCATTTTGTCTGGACTCCGTACAAAAACGGAGAATATTTTAATTCCTAGGCTATACCTCCCCGTATAGGCCATATGGCTTATAAGTACTTATTTCTTCGCGGCTAGCGAGTCAACAGCAGTGTGACGTGTACTAAACCAATTTTAATTAAAAGCCACAGGTGAATAAAAACAGAAAAGATAAACTTTTGTAATTTTCAAAGAGGACTATGATATGGGTATGTGTGATACAGAGCTGTTTTTTCTGATGATAAAAGTTTAACTACGATGACCCTGATAGGTATAGTTATTTTTTCTACGAATTACGGAAAACACCTTCGTCTTTGCCAGACATCATAGCTGAGAAAATGGTGTAATAATCTGAGGATCTACGAGTACCTGTTTCGTTTTATGGTACAAGATAGGTATTTCAAAATTCGAAAATAACGCGGCTCATTCGAATAAAATGATTTTAGAAATATTTACTTCCGAGTGATTCTTATATATTTGTGGACACACAAATTGAACTTACCAATAGAACAATGCACAAACGCGGCAAGGATAATTATAGTTTGTGTTTGTCTTTAGGCCAAAAAAAATATTTAAATTACTTTACAAAGAGGCGGTAGTAACATACTAAAAAAATAAAACTATTAATATTTTCATAAAAGAAATATATTTTCAATAAATCTAGATAGGTGAACTCAATCAAGTGAAATAAATATAGTTTTCAGTAATGGAATTACAAATCTATGAATAATTGTAGCTGCTCTTGTTTTTTACCCATATTTTTTTAATAAAGTTATTTTCATTACTAAATTGTATTAGTTGTTAAACGTTCTAACTGTCAGATTTGTATCATCTTAAAACTCGATTTACGAGTAGCGCATATGGTAACTTCAAAATTTGAAAATCGTTACGTATCTTATGATGTTTTAAAATGATGAACCTCTCTAAAGCAATAATATACCCTAGTGCAACAATAAAGTTGCTAAAGATTAAGATGCTAAATTTAATGGGCAGCCCATATTTTCACATTGAAAACTGAGCCTAAGATGACCGATAAACATAAGTTGAACTTTAAATCCATATCTGGACAGCGATTTTGTACGAAATTCTCATGAGAATTTGTTTATGTATACGGAGTATAATATCAGTGCACCTAGAATACTACAGGCCACACTGCTTTAAAAATTTTGCTATATGACGTCAATTTATGTCGCCAGTTCCTACTTTGACTATTGTAGGCAGCACTAAAATTATAAAGATTGTTTTGATTTTTTTTTGTGTTTAAGCTGTCATATTGATAAACAAAAATTGTAAACAAACAACAAGAAAAATAATTTAATAATATATTTTAAAATTTAATAAAAAGCTATTGGTAAGTATTAATTTATAATATTATTATAAAATTATGCATTGTAAATTGTGTTAAATATGTAAACACGTACAAAATGTGTACACATTTCTTGTATTTTAAGGGAAGACATAACATTACTTTTAGCACTCGTATAAATATTTTCTATTTTCTCTTTATTTTCGTTTAATCTTTTTATGAACATGACTGCCGTCTATAGTTCAAAGAATAAACTGTAGACATAAATTTGATGACATAGAAAGCAGTGTGGCCTGTAGTATTCTAGGTGCACTGATAATATTCACTTTTAATATGTGTACCGTTATTTTCTATCTTTGTGTGTGTGTCAAATTCTCATGAAGTTTCGCCAAAATGTTGACTCGATTTTATAAATGTGCATTATCGGTAGGAAAATACACGTGGATTCGCCAAAATGTTGACTCAATTTTATAAATGTGCATTATCTGTTGAAAAAAATACATGTGAAGTTGCCAAAATGTTGACGCATCATGAGACTTTCTCCACTGCTCGCTAGCAGTGGAATAAATGACATGATAAGAAAATAGTTGCGATTGAAATATGTTTTATGAATTTTTGATTTATATTTAGATTATATTTAAATAAATTGTATTAATGTTTTTTAATAAATATTAATATTCCCCAGTTTAATTATGTATTATTTATGGAAATAATTTTGAGAAGAAAAGTTTAATAAATTATGAAGTGGATAAAATGAGGGAATATGAATGATAATGAAATTACTTTTAGATTTATTTGCTAGGAATTAGATTAAACTATTTTGGTAATTAACAGAACACTATTAATTTAAATGGTATTGTGAAATTTAATAAATTCACAAATTATGTACCTAGCATATTATTTTGTTGTTGTTTTGTTCTTAAATGACATCAAAAACACAAAACAAAACAAAACACGTACATCAATATGTACACCACTACTATGACGTTCCGGTAAAATTCCCAGTGGAATGGACAAAAAGCATACAAAATCGATGTCCTGGGACATCGATTCTGTATGCTTTTTTCCATTCGACTGGGAATTTACCGGAACGTCATAATAGTGGTGCACGTATTGGTACACGTGGTTTATTTTGTTTTGTGTTTTTGACGTCATATAAGAACACAAAATAAAATGTTAGGTACATAATTTGTGAATTTATTAAATTTCACCATACCATTTAAATTAATAAAGTGTTGTGTTAATTTCCAAAATAGTTTAATCTAATTCCTAGCAAATAAATTTAAAATTAATTTCATTATCATTCATATTCTCAATAAACAACATTAATACAATGTATTTTATTTAAAAAATTTATCCAAAATCAAACATTTATAAAACAAATTTCAATCGCAGCTATTTTCTTATCATCTTTCATTTATTCCACTTCTCACGAGTAGTGGAGAAATTATGTGATGCGTCAACATTTTGGCGAATTCACATGTAGTTTTTCACATGCATTTTTCAACCGATAATGCACATTTATAAAATCGGGTCAACATTTTGGCGAAACTACATGAGAATTTGACACACACACACACAAAGCTAGAAAATTACGGTACACATATTAAAAGTGAATAGAATTCACGAGAATGAGAATTTCGTACAAAATCCCTGTCTGAACACAACACACTAATTTCCAAGGCGCAGTCTCACATCTTATTATATTTTGAACAAACGAAAAGGGAAAATATAAAATAATAATTCAAAACTAGTTTAACGTTGCCTAAGTCGAGACTAACATCGAAAAATAGTTTTATTTAATTTTCTAAACTACATAAAATCTAATCTATCAGCATTAATTACTGTGATTTTAATTTTGTTTGAAAAATTGTATAAATAAAACAACAAATATCGGAAAATTCAACCAATAATATAATAGAAAATACAGAGAACATATTATTGTCTTAATTGGATTACCGTTTTTTAATGTTGTTTGTTGAGTGACAGTGACCGATTTTTCACGATTCTTGCGAGAAACTAAAATTTATTTGAAAGTGCTATAAGTAAATACGAGGGAAAACGTGTTTTTATGATGTGTATCTAAGGCTAAATTAAATTTATCTCATTTTCCACGCTTTTATATTTACATTTCTTTAAAAAATTGTTGTGTTAAGTGAAAATTTTAAACAAATTTTTCCCTTATGGTTTCGTTACAAAACCAAAGTGAAAAATCACAAGTAAAAATATAAAAACTACATCGTGTCACACAACAGAAGTAAAATATAAAAATAAATAATAAAACAGATTTCTCTTGGGACCAATTAATTAACAATAAAAACAAAATACGCAGCTACGTTAGGAAAAAATCCTAAAACATAAACTTTTCCTAAACACAAAAACAAAAATGATGAAAATAATTTCATTTTTAATTTAATTCTCAAGAGATAAAATTAAATCGAGTATTTTGTGTTTTTTATTTTGTGCAAAACATTTTCCAGTCATTACTGTTATTAAAAACAAACAGATAAAGCAACAGGGTAGCCGTCATAATAGCCCTTCTGAGCTTGCAACATCAGTATCCACAGCTAATATCATTATACACAATTGTTTAAGAGTGATTTAAACAAAACTACCTCTAACAGAGAATTTGTGTTAAAGTTCCAACGACCAACAACGAAATGGAAAAACTACATCAATATCAAGGAGTTGCCGGGCGGGTACATGAGCTCCGCGACGACATCCGTTTAAAATATAACAATTGGCGGGAACAATACCATGGGAATGTTTTTGAAATTATGAAAAATACTATACGACACCAATATGGCAATCGACAAGTCGACCGGTGTTTGGAAAATGAATCGGACTATTCACATATTTACAGGTAAATTCGTACTATATAGTATTGTTTACATATTTTTTAATATCATGTACAGTTAATCGATCGATTGATTATTTCGCACATAAACATGTATTCTTGACCATGGGGTTTCTATTTTATAATATGGGATTAATCTACATACATTTATTTGTAATGCATATATACCTGATGAAAGTGTACTACACAACTATATTTAATCTTGTTCATACAAATAAGAGAATACTTTTATTCACAATCGCTAAATTAGTTTCCGAGATGCAGAAACCGTTTAACATTTAAAAATATTTTAAGCAATTTTTCTATCTGGGAAACATTTCCTCATACCATAAACTAAAGCATATAGAGACGTATCAATAGAAATAAGACCAACCAATAAAAACCATAACTAAATAGTTCTTATAGCGATGGAAATGACAGAAAGCTTAAATATAGCAACTAAGCGAAATTGAAGTGATTTAAGGAAATTGCGGAACATTGTTTTATTCAGTCTTTTCTTAGACAAATGTATTTAACTACGTGAAATATTAATTGGCAGTACTTGCAAAGTTGTAGTATAAGAATTTAGTGAGAAACTGGTACATAGGTGTTCTATATATACATATTGATTGATTGATTGGAGTGTGCGACCTAGGATTACCAGTATCTCTCGCAATACACCGGGCCCACCGTACCCGTTTACATATAATATTATCAAGGGATAGGATAGGATTATTAGTTGTGACAGACGCCTAAGTAGTTGATAGTTAGTAACACAAAACAACATAATTTTAAACTACATAATTTTCTGTATTATTTAATAGTCTGCGACTGCTTCTGACACTATATGCTGTTCTAAACTAGATTATAATTAGTAAAATTTAATTTATTAAAATTGTAAGCAATTTAAAATTGGTTCAAAATTCTTTTGCTTCAATATACATTAATACGAATAAAGCAAAACCCATTAAAAAATGTTTAGTATATTTCCGCATAAGCAAAGTATACTTAAGGACCAAGTAATTTTTCCATGGTGCTTACCCCAATAAGCCGACGTCAAATTCCTAGTTGTGGCTGCGATATCAGAAGTTCAGCAACATTACTACACCCTTCCTAAAAATAAAACAATCAAAAAACCTTTGAATAATTTTGAATAAAATCGAAATGAGGGGTTGCCTTATGAAACAGGTGTTATATAAATGTGTGGCAATTCTCATACATTGTGTTGAAATGGCTGGAAACCAGAAAATAGTCCGCACTCAATTCCACGAGTCGCCTATGGTGCAACCAGCAGGGAGTTCATTAAAGTGTGCACATCCTTGGCAAACTGAATAAGATCAGACCAGGGATGTCCAGCGGTTTACATCGATCGAGTTGGAAGTGAATGCTATGATTCATCATTTGCCTCTAAATAGTTATCACAAACGGTAGTCATAACGAGCCGCACGGAATATGCAAGCCCTTATTTATGGTTTTCATTACTTTTAGACGACAAGTTTTCTCTGTCCTGTCTAGTAGTTTAGCTAACTATAATGTAATGGGTGATTTTTCAAGCTTTTTGAAAAAAAATACAATAGAATTGCAAAAATGTATGAAATTAAAACAAATGTTTTCCTGAAAAAAAATGAAAAGATTATTTCATGAAAATGTTGGCCACGGCTACGTTTAAAGTGGTCCATGCGAAATGTCCAAGTTTTTCCATTTTTATGAGCATTTCGGCTGGTATCTCGCTAATGACACGTTTAATATCGTAGTATTCCAATTCTGCAATTGTTATTGGTTTTTTGGCATAGACGACGGACTTCACGTAGCCCCATAAAAAATAGTTAAGAGGCGTCAAATCGCACGATCTAGGCGGCCAATTCACTGGACTGAAACATAAAAAATAAAAAATAAATTGCTCACCGAACTCATTTCGCAATAAGTTCATGGTTTCGCGTGCTAAGTGTCATGTGGCGCCGTCTTCCTGAAACCTCATATCGACCAGATTCAGTTCATGCATTTTGGATAAAAACGTGTAATTAGCGAGATACCAGTCGAATTGCTCGAAAAAGTGGTAAACAATTGTAGGTACATGGTCAACTAAAAACATCTTTAAAAGTAAATGGGAAATATTTATTTATCGATTGAAACAAAAATTTCATACATTTTTGCAATTTGACTGTATTTTTTTTTAAATTATAAACCAAACGCTTAAACAATCACTTTTTATAATGCTGCAGTTTCGAAAAGAACAAACCATTCCGCGACATGTCGCTTTTACATATACCCACCCAATTCTTCATGAAATCCAAATTAATTTAGACTATCGTCGACCATTGTAAGAGACGTTCTATATCCATTCCAAGTGGTGCAAAATCATTTAAATTTTGTCTAGAAGAGATATGGAATCGCACAAATCTCTGTTAGGCTAAATTATAATACTATTTTAAGGGCATGTTCTGTTTAACAGTTAAAATTTATAACACAGTAAGTTTACGAAGAATGTTTCACTTTCTTTTACGTGGTAAAATAAAGTATAAAAATCTTGAACAACTTGACCACGTAATTTTTGCAAATTTACCATTCGCGGTATCGCCGAACTCAAAAAAAGTAGTTTTTAATAAATCTTTGTGTGTGGACGTATGTGCGTGTATGCGTGGATCCGTGCAGTCTAAATTTATGTTCGTTTTCTACACGGATCGAGGTAAAGCTTCATTCTTAATCATTTTCATAAATTGGGAGATCACAGTGATTTTAGGCTGAGATCGGTCCATCTGAAGTGGCCGTTTCCATAGGAACCATTTCGTTTTTTGCAAATATTTTTAAAAGTTTATCATTTACGAGAAAAACGTCATAAACTAAAAGATTTTAAATTCATTTTGCAACAATACCGGTCCACATTAGTTTCCCAAAATTTAATTTATTTAAATTCATACTTAAGCTTTTTCCTTAAATTTGGAGATTCAAGTAATGTTTGCCCGAAATCGGTTCACAAAAGTACGAAAGTGGTAGGATGGTAGAAGCTTTTCCGCTTTTATCAAATATTTTGAAAAGTATAAAGCTTTTACGAAAAAACGATTAACAACTAAAAGATTGCAAGGCGGATCCCAATATGCAATTTCGACGCAATTCCGTTTACATTCGCGTGCGAAAACCATACTCTTTCTATGAAAAGAACCACGTAAAGTACACGGAAATCCATACTACTCACCAAAGAAGTATCCCAAAAATTCCAGTGTGGGTGTGAATCGCGACTAAAAAGAGAAAAAATCAAATTGGAAATTAGAAGGAATTTCGTCGGAAATTCGGGCTTATTCCATATACTTTTCCATACTAATTCCACACACTTTTCCGCATACTGCTAGAGCAGTTTTCCATAGTACTTTTCACTTTGTTGTTTTATTTTGAAATTAAAGAAATTTTTGTTGCATTTTTTTGTAAAATTTATTTACTTTTAATTTTTAATATAAAATCCGGCATCCGGCTTAAGAAAACAAACACACGAAAATCATCAGTATGAAAAGTATGCGTCATCGTAAATTTGTACATAAACTGAATAAACTAATAATGAGAAAAAAATTAAACGATACTGACCGATTGCAATACGAAGTACATTCGTAATTCAAAATGTTTTATATCGAATACGTCCAAAGTAGAAAATTCTTTTTAAGTCATTCTGTGTAAAAAAGTTAATAATTATTTCATTAAAAAATAAAAGGTACAATTTAAAAAAGAATAACAAACAATAGAACAAATTTAGAAAAATGCACTGTAAACCGTACCGATCTCATTCAGGCAAAAGGTCCCGTTTAAAGTATTCCTAAGGATTAGAAACCACGTTTCACATCGGATAATAAAACTGACAAAAAAAACGTAATTAGTAACCGGACAATGTAACAACAAACACAAGAAATTCACCTTTATACACGAACTACGGTCTGCCTAACGTGTTCCAAAAATCAGTAAATTGCAAGAACTTTGGAATAGCAAAGTCTACCAAAAAACCGTAAGGTCCCTACATATACTAATTTTCAGTCCCAAAATTTGAAATGGTTTTACGGATTGTCTACGTTCGTGGTAAAGGAAAGTCAGGCCACAACATATTCACTCGCGAGCTCCCCTTGGAGTTTTGTTTGAAAGGGAACATTACATGCATTTCAGCTATTTATATGTTTAATTATTGACGCAAAATCAAAAATCTCCGGAAAAAAACCTGCAAGCCTTACGTAAACCAATGTTTATACTTTTACTTGTTTCTAATGAAAAGTAGTTTGGAGACATTTTTAATTGTGAACCTGATCGGTTATAACGAAAATCAGTTTTCCAATATGATTTTAAAGGAACGATATTTTTTCGGGATAGCCCTGCCTTCTTGGTTCAAATGACACAAGGTGGTTCAACTATTTTTATCCCATTTTCAGTTAGGTAGGTACTATTACTCAATCACTAGTAGTTATTAGTGACACAATTAACTTTTAGTGAATTTCGAAACAATTTTATAATATAATATTTATAAAGTTTAAATTAGTTTAAATTTAACAAGCTGATATCATTTCAATCAAACTGACCACCATTTAGAAGCGTCTGTGTGATAGAGCATTCCCGTTTGTTTGCCATTTTACTTGGTAACGAAAAGCATAATAAGACATTAGTTTAGTTTATTTTTTGACCCATGATTATAAGAAATATTCAAAACTATCAAATTTTAATTTACTATTACAGTTTTTAACAATATTATGGACGAATTGAGCTTACAGCTGCTGTCGCCAACACATATTTAGGAATTGATATTTGCCCCATGATGTTTTTATACGAGCACAACTGTCCTTGAATTTAATAAACCTGTAAAAAATATGGATAAATTATATTTTTGTCGTGGTGCGATCACTAAGAGTTTGCTTGGTTCTGCATCCAGAAGAACCAATCTTTGATAATTAAATTGTATACTATTATGCAATGATAACACTTACATTTGCATTAGAAAGTACAGATAATTTGCCAATCTCTATAATAACAGTCGCCCCCGAACATTTTAGTTATTGGTTTTTAATTAATTTAAATTGAAAATAAGTGAGCTCAACGAGATTGAAGTTCGGTTTGATGTTGTTTTTTCAAAATGTTCCTCCTTTTATACAGCTTCTTAGTGTGCAATTGAAAAGGGGATTTTATTGAGAATAAATATAATTAATTTGCTAAATGATAATTTTGTTATCAGATATTTTTTAATTTATTTTTTTAAATATTACGAAACAGAAATTAATGGTACTGGTATAGAAAGTAATTAAATCACTGATAATCAATGACGGAAAATATACAAACTGAAGTTACTATTAAAAATAATTGAAAATAAAATAAGAAAAGACATATGGTTATGGAGGGTAGTTATACCCAATTTTATAGCCAAATGTCTACAGGATCAACAGCTTCAGGTCAACATAAATACTTAGCTGAGCATGTTTGATCTAATCAAATCAGTATATTTATACAGGGTTTTCCTTATTAAAGCGTGCAGTGAATTTTTCAAATCGAGCACACTTTCTGTATTTAAAATATTGAATCTTCTGCAATTTTAGTAAAATTTTTGTTAATCCGGCTTTCTCCAATAGACAACCGTGGTGTCCGCAATCTTCACGTCTAATAATTCGTTGTTACTATACGAACACCGCATAATGCAAATTGAAATTTTTTATTAATCACAGTAAATTTCTCAAGATTAAGTACCAGACTTTATTAAATACTAGCGGACTCGACAGGCGTTGTCCTGCCCGAACTTTTGCTTGCCTGCTATTAATGGGTTCAGCAAATGTTTTTTCGATATTCAAATTTTCGATAAACCATATACTAAGTGACATGTGACATTGAGTTTGACATTTCAATCTTTCCGTTTCGTGTCGATGGATTTCTTTTTTTGTTGTTGAAATGCTATCCATCTTCCCAAAGTATCAATGGATATTGCAAAACGTCATAAAAACGATGACTGTCTTGAATTGTCTGCACCGTGTTATCTCTGCGTTAGATCCGTATATCTCGACGTTTGTATGCGTACACAGAAAGAAGACAATTGTATTTTCATATAAAGATTACTCAATTTCCTTTAAAGTCGAAGATTGATTTTTAGCCATTGAATGTAATTGGTCGATTTAATTAATTTTAATTAGATGATTTTAATCAAGCCTTGATATAATTGTTTCAACTAAAACATTTAATAAAACAACTGCAACTTAATTAACGGTTGGTGCATTATGTCGGCCTGCGTGCCCTCCATATGGTGCTTTGCCTGCTTTGATGGCGATTGTCGTTCTGCAGTCTGTTTGAAACAGTATTGAATAACTGGACCAATTGGTTGTGACTTTGCAAAAACGGTTCCAAAGTCACGACAATTTATCGCTCATCCATCTATTCGATGTGGTTGTATTGGCAGCGTGTGTTTATTTGTTGCTTCTGGTCACCTGTAAAGCAGATTTGCAAAAATTTTGAATCAGCATTAGGCATTGCGATTAAAGAACCAATTTGATGATACACTTGGCACACCCTCATTTTGAACGATTTTGGTTACTTCAATTGATGTCATTTGGACGAATTTTACGCAAAAATAATTTTGATTGAGGTGTGGCTCCAGCTAATAGTGTTTTCCATGGTCCTGGCGGCGAATTCAGTGGTGGCAGTACAACTTTTCCAGAGACGCGCAGCAGAAACCGGCCGATTCATCTTTGTATTTTTGAATACATGGCAGTGTTGGCATTCTTTCGTCGAATATTCGATGTCCGACTCATATTCGAACGCAAGGCGGAGAAATGATGCACCTGTCAATGCGCGATGTACTTGCAGGCGCTATCGTCGTTGACGTCGCTATGTTTCGTAGACGCGCCTGTCTTTATCTCAATGCATTAGCTCGACGGCGTTCGTTGCGTTGCTGCATCTTGACTTTCATTTGCGCGTGTGTTTGCAACCTGGTCTCTTAAATTTACATTGTCTGTCAATCGATCTTCTGCCATTCTATTTAACCGACGGGTGTGGACTATTTGCGAATATTGTGTACGTAGACTAATATTTTCTGCTCGTCTTCGAATATGTGCCATTGCTCTTTAATAAACGCACAACACATAAATATAAGTAATTTATTTGAATTTTATGGATGTTATAATTTGTTGTACAAACGTTGATGCTGTTTATTTTCGATGAGCCGCTTAACACTCCGTAAATTTTATACATCATTGAATGCACATGGATATGCATAATTAAAATTCATGAAAGATCATGTAAGATATTCACTTCAACACTCCAGCTTACACATTTGCACAAAGTAGGTATGTGTTTATGTACACTTCATTTATGATTTAAAACGTTATGATTTGTCGATGAATAATACACTCAATATGTACGCAAATGTGATACATGGTATATTGAAACAAAGCGAACAGAAATTGAAATGTCAAAACAACGCCAAGCTACGACGCAATTTACTTGCGCATGTGTTGATGCGTGCGTCAAATACCACAGAATTCGACATCAGCGCCAACTATGGTACACAAACACATAACTATGAATTATTCTCAGAAGATCAATTATTAATGAATTTCTCAGAAGGTTTTAACAGTCAATTATTCTGTACCGATGTACTGATATGCGAAAAATCTTAAAAAAATTTAAAAAAATCGTCAACAATTTTTTTTTAATAACCCGATCGCAGCGCCTCCTACCTGGCCCAATTGTGATCTAAACCATCCAAGGGCCCACTCAAACACACACAAAATTTTATATTAAAATCGGTTCAGCCGTTTAGAAGGAGTTCAGTGACATACACACGTACAGAAGAATTATATATAAATATTGGAGGTGATAAGGGGTGAGGAAGGGGATGATAAAGAGTGGGGGTGAAATTTTGTTGCTGTATATTCTGATATGTAAAAAATTTAAAGAAAAACAAAATCGTCGTAAAATAAAATAAAAATCATAGAACTCGATCGCAGCACCACCGGATCCAATTGTAAATCTAAACCATCCAGGGACTCACTCAAATACACACAAATGTAAATTTAATCAAAATCGACCCAGCTGTTTAAGAGAAGTTCAGTGGCATACACACGTACAGAAGAATTATATATAAATATAAAGACTACAAACAAACAAATTGTACGGATCATAAAAATTTGTTTATATAAACACATTCATAAATAAATATTATTATCAAGTAAGGAGTACCCGAACTTTCTATTTTAGAGATTACTATACAACTAAAGTAAAATAAAAATACCGTTGATAAGAAAACCATCAGATATAGACACTAATCTGAACAAAAAAATATCTGACAGCAAATATCATATGTGCAACCGTTATAGAGAAATGAAGGTTCTACTGTAAAATTAGTCACTTTGAATTTCACTGATAACTTACACACTTACTCCCATATTTCTTATCTTAAATTAATTAGTTTATCATAGGGCCAACAATAAGATAAATTGATAATAAGTACACTCCACACAAAAAAAGGTGGGCAGTTATTTAATTTTTTCAATATTTCTTCAAGAAATGCATTATTAACGTAATCTTTCAAAGGGAATTTTCATCAACTTATTACATCTGTGATGAAATGGAACACATCTATGTGTTCCCCCCTGTACGTCCTCGAATTGGCCGATATTGGCGTAAAAGTAAGGACGGAAAAAGAAAACCGCGAAAGAGTTGGGAGAGCCTTGGCCCCAGAACAAATTGGAGGAATAATAAAAAAGGTGATTTCATCTCTTTATATAGAGGATATAATAATCGTTTTTAAGGTCCCGCACTTTAAAACAATATCAAACCGGACTCTAACAAGATCACCTTTCTTTTGACAGTAGGTCTGAAATACTCAAATTTTCTAAGTATTTAATAAAGATAACAAAGTGAAATTTGCGGCATAGTTATAAAATTAAATATTCTGACAGTCCAAAACTAAAAAATGGTATGAACTTAAATTTTGAAAGGCAAAGTTTGCCACTCCTAAAGATTTTTGTTTTTAATTCATGTCGTTTTAATATGTGGAGTATCAATAGATAGAGCTTCGTAGCGATCTGAAATATATTCTATCAACATTTTCTGTTAAAGGTTTAAATATTTACTTCTCACGCCACGTTTTTCTTTAGGAAGCCTTTTGAAAATATTTTAAAGTATTGTAATTTACGACAAACTCAATTGAAAATAAAAGATTCTAAATTGAATTTTCAACAAAATTATTTCATTTAATTTTTATGTTTTCAAATTTTAGCGGAAATGACAATTTTTTCGAAAAATTGAATTTTGAACTTTGATGGTGTAGTTGTTGGTTGTCGCATTATCCATCTCTGCCATGCGCCGCCACCGATTTGATCTATGATACTATGGTTACAATACAAACTTCGTTTTCATTTTTTAAATATTAATTTTAAATTCCCGTCAATAGTCGTCGTGGCTCTCTAGTAAACAGATATTTTATTCCGCTATATAGCAAATTGGTAGACTTTGTCTTAATAAATTTGTTCATGAACATTTCACAAGTTGTTGTTATTGTACTCTTTGGTAAATTAATTTGTGTGCCACGCGTCTAAGGCGTCGCCCTAATCGTGTTTGAATTTAACGAATATTTTATATGTTATGTCGTATTTGTGTAATGTGTAATGTAATATACGCCCGCGACATCTTAAGTCGAAGAAACATACTGGAACGCAAATTTCGTTTTCATTTCAAACAAAAACTGTTAACAATTAACCGTTGTAGAAGAGAGTAAAGCTTGGACGTAAAACACACAGCGCGAGCTCTTGATAAAATAATGAAACATACATTTGTTTAAAACTTATCTCGTTCTAATTTATTTTTTATTTCAATATTTAAATATTCTTAACTTTATTTTAATTAAAGATTCATACTTTTCTGCGATTAAGTAATTGTACAGATACCCATTTTTACTCGTTTGGTGAATTTTTCCATTACATATTAAAGGTTAAATGTAAATCTCGATAACAACAAGCACGAACCTTTGAGAATAAAGCGTCTCAGAATTTATTCTGATTTTGGTGTTTTTTTCTTATCAACGATATTTTTATAAAGATTATATTCATATTTGACTTAGTAGTTAGTTGAATGCTGATTTCAAAAATACAAAGATGCGTCGGGTATTCCTTTACTGATAATAATATTTATTTATGAATTTATAAACAATTTTTTATGATGCGAATAATTTCGTATTTTGATTAAATGGTACTGACTCATTTACTATTAATTAAAATGCACAAAGCTTTAATTTTAACGGGTTTCCAACTAATTCAACATATACCTGTAGCAACTTATTTGAGAAATTTTGGAGAACACTATAATAGAGCGGGCTAATGAACTTGATTATAGAAGTTTATTTTGAAATTATACGTAAATATAAACTTCATTAAAGTGACATCCGTTATTATCATTATTTGAAATCGAACGATTAACTCCTTACAAAATTATGTACAGTAACAAATTTTAAGCATAGCAAAATGAATTGAGTTGGCATCCACCGTTTCTCCCATAAACATTTTACACTTTATTCGTTTGTAAAATTGTGCAATAATAACTCATTCTTGTTGTTGTGGTTCCAGTTTTTACAAATAATTTCGGTGAAAAATTTGAAGAAGTCGCTCAATCGCTAATCGCTTATTGGGTTTTAACGAGAAATAATTGCAAAAAAAATTTTTTTTTTTTTTTCAACTTTTAGAAAAGAGAAATCATCTATCCTTTTACAATGCCATCTGTTTTCGTCTTGATCAAACCCCAAAATATGATAAAATAAATGTCTATATCTACCTACATTTGAATAGAACTTATTTGGAAAAACATATGAAAGTGTATATTTCTTTATATGTGTAATGGAATTTTTTTAAACTAATTACAATTTGGCGTTGTCGTTATCTGTCAAAAACAATTGTCAACCGAAGCCAAACAATTATTTCACCAAAAAATAATATTATTACATTTAATTTAACTTAAATTATAAATATTTTCCAGTTTGTACGAATATGTGGAATAAAAAACTGTTTACGATCAACATAAATTTGAAGTGGGTCCCATTTTCGGTTCGCTTCTTATCAGTTGTGGCCGTGAACTTCTCGCACCTGGATTTCAAAATGTAATTTTGAACACGAGCGACATTAGGTTACTTTCATCTGCTTTGCATTAGATTTACTTGAAGCTGAATGGGCGCTTAGCGACGTTGAAAATTTGAAGAAAAATTTTGATCATTCTGCAATTGTGTGAAATCGAAATAATAATGTAGACCTTATCGGACCATGCTTGATTGAAATCGGAGCGTGTCTCATCCATGCATGACCACGCATCAGCTTGACTTGGATCAAAAGCAAAAACAATGATAGGTGCATTTAATGGTGAAGTAGTATCAGTTCTAATGAAATAATAGAACTATAAACTTAAGGATAATTTGACATCGAGGATGGATACGTCAAAGGAAGTTAAAATTCTCCATGAATAAACAAAAAGAAATCTCATACAAAACCGAACATGTTTTATTTTAATCAAATTCAATATGTTCACAAAAAATTACAATTAAATACATTAACGGACGGGTCCGGTTTGTTAAATTTGAATCGCTTGCTTTTTTAAGTTAATCACTTGGACTTTTGCTTGCGCCTCGATTGTCAAAACACCATTCGTTGAAACTGATGAATTCTTTACATCAAACCTTTTCGGTAGTTCCTTTTTCTCCTCCTGTTTACCTTTCACTACAACCGTAATATAAACCGAATTTACGGTTTGCGTAAAAAGATGATCGATATTTATTCGATTAAATTCCAGCCAAACCGGCGATTGTATTTTCTATTCACAATAGCTAAATTAGACTCAATCATTTTTATAGCGTTCATTCGTGACCAATTTTCAGTTAAAAAACTGATTAACTCATCTGAATGAGTAAATATCTAAAATTTCAGAACAAATCACAATTATTGTGATAAAATTTTAAATTTTTTATGACTTAGTGGTTGAATTAAATTTATTGTTGTTTTTGACGTATAAAGGAAATGGTCAAGTACACAGTCAATTTTTCAATAACTATTAGATTTGGTAAAAGATGGCGCAGTTGTAAAGAAAAAGTAGTATTTTGTTCATTATTTACTTTACAGTATGTAAAATATAACTATTTCCGGAGTAATAGAAGGACTAAGATGATTTAATGATATTATTTTAATAACTTGACAAAAATTTACACTTTTAATATTAGTTTCTTATTTTATTACCTTAAATTTATTTAAAATAATTATTTGTTATCTTAATTCGATCCATCGGAGGGTTAAATCCAACAAGTCTGCGAAAAATAATAATTGTTCATACATTTTACTGGATTATGAATACAACTATAGAATTTGACTATTACAAGACCAACTCTCGTAATTCGCACCGATTCCGGAACATTCGCGAAAATACCAGAAATATTCTCTAAATAATTTTTAATAATATTTACTTTACACTTACCACTATTGGGATATTGTCGAATGTACCAGTAATATTTCCACAATAATTTTCCTAAAATCTACCAATCACTCACACCAATTTCCACAATTATTTATTAATTCACTACTTACTATTTACAATCACTACTTACTATTATTAAATCACACCACTATTTCCACTTCCCGCTACTCACTTTCGCTTTTTTTCTATTGCGTACCGAATCCCTCAAATGACTATCTCATTTGTTTGATTCCATTTAACCTGTCAAACTACAAATAAGTACTTCTGAATAGGTTATAGATGGAACGGGCTTGAAAACCTACTATGAATAGCAATCCACTTTTGTAAAAGGCATGTATAGCTGCGTATAGCCAGAAGTACTTGTGACTAGTTTGGTACGAAAAAAGAACCGCAGCCATTGTTTTCGTTGCACCCGTATTTATATATCGCGCTGATTATTTGAGATCTTTCACGGAGTTTCTTCTTTATAAAGGGCATTCTGCGCGATATTTTACTTCCCAACGATTTTTTTACGAAAATGTTTGAAATACAACTTTGGCTTAAAATAAAATTATGCCACGAAAACCGTTACGTGATTCAATTACTTCGAGAGAAAATAGTGATTTTTGAAAATTTGTTGAATAGCAAAATCTTCAGCGACAAAGTAAAAAATAACTTATCCTCAAAATTTGTTATCAAAAACACAAACTATTATTCATGTTAAAGTGAAATGTTCAGATGACAATGGTTAAATATGGTTGTACTAGGTGGATAATGGTTAAGTATAAACAATGGTGTATGTATATGTTATGGCCAACACCCGGATTTTTTTGTCAGGAATGTATCAAAAACTCTAATATTGACGACCGCCCGTTTCTTCTCTCGTATTAGTGACTTTGGCTCCAAAGCGATAAATTGATTATCAGAAATTTAAATACATAGCATTTCGCTACTTACTAATTTTCGATTTCGTAATATTTTAACATATAAATTAAATGTCATCAGATAACAAAATAACAACTTAGCAAAATTATTTCTTACTCTTAATAAAATCCCCTACTCAATTGTACACGTTGAACATTTTGAACTGATAACTTCGAAGAAGCTGTATAAAAACGGAAACATTTTGAAAGAACATCATTAAACCGCATTCTGATCTCGTTCAGCTCACTTAAATTTTTCAATTTATCAAATATCCAATAACTAAAATGTTTGGAGGTGATTGTTATTACAAGGATTGGCAAATCATTTGTACTTTCTGAGGCAAAGGTATGTTAACAATAAAAAATGATCAAAAATTATATTTTGAAATATTGGTTATTTTTGATGATAGAATCTTACCTCGTAAAAATTAAATTATTCGTATTTTTCACAGATTTCTTAAACCAAAAGGGCAGCTACATATAAAATCATCAGCATGAATTGATTTTAAATAAAACTAAAATTTAATAAATGTGTATATTTCTTATAAAAATGTGACAATAAATAAATTAAACAAATATTTTATTACGCTATTCATTCCTTAAGTGTATCACTTCCTTTATTAATGTTAGACTATTTGCTTGCAAACGAAGATCTTTTTATTTTATTTATGGTTATATTTTAATCCTATTTATGATATGATATGATATGATAGAGGCGTACAGGCCAGCCATAACGGCGATCCTAGGTACGTTACCATAATCCTGAAATATCAACAATCAAATAACAAATTATATCTGAATGCGAATAATATTTCAGCATCATGTGGGCCCAGGCCCTGCTTGCATCCTTAACAGATACGGTTAGTTAGGAAAGGATGTTAGTCACAGAAACGACTAGGGCGAACCGCAGCAAAGTCATTTTCTAACTACTTAAATATATTAGAATGTTAGTCTCAATTAAATTCACACTCTAGATTAGAGTTTGTTAGTTAATTAATGTAAGTTAGTTGTGTTTGAGGTAAAGGATACTAATATTCATCATATGTATTCGGCATCAGTCCTACTAGACTGGTTAGGTTATTTAATTCACATCTATGGGTCATCTCATCACATACTGCTTGTAATCTTATTTTGCCCTATCTTCCCATCCAACACCATCTAACCGAGGGACTTCACGTTCGTAATGACACGGCAGTATTATCATACATATGATGATCTAAATATTCCGTCAATAATGTCAAAAAAATAAAAAAAATTTAGATTCGGTATTGTCATTCAGCTACCTATATTTAAATTCATCCAACTAAAAGCAGGGTTAATTTATATCTAACATTCACACAACTTCACTAAAACATAACCTGAATTCAACCAGAAAGATCGTCGAAAAACAACATTCCATAGCAAAAAGTCTTTGGATCGTTAACATATTTGATTGTATTGAGTTTATGCTCAAAGCGTAAATAATTAAATAGACCCCCTGATCAAGAATGTTGCAATCACAATCTTCCCTGACCTTCCGGTATGTAAAAAAGAAAATAAATAAATAATAAATTTTAAATAATAATAAAAATAAATTGAATTATATTTGCCGACAACTTTATTGTTTTAAATCAGGCCTTTCGACAAAATTTCAATTTATAGAATCGTTTAAAGTAAGTGAAAATTATTAAAATAAGTTATGAAAATGTAATTAAATTTAAATAAAAACCCAAATGGATAACACAATCCAACATATTTCAGCTCAAATGATAAATTTCCCGTGGCAGAAAACTGTTTCCTCCTTTCATTAACATTTTATATATTTATCAATTTATATTATTCCACAAAAAGTCATTTTTGTCACAATACGGTGGCTACCCATTTTGAGTATACAAATTTTCGCTTATTGGGTAAGTTACAATTCGATCTGTTGTAATTTCAAATTTTGGTTTCTCGGGTAGCAATATTTTATGTACTTAAGTACATACAAAGGGAATTCCCTTGAAATGTCAGTTTCTATGTATACGATTATAAATTACCGTTCACATATATGTAAATAGTTATAATAACAATAACAATAATAAATAATTAACTTTTATATAATTAGAATGAAAATTAGAATAAAAAGATACTTCTCTGATTGTATATGTGTTGAACGTAATTTTCATAATAACTGTCTCAATTCACCTGTATTAACAGGTGAACTTCTAAAGAACAAAACTCACTCAAAAATAGCATAAAACTCTCACACTACACATTCCTAAACTGATTTGAATTAAAATATTAATAATAATTTATTTAAAGGAGAGACAAAAACACATTTTTTCCTCTACGACGATCAGTCGATCCTCTTTCATGATTTTGTCTATCCCAAAAATAATATTTAATTTATTAGTAATGTTAGGAGTATATAATTCATTGTCAAACATTAAAAATAAAAAAATTTCAATTTTTTTTAAAAATTTATAGGTTAAATTTTGTTAATGCCAAAATTTTCCCCTTATATATTTATGGTACATTATTTTTTTATATATTTTCGAAAAATAAAAAAATAATCACATGATTCTGTTCGTCCCAAAAATAATATTATATTTTTTAATAATTTTTGGGATATACAATTCTTTGTTAAACATTCAAAATGAAGATTTTCGATATTTTTAAATACTTTATAGGTTAGTTTCTGTATATGTCAATATTTCTCTATCTTTTTTATACCATAAAATAAAAACGTTGTATCTCAGTTGGGAAATATTTGCTCCACAAAAGTTTTGTAGGGGAAAATAATTCCCAATATATCTTTGTTTCAAAAACATTTACACCAAACTAATTCCAACAGTAGGCCATAAGAATATAAATTAGACAAAAATGCTATGCAAATATTTTTCCCAATTCCCAGGGAAAGCCAGAATAGTGCCTCAGATGTCATTTCAAAGGAGTTTCCTTTGATTACGATTCTACATATACGGACCCAGACGTTGTTAATTTACACAGAGAAACGTGTTTAGACCCATAGGTTCTAGCGGTTGTTACTGTCATATGTCTGCTGGAAGTCGATATATTAATAGTTATGTATGGTTATATTGTACTCAAAATATGTTTTCAAATTAATTACTTAAATTAATTAATTTTTCCATGATAAAGGCCATGATGTTTTCGGCGAAAGGGATGAGTTTGGCAACATATGAGCGCGGTCTTTCAATTCTCCGACAGCTCTTCTTGGTCCTAATAGAGACGATAATTTCTAGATTTGATGCAAGAGCGCGCGCTTTCACATTTTTCAGTCTATTAACAGCTGCTCCATATACTGTGGGACATTCAACAAGGACCTCTTCATCTGGCGGAACAACTGTTCTAGAGATCATTTTGTTATTCCGATTTACAAGTTTTGGAAATAGGTTTGCTATACTGAGAGAACATCAGCCGCTTTTGTTGTCAGCTCTCCATTCGCGTCTTTGAAGGCAGTACTTATTGGTTGGAAGTCTTTAGTGTGATTCCTCGTGTTACCGAAACGGTCCCTTAAGTTTCCTTGTTCCACGTGGAAGCTGATATTTTCAATGCAATTTATCTTATGTTCGCGCTTCTTTTGACGGAGATACATATTTAGATTTATCTTTCATATCATGGATATATTTTGCTAGAGTGCTTCTTATGTACGGTGATCTTCCGAGTTCCGATAGCGGGCGGCTGCTTCTGGATGTTTGGTAGAGGCACTTTATAATTAAAATTACTGTGCCGGTCTAGATAGTCAGTGACTGTTATTTTGTACTCTTAAAAATGAAGAACGAACGAACTTTAAATATTTTTTACTTAAGATATTTTTGATTTATTTTATTTTAAATATTTTTAAATATTTTTTTACTAAACGATGTTTAGTAAAAATCAGTTTTTAAGCATAAAATATTACCAATTGACTTAACTCTTTCATAAGAACGAAGTTAAATGTTTAATTGAGGTATTAATACCTGATTATCAAAACAAAATATATAGCTTGTCTATGGTTAGGATTGAAAGTTTATCGTTTTTTTGAAACAAATCAATTTTCTCATTATTTTATCTCTAAACTGCGAAAAAATTTTGCATCAAGATATTAAGAAACATAAAATCACCGACCAAACGGTACAGTAATTGAAGCTTTGGTGTTTGGTTCGAGAAGTACCGGGTTCGAATCCCAATAGGGGCAGGATGTAAAAGGGAGTTTTCATCAACAGATTACGATCTTCCGAGGCCGACCCATCTTCCATGCCCAGTACTATAGGCTGGCGTAGAAATATGCAATGTGCAGATGTTTCCACGAAAATCGGACCTATAGTCGTACGTCCTCGAATTGGCTGGCAACGGCGTATAAGTAAGGACGGGAAAAGCGAACCGCGAAAAAGTTGGGAGAGCCTCGGCCCCAGAACAGATTGGAAAGATAATGAAAAAAAACATAAAGTCGAGGTATTAATACATTATTATCAAGATTATACTTAAAATCACACACAACATGTAAAATTTAGTTTAAAAATAAACTACGTCAAATAATATGTTTTTTTTTATTCTGTCGCCGATACTATTCAAATAGGGGATTCAAATTAAGTGCACTCATGATCCGGTGTTTTCCTTAGCGGCTTTCATCAGAATATCACCGTTTGACAATTCCCAAGTAAAACAAAAATAATTATCAATTAATGATTGTACAAGATACCAGCGAAAAGCGGCCAGTGAGCCCTAGGTAGTATAAATAAAATAAGCACATTTACTTAGAACTTATCTCGATTTAATTTATTTTATATTTCAATATTTAAATATTCTAAAATTTATTTTAATTAAAGCTTCAAACTTTTCTGCAATTAATTGTATACCCATTTTAACACGTTTGGTGAATTTTTCCTTTAAATATTGAGGCTTACTTGTATATCTCGATAATAACAAGTTCCAACCTTTAAGAAGCTTTATATTCTATTCAGATTTTGGTGTTTTTTTCTTATCAATCATATTCTTATAAAAAAATTGTAGTATGCTAATCTCAAAAATACAAAGATGCGTCGGGTATTCTTTTACTGATAATAATATTTATTTATTATTTTGTAAACAACTTATGATGTGTATAATTTCATATTTGCTTATTTGTAATTAATTAAGTTGTAATGACTCATTAGGAATTTACGATTAATTTAAATCTTCGAAAGTGTCGGTTTTAATTTTAACAATTTTTAAAACGGCCGTGACCGGTAAGTGTAGCTAAAAACATATTAGCTGGTCTTTTTTTTAAAGATAAAGCGTACTTTGATAACCTACCTTTCAGCAGGTAGGGAATCTAAGCCATTAATGTCCTATCGTTATAAAAGGGAGAAGATCCAGTCGGTTCAGGCAAAATGAATTGCAGAAGTGAAACCGATTTAGTTAAAGCGTCTGCTCTCATATTTCCGTCAATCTTACAGTTAGCCTGAACCCGCATAACCTGGACTCTATTGCTGGAGCAAAAAAGGCTAATAAAACGGTTACTGTCCTTGAATAGTTTGGAATTGGTCTTAGGATTCCGTAAAAAATTAAGCACAGATTTACTATCTGTACACCGAATAATATCTTCCGTTGAAACAGTAAGATTATAAAGAAAAATCGCTCTGAGAGCTATCAACTCAGCTTAGAACACCATGCTTTAGATCTAGACTCCCGTATGATCGTAGATCATTTGAAGAACAGTAGGTTAAAAAACCCGTACCTAATTCAGGGTGAGATCAGTTGGCGAGAAAAACTAGCGACATTAACACTCAGTTATTCAAGTCTTGAGACATCCATGAGTCTATTAATGCATAAACCACCGAGAAAGTGTTATTGAAGCAGAATTCTGGTAGCAATTTGTCATTAACCGTATTGATTTCTGGAATAGATGAATTAAATAAATTGTAAATTTGTCTTGCCCTGCAATCAGAACACGAGTAAAACGCAGTCAAAAACAGGGAAGTAAGTCGTGCCTAGGATGAAAGGCTGCAGTGAGAACAGAAACAATATTGAGTGCAATGAAGTATTGAAGTCGAGTAACGTATTTGTTGAGTACAATATAATGGATTTTGATTTAATCACCAAACAACAGAAGCGTATAGGATCTCTCTTTCGGGCTTTTAACAGAAATGGAAAGAGAATCCAGTTGGTCCACAGAAATGGGAGATCTTAGCATAGATCCAATCCAATGGATGGTAGCGAAAGATGTAGTATCAAAGGCATCGACAATATCTAAGAAAGTGACCACAATAAACTCCATAATACTGTCTTACATTCTTTGTAACAAGTTTGACTTACCAGTTCTCGGGATGAAAACATCTCTACTCCTGTTCCAAGATTGTGTTCAAAAGCAATGCATGCTTGAAATAGTAGTCCGAATGACAGGAAACCCAGTAATTCAGCAGAAAAAATCCACCCGGGGCACCTGTCTTATACGATGGAAAAGAAAATAAGCTCTACAGCAAAATGTCGGGAGTACCGGGAAAGCTTATACAAAGCACTAATTCAACAATTTCCTTATTGGACGAGATTAGTCTGCTATCACGAAGTCGCAGTGCATCAAGTATGCAAAAATTTGTTTTAACCAGTTACGTTTTAAGTCTATTAATCAGCTAATCCAAAAGTCCTGCGAGTGCGGATCTTAGATTTTTTATATTCTTTTTGAACTGCTAAAAAGTTACCCCAATCTGAAGATTAGATCTTTTGGCTTTATTTTCGGGTCTCTGCAGTTTTCTTAGCAGTTTTCTTGAGTATATGTTACTATCAGAACACTAAAAAGGCTTGTACTGAGTTATTTGCTTGGTAATAAGAGGACAATATTGTTCGAAAGCTACTTCTTATTACGGTAAGTGTCGTCATACTGAAATTCAATCATTTTCTAAATGAAATGAAATTCTTTGCGATATTTATGGTACTTCGCGGTGTCGTTATGTTATGTTTTGATATTTGTTTTGCGATGGCAAAGGATACTTTTTATCGATATTTTAACGAGTCACTATTCGGTAGTTAGGACGGATATTAGGGTTAGGAAAACAGCACTTACATTCCACTAAATAAACCCTAATATACTCTCTAAAAATTGCTTTTGGAAACTGATAAACAATAAGTTTTGAAATCGAAAGAGTTCAGTGCGGATCTTTAGTGGTAAACGAACATGTCGAAAAAACAGTCGACATTCTTGGAGCAAGAATAGGCCGTGTTTATTTGCGAATGCAGCATGAATTCATCTAGTTTTTACTACACAAAATGCGGGTATTTTACGAAATCTGTAGACAATCGCTATCTTCTAATAAAATTTCGCAAAGGCAAAGAATAACAAATGCTTCTTTCATTTTATAATAATTAATTATTTTTTAAACGTATGATAATAAATTTATACTTTAGCAAAAATTCAAAATCCCCTAATCAATTCAAAATAGTAAACATTTCATTATTATAAACTAAGAAGCAATATAAAAGAGAAACATTTTAAAGAATATCATCAAACTGTACACCGATCTCGTTGAGCTCACTTAAGTTTTTCAATTTAAAGAACATAATCAAACAACCAATTACGAAAATGTTTGGAGGTGACTGTTATTACAAGGATTGGCAAATCATATGTACTTTTTAGGTTTGTACTTATTAAATATTGGTTCTTCTGGATGATTGCCGGAGAAACTATTAGTAATTTCATTTTGTTATAAAAATTAAATTACGAGTATGTATTCATATTTTTTTTACAGATTTCTTAAATCTACAGGTCAGCTACATATAGGCATATACTCGTAAATATGTACATAATATAAAAAGGATCATGGTGGGAATGTCGATTTCAAAATATGTGTTTGCGACTGCAGAAAAATGTTGTTTAAATTTAATAATTATGAATATTTCTTATAATATTCTGATAATAAATAAATTAAACTAATTCGAGTATTTTATTATGCTGCTCATCTCCTTATTATTATGCTTCGTTTCCTATTATTTGCCTGCAGACGAAAATCTTGGCATCGTTTTTGAAGACAAGTTTTCCGTTCAGAATGAGAACTAAAATTTTGAGGGTGATTATAAGATGATTACAGGAATAATGTACATACCGCTACGATAACTTAAAAGGGTTTTCTACTGCTCAAAATATTTTTTTAATTTGTTAGTTTGAGATCTTTTAGT
This sequence comes from Nephrotoma guestfalica, assembly GCA_963691935.1. Lineage (NCBI taxonomy): Eukaryota > Metazoa > Arthropoda > Insecta > Diptera > Tipulidae > Nephrotoma > Nephrotoma guestfalica. The sequence continues at coordinate 235,046,119 of OY829913.1, read as the reverse complement.
GGATTATTCTTTGAACGACTCGCATTACTTACAAACTTGTATTAAGCTCGGGCGCACAAAGCGTTTGATTTAAGTATCAGTAAAACGACAGTTTTTAAATTGATTCTTATTGAGGATACGACGTTAATTGGTCGGCCATATACGCAGCAAATGAAGCTAGAACAAAATATGGATGAGAGACCACCATCGGAAAATAATGATGCTTGATAAAATTGAACAAATAATTTAAGTTATTTATGTTTCGTCGAATCCGTATACATATATATAGGAATGGAACTTGGGCATTTCTACCATATTGTCAGATTGTTAACAAGGCTATTTGGTCGTGATATTTTTATAAATTTTTCATTGTTTCAACAATTTAATTATTAGTACAGCAGCCTAGACTTGTGTCCTCGATGACGCCGATCCCGTCGTTACACTCCTCTTTACACATAAAACAAGTAGGGCATTATATGTCCATTAGTAGCATGCAAATTGAACCGATTATAGACACCTGATTGATCAATTACTTAGTAGGACGAGCAAAAATTAATTGCAGGATAATTTCTAGAATTTTATTTAATTACTAATTCATAGTTATTTGGAATTCCAAAACCATATATAATATTTGCGGTTTATGAAAACTGAAATTAAAATTAACAAGATATTTCTACTCGTATATTAATTGGTGTTAAGTGGTCGATCACAAACACAATCTGCAGTTATTATTGCATCCAACTGAAAATTAATTTAATAATGTCTCGATACCGTACATTAAAACAATAAGCAATTTATAACATAATTTGAATTAACATTTGAACATACATGACAATCTTAGAAATAATTAAATGTAAAATAAATTAATGAAAACAAATAGGATCATTTCAGGTATTAAATTGTGTACTTGAAATTTGTTTTCATTAAATTATTTATTCAAAATAAATCTAGACTTTTGTTCAACTTGTGCTCTCTTATTATTAATTAATCAAAATATTTTAGAAAATAAAATCCCACCCTAAAATTGGAATTCGATCTAATATTGTAGGTAATTTGATTGTAAAATGAACTAGAGATTTCCGGATAATTTCTGAAACTCAAATTACGTATTTAGTAAAATTTATAGCTATGTATATGTTTGTAATTTCAAATCATGTATTAAGTGGGAAAAATAAAAACTTAACTTAATAAAAAAATAAGAATGCTATAAATAGTAGCATTTATTTCGCTGGGTGTTATGACCCAGCGAATCTTAAATTTTAGCTGTCAGCAAGAATAAAGGGCCAAATAAAAAATAATAATTTAAAAGAACAAAAAAAAATTTACCAATTGGCTTTCTTTTTTTTTGACTTACTTAACTTTTAACTCTTGACTTAACTTTTAACTTATATAATTCTTAAGTAATAACAAAATCTTAATTTTATTAATAAAACATTATTAGATATTTATCTATTTTGATTAATTTCTTATAACAAACATTTAATAATAGAATAGCCGCTATAATATTTTAAAAAAAATAAACACCGCCTACAATTCAATCTAATTATAAGGTTTAGTGAAAGATGTTTATAAAATTATTCAAACAACTTTATATATTAATTTAGTGACTAATTATACAATTAAAATAATTTCCGCATTTTTATTTAACAAAAATCAGATTTTTGGTACAAGTTTTTCAATTTTATTTTTGGACGAGAAATTTTGCTCTTTTAAGTGACAGCTAGGAGTTAACGAAGATTCGTCAAATTTCTTGAGTAAAAAAATAAGTATCCATCCCAAAAAATAAGATTCAATGCCATTTATCGCATTCTTATTTTATTTATTAAGTTAAAAAGAAATTTAAAAAAAACTGTACCGAACTGATTTTTATTAAATAAAAAAGCGCAAATTATTTTAATGGTATAGTCAATAAATGAATATATAAATTTATTTGAATAATTGTATAAGCATCTTTCACTTATAAATGATAAAATTATTGAATTTATAAAACCTAACCTAAAAATTAGGCGAATTTGGTACAATTCATGCATGGTGTTTAGAAAACTTAATATTAAATATTAGTCGGGGCTATTCTTATATTAAATGTTTGTTATCTTAAATTAATTAAAATACCTAAAAATTTAATCATGTTTTATTCATGAAAGTTGTAAACCAAAATCGCGCTGGATCCAAAGCCACGCAATAACTATGATAATTTATATTAGCCGTATACTGAAAAATTAAAATTACAGTGACATCATTGCTGCGGTTTGGAAATTATTCTTTTATGCTACCCCTGTTAAACAACACCATAAATTCTTCATTTATTAATTAAAAAATATAAAAATTCAGTTAAAAGCAGCGGCTAAAAGTAACAGAAATTGACTCTTAATTAAAATATCCATGTGATCATCAATAAAGAATGTAAATAAATGAGCTGTCAAGCGTCACAAATTCGGAGGGTAAAAGAGAAAGCATATAAATTAACAGGGCCGTATTTAGAATTTTTTTTCGACAGAATGCTATGACGTTAGGAAGTTAAAATTAAAAAATCTATGTAAATTGAATTATATTTTTATTCATCCAGTACAACAAATCAGGAGAATACGATTATCGTCGTAGAGGAAAGACGTGTTTTTGTCTCTCCTTTAAATAAATTATTATTAATATTTTAATTCAAATCAGTTTAGGAATGTGTAGTGTGAGAGTGATGTGCTATTTTTGAGTGAGTTTTGTTCTTTAGAAGTTCACCTGTTAATACAGGTGAATTGAGACAGTTATTATGAAAATTACGTTCAACACATATACATTCAGAGAAGTATCTTTTTATTCCAATTTTCATTCTAATTATATAAAAGTTAATTATTTATTATTGTTATTATAACTATTTACATATATGTGAACGGTAATTTATAATCGTATACATAGAAACTGACATTTCAAGGGAATTCCCTTTGTATGTACTTAAGTACATAAAATATTGCTACCCGAGAAACCAAAATTTGAAATTACAACAGATCGAATTGTAACTTACCCAATAAGCGAAAATTTGTATACTCAAAACGGGTTGCCACCATATTGTGACAAAAATGACTTTTTGTGGAATAATATAAATTGATAAATATATAAAATGTTAATGAAAGGAGGAAATAGTTTTCTGCCACGGGAAATTTATCATTTGAACTGAAATATGTTGGATTGTGTTATCCATTTGGGTTTTTATTCAAATTTAATTACATTTTCATAACTTATTTTAATAATTTTCACTTACTTTAAACAATTCTATAAATTGAAATTTTGTCGAAAGGCCTGATTTAAAAAAATAAAGTTGTCGGCAAATATAATTCAATTTATTTTTATTATTATTTAAAATTTATTATTTATTTATTTTTTTTTACATACCGGAAGGTCAGGGAAGATTGTGATTGCAACATTCTTGATCAGGGGGTCTATTTAATTACTTACGCTTTGAGCATAAACTCAATACAATCAAATATGTTAACGATCCAAAGACTTTTTGCTATGGAATGTTGTTTTTCGACGATCTTTCTGGTTGAATTCAGGTTATTTTTTAGTGAAGTTGTGTGAATGTTAGATATAAATTAACCCTGCTTTTAGTTGGATGAATTTAAATATAGGTAGCTGAATGACAATACCGAATCTAAATTTTTTTTTATTTTCTTTTTTTTATTTTTTTATTTATTTTTTTTATTTTTTTTTTATTTTGACATTATTGACGGAATATTTAGGTTATCATATGTATGATAATACTGCCGTGTCATTACGAACGTGAAGTCCCTCGGTTAGATGGTGTTGGATGGGAAGATAGGGCAAAATAAGGTTACAAGCAGTATGTGATGTGAATTAAATAACCTAACCAATCTAGTAGGACTGATGCCGAATACATATGATGAATATTAGTATCCTTTACCTCAAACACAACTAACTTACCTTAATTAACTAACAAACTCTAATCTAGAGTGTGAATTTAATTGAGACTAACAGTCTAATATATTTAAGTAGTTAGAAAATGACTTTGCTGCGGTTCGCCCTAGTCGTTTCTGTGACTAACAACCTTTCCTAACTAACCTTATCTGTTAAGGATGCAGGCAGGGCCTGGGCCCGCATGATGCTGAAATATTATTCGCATTCAGATATAATTTGTTATTTGATTGTTGATATTTCAGGATTATGGTAACGTACCTAGGATCGCCGTTATGGCTGGCCTGTACGCCTCTATCATATCATATCATCATATCATTTTCGGAATAGACAGAATCATATGTTATTTAATTTCTTTATTCAATCTTCGAAAATAAACCAAAAGTGCTCTGCTTTAAAATATATAAACTACAAAATAGTATGTGCAATCGCGCATTAAATTATTTTTAATAAAAAAAATTTCTTCTCATGTACAAGAATTTAACAAATTTGTTTTTCTAAAATAATTTTGTTGACTTCATTCAATTTTTACATGTATATACGAAACGATAATACACGTGAACGCAATGTTTTCTCCATTAAAATATTTTTGCAATAAAATTAAAAAGGAATGGTTTGGATGGTTTTTTCGTTTTGGTTGCCATAAAAATTCTTTGTTTTATATTTTTATTTATAATTATGGCAACCAACTCAACAACAAAAAATTTCAGAAAAACAAAAATTATCGATGGTACGGGTCACACACGGAGGAAATAAAACGCTGTTGTAGTGAAATACAACCATTGACATGTTTCGAATAATGACTTCTTGTTTGACTTAGATAGTTCGAAATTTTCTTGAATTGTTTCAGACAATGATTTTGATGGAATTATTTGCTATATTTTTCATTAATATTCTCTTTAATCATGTTTTTAGTCATCGATAAATTACTAGTCTCTGTTTCAAAGTGCTTTTGATTTCTGTTTATCACTTATTACTTAAAGGATTTTTATATAACTATAAACGATCTTCTTCTAAAGCAAAGAGAACGATACGATAGAAACGTGAGACCGTGTTATGTAAAATGTAATCAAAAATTATAACTTCAATAATCATTTTATTATATCCGTCTTATTTTATTTCATTTCCTAAATCTTAATTTACTCAAACACAGCGATTGAAAGGTTTCATTTAAACTCATTCGAACATTATGTTTGTTTATTGTTGTACTGCACACAATTTTCTATTTCTGTTAGAAAATAAAATCAATAAATTCTTGTCAAATAAAAGTATTACTAGTACTACATATTATGTATATTCAACGGATATACACATATTGATATCACATTCAATGTATATACATGTTATGTGCCTTGGAAATACAAATATCTTATTTTGCTTCACTACATATAACTAACGACATAGAAATTGATAGCCATTTATATATTTCATGATTAAATATATCGCACACGCTGTGAGTTTTATTGCAACGAGTATAAGTTATAATTTTAAAATAAAAAAGATTAAATGTTGAGCGTCACATTTAAATTAGCATATTTTTTCAATTTACAGAAAAAAAAATCGTTTAGAATTGGTTCGGGTGTCTTCAGCAGTAATGGGAATAGAATTTTCGTATGCCGCTGAAACCGCGTTTGTATCGCCAACTCTATTAAAAATTGGTGTGGAACATAAGCACATGACACTAGTTTGGGCGCTGTCACCACTTGTTGGATTTTTTTTGACACCAATCCTAGGATCACTAAGTGATCGTTGCAGATTTGAAATGGGACGTAGACGACCGTTTATAATATTACTTTCAATTGGTGTTCTAATAGGTGAGTTAATGCGCTATTTTTTAACAAATGGATTTCGCACTCGAAATCTAATATGTGCAATAATTGAATAATAACTACTCTAGGTTAATTACCGCTTCATGTTATTTAAGAAATATGTATTATTAATTTGTATAGATTTTATTTTAAAAACGTTACTTTACCTAATATTAAGTGTGCAAGTAGAAACGCTATTTTTTCGGTCAAATTCAACTTTATTGAAAAGATAATTCTTACAAAGATTAATTATCGAAATATTCGCCATTACTATCTATGATCTTTTGCCATTTATCAGGTAGATGATGAATGCCTTCGCAATAGAAATTGGTGGTTTCGAAGCAAAATAGTCATCGAGCCATTTTTGTACATCTTCAACTTTCGTGACCCGCTGGTCTTTCTGTAAAACTTCCCAGCATAAGGAGAAGATGAGTTCCTGGGTTGATTTTGCAGTATGTGGAAGAGCGTTGTCATGCAGCAATATCGCCTTCAGCTTTCCTTTACCCGTAAATGGTCTTTTTTGTCCTTCAAAGCATCATTTAATTTATTCAATTTGGACTGGTAACGTTCAGCTGATCCTTTCCAATTCCTTCCCCCACCAGACTTTCTTGTTATGAATATTAATTTTTGCAACTGATGCTGATGGCTGGTACAAAATCCACTTTTCATCACCCGTAATGATTCTGTGCAAAAAATTTTTTCTTTTGTACCGAGAAAACAAATTCATGCAGATGTCAACTCTTCGGTTTTTATTTTCTTCGGTCAGTTTATGAGGAATTCATTTTTCTTCCTTCTGTATTTTTCCCATTGCATGCAATTGAAGTGATATTTCTTAGTGAGTAACTCCTAATTTTTCTGCTAGCTCTTTTGGAGTTTAACACGGATTTGCATCCAGTAAAACTTTAAGTTCTTCGTCTTCAAATTTTTTTACTGCACCTGAAAGACTTACAGAATATTCACTCAAAGTCGAATTAATCAATTCCATAGCTTGAGTAGAATTTTTTCATTGGAAAACAGAATAGAATGCAATTACGTAAATGTTGCTTATCGACATCCATATCTTAAAATGGATGTACACGGAACGACAGCTTGTAAATGACTGAAACTCATGTCATAAAAACAGCAACGACTAAGCTACACATAACCAAAATCGCGGGCGATTTGAATGCGTTCAAGTATATTTTAATGCAACCAATTTCAGAGCCGAGTTTCTACTTGCACACCTAATATATTTTTGTCGCAAGAAATTGTCATTGCAAAAATTTGACTATGCGAATTGCCCCCGAGAGTTGAAAGTAGTTACCTTACAATTTTATCACGTTTTCTTCGTGTACTTTGAATAAAGGTGAAATCACATCCCTCGGCGTATGGTCTCTTATGATCTTATGTAATAAAATTATTTCGTAATGAGATACACTTGGGACGTAGTTACTATAGCTGACAATTATATATTATTTGTCGCTTTCATATAATTACCTAATTTTAATTTTAAACAGGACTCCTTCTAGTCCCGAATGGAGAAGACATCGGATACGCGATGGGAGACCCTTATCCATTTGACAGCAATTTAAATATCAGTAACATAACTTCCCAGACGGTTGCGGGTCAGGCTCATCGATCGAGTGCAATAAAAGAAAAAGATGTACTCGAAAATAATGAACGAATTAATAGTCATCCGTGGGGAATATTTTTTACAATCCTGGGCACAGTTCTACTAGATTTCGATGCAGATGCATGTCAGAGTCCGTCTCGTGCCTATCTTCTGGACGTAACTTTACCCGAAGATCATGCATGCGGACTCTCTACATTTACCGTTATGGCTGGTCTCGGAGGATTTATGGGTTACTCACTTGGCGGAATAAATTGGGATGAAACTTCGATTGGTATAATGCTTGGAGGGCATGTTCGTGCTGTTTTTACATTAATCACGATAATTTTTATCGTATGTGTTTTATTTACGATTACAAGCTTTAATGAAATCCCCCTTAAATTTTTGGAAGCTTCAGCAGAAAATCCGCAAGAGTATTTGGAGACGGAGAGTATAGAAATAATTGAAAAGAAACCACCATTGCTTGTAACTTGTGCAGGTGAAATTAAACCGTCACAATCTACTACGCATCTCGCTAGTGAGAAGTGTGATATTTTACATGGATCATATGGAACATTAAATCATTTGACTACCACCGATGATATTATTGTGGTAAATATACTTTTAAATTACGTACTTAGGTAATTAATATAGCTGTCAGGTTTTATGATATTCACTGAATTTAAATAATAAATATGTTGAGTTGATATCTTGTATAATCAATGAACATTTCTGTGCTTTTCATTTCCAGTCGACCAAGCGTCGATATACCATGCCACCACTACCTACAAACCAAGAAGAATATACAGCTATTTCAGGTAATGATGTTTCTGAAACGATATTTGGCAAACAAAACCAACCAATTTCGGTTCCTCAACCCGAGGAGCACAATGCATCATTATCTCATTATCTCTTATCGATTATTTTTATGCCGAAATCATTGCGTTTAGTTTGCCTAACAAATTTATTTTGTTGGATGGCGCACGTCTGTTACTCACTCTATTTCACCGATTTTGTTGGCGAGGCGGTATTTAATGGAAATCCAAAGGCGAGAGAAGGTGCAGTTGAACATCGATTATACGAAGAAGGTGTCCGATTTGGATGCTGGGGAATGGCTATGTACTCTCTGTCTTGTGCCTGTTATTCGATGGTAATAGAGCGGCTTATTCATAAACTAGGGTATTTCTTGTATAATATACACCACTAACTACGGAAAATAAAATTTCTTAATTTTTTAGGGCTAAAAAGGTTTATGTTGGAGGACTTTTAGTATATTGCATAGGTATGGCTCTTATGGCACTAACAAAACATAAAATTGGTGTTATTTTATTCAGTTGGACAGCCGGAGTTATGTATTCTACTCTATTTACAATGCCCTACCTGTTGGTAGCGCATTACCATGCTCAAGGAACGGTAAGTAGATTGGACTTGATCAATGATTAACAAGTTTTTCATAATCGTACGTGATATTAATTTATTTAAGATTTTTTTCGGCTTTTCGGACAAAATATTATTTTTAATGGCATTCATACAATGTTTACGACTTTTTTAGTCATAGTAAACAGAGAGGCCATTTACTCACAATATATCTAGATATATAGTAGATATATTGTGAGTAAATGGCCTCTTTGCTTTCTATATCACTAAAAAAGTCGTAACATTGTATGAATGCGCTTAAAAATAATTTTTGTCCGAAAAAAATCTTAAATATGATCAATGATCTTATTATAGCTGCACATTATTAATTTCTTTACAGTTTGAAGTAAACGCAGCTGGAGACGCAAAGCTTGGTACTGAAGTTCGTGGACTTGGCACAGATGTGGCTATTGTCAGCAGTATGGTTTTCTTAGCACAATTTATACTATCAATGTGTATGGGATCGATTGTATCTTGGACAGAAACGACTACAGCCGTCGTTAGTGTAGCAAGTTTTCTTAGTTTTTGTGGTGCTATATCAGCCACGCAAATCATGTATTTAGACTTATAATTGTATGACACGTAAAAAGGTAGATAGATAACTAGGTAGTTAAAATAAGTTAGTTAAAATTACAAATACATTTATTGATGGATAAAATTGTTTAATATATACTGCAAACCAAAGAGAAATAAATATTATTGATTGTTGTGTTAAAAAGGTGTTTGGGCTTTCATGTATGTAGGTATGCACTTTAATTCTGCAGGTAAGTGCATTACTTGGCACCGTATGGTGCCTACTCCACAATTAATATAATATAATATGCTTACTTTACTCAGGACCTAATCATTTATGTCGACAGCTACCGAGAGTTGCATAGCGGAAAGAAGATTGTGCCATAATTTTGTTTATGATTTTAAATTATTTCGACATTTATCGAGAATATCTTTTTTAATAGATGGATAATCAGGATGCAGTTTTAAAACTTGTTGGCATACATCAATTGCGTCAGCATAGCGTTTCACTTTCATATAATTAAATGCCAGTTTATAGCCAATCATCGGTTTGGATTTACCACCGAATCGCCACGCAGCATCGAAGTGAATAGAGGCTGATCGATGAACTTGCTCTTTTTCCGAAATGTAACCGGACAGTTCATAAGCCTTAGCACATGACTTATTATGATGCAAAACCCTTTGTAAGAGTTCAGTGGCAATTTCATATTTTCCAACCTGAATGTAAACATCGGCAAGTAGTAACCAGCATCGTTCTAAGTTTTCAGCATCTTCGAACGTCCAAATAGCTTTCGAAACCCGTTTAAGTTGATTTTTTGCTCGTTGGGTTTGCTTCAATAAAACATAAGCGGACGACATGCCAAGTATTGGTCCAACATGGTCCTTGTATTCATTCTGCGTTGCAATGTTGGTAAAATCTTGCAAAGCGTTCTCAATGTTTGATTTCTGTCGCGTTGATAATAGCAAGAAATTTTCAAGCAATCGATGATTTAACGCCTCATTATCCAATCCTCCTGGTCGTGGTTTTAATTCTTTCAGAAGACGTTCCGCAGTTTTCAATGCCATACTTCGTGAATCACGATAGTCCGAATCCTCAAAAGAATCGACCGTCATTTCGGTGGGCAAATCACCATCCGGATTTAAACAAATTTCGATCATATTGAAAATTGATTGCTGTCCCCATTCAGTATCGCGGCGGGAATTATTAAAAAAACGCAAGGCTCCGTTTGGATTTCCACAATACCATTCAAATAACCCTTTACAGTAGTTTAACCCCGCTTCATTGTGAGGTTGGTTACACGATTCATTGGCACGTTGCATAAAAGCCACAGTCTCGGCCAAAGTTGCAGATCGTCGCATAACTTCAATCAGACGTGCCAGCGCAGTCCAATAGGTGGGTTGTGACAGCAACAGTTGAGAGAAATGATAGGCAGCATTATCGAAATCCATTCGTCGAAATGATAAATCAGCCATCATCACCGAGGCTGCCTCATTATTTGCATCCAACTGCAGAATTGTATTGCAAGTGTGTTGACATTGCTCCATGTTATTGACTTGCATGTAAAGACGCGCTAAAGCTGCCATAATACTTAATTCGTCCGGACTGCTTTTAAGTGCTTCCTTGTAATGTTGAATAGCCTGTTCATTATCGCGTAGGCTAACTGATTGTTCAGCCATTAACACGCATATTCTATGCAAATGCAAATTGGCGTTGTATCTTAGTTATAAAATCAATAGATTATTATTAATAATACTTACTTGGAAAGGCTCTTATTTTGCTCCTCAGTAGATCCAGTTTGTTCAATACTTATCCGTTTTTGAATCCGATATTGATTATCTCGAGCCTCTTTTAAAGTTGAAAGGGATTCACTTAAATGACCCGCCTTTTCACGGACTCTAGCCAAAAGTAGAAGCTGCTTAGTTCTAGCGTGAAGAAGTGTTAAATCCTCATTTTCTCTACAATCAAATAAAACAAATATTATTTCGAGATTATAATAATCCTCGTTAAACTTACTTCTTTGAAATTTCGATTTCATCCACGAGCGTTTGTTCGGCATTTGAAAATTGTTTTAATTTTAAATATAGTTCGGCCAGATCTAATTTAAGAGCAAAATTCCCCGAACTTGATGTTGCGTCTTTATAGTAATTGATTGCTTTTGCATACTGATGCGTTTTTACGTATGCTCGACCTAATTTGCTAGCCAATAACGGATCACTGGGATTTTGTTTCAATGCTTGCTTATAGGCGTCAATTGCTTGATCAGGCTCTTGAATTGACATGTAAGCATCACCAAGCATCAAATAACTTTCGGGACCAGGACAGTTTTCCACTAGTTCTTTAAAGCATTGTGCAAATCCTAGACGATCTTTCTTTTGTTGTAAATAAACATGTGCCATTTTGGTCTTTGCCTGAAGATAATACGGTTCGCCAGGTTCCACACTCTTTAACAGTTCTAAGCATTTGGGAACGTTTCCATGTTTTAACATTAGTTGTGCATTTGCTATAGTCAATCTGCCACCTTCTGAAGTAGTTGAAAATTCTTCAATAGCCGTCTGCATCCACTTTGATGCCTCCATTGGTTGTTCTGTTATCGTATATGCATCAATCATCTCCAAGTACAAGGTTACCTTATCAGATAGGGATAATTTTTCTGAATCATTCGAAATATTTTTTTTTGATGGCGATCTTAGTTTGGCAGTCAAGCCATCAGCATTATCAGATAAATTGAGAGCAGTTATAAAACTTTTAATCGCCGGATCATAATTTTGTTGGTTTTTCTGTACAATTCCAAACAAAAGGTGATACAACGCGTACTCGCGAACTTTAAAATTATGACTCAGACAAACTTCTAGACTTTGCAAAGCCCGCGGAAACTTTTTTGTTTGTATGTGGATTTGTGCAATCAATAGATGAGCGTCAGTGCATGCGGGATCAATATCCTGCAGAATTTTTTGTAACGTTAATGAAGAGGATGATGTTTCACCACTTAGAAATTGCACTTTTGCCAACTGATAAATTCCTTGTACCAATCCAGGGCATGCTTTGACCACTGCTTCCAATATATTCAAGCTATGCCTTAAAGAAATATGTAAATTTTCTTTGGTTAAACCAAGCGAATCCGCAGTTTGAATAGGTGAGTAATGTAATAGTTGATTTGTTATTTGCAACAAAAAATCAGGATCAAATTTTCTTAGATACTCAGGCCCAAAAGAAAGTGTTTTCAAATTACGAAATTGAATTTCACACGCTTCGGTTAATAATGACATTGCTTTGTCCGTATCGTTTATGATGATTTTCGATGAGATCAGCAGGAGCAGCGGAAGTTTGTTAGCTCCTTGAATTTCATTTAAAAATTCAACCTGTTGTTTCACTTGCTCTGTGGGCCCGGCTTCGATCAGCTGACAGATTGTAAGTCCACATAAAGCCAGAATCGAACTATCATCCAATTTTGTAGCGTTTCTAAAATATTTGGTCGCATCTCTGGTGCGGCCCAAAAATATGGAATGATATCCCAGCTCAGTCAGATATTCAGCATTGCCTGGGCTCAACAGGAGAGCTTTTTCAACAAACTTGAATGTTTCGAAATATATTTCAACATTTCGGCCGCATACTCGAGAAAAAAGTTGGCCAATCATTAAATAGAGCTCAGAGTTGTTCGATTCATATTTTTCAACCGCTTTGTGGAGACTTTGTAAAATCAGAGAGCCGGTTTTGTAATTCCCATCACGACAAATAGTGACAAGTGCTTTAATACGTAGCGCCTCAATATTAGTTGGTTCTAAATTTAAAATTCGATAAGATGTTTCAAGCGCATGCTCCCAATTCCAATTCGCAAGTTGAGTTTTCATTTTTTCCACAAGTGGGATGATTAATTCTGGATATCTAACCGAAAGCTTATTCAATACGGTTACGGCGGATTCGAAATCATTATTCAGTTGGTGGTATTTAACTTGTCCTAAATTAGCATCGATATTTCGTCCAAATGATAGTGCCTTCTCGAACAAGTCTAAAGTATTACGACTAATCCGGTTATTTACAGAAAGGTCAGCCCAGCCTTTCAAAACCATTGCATCACTGTGCTCTGAATTAAGCTTTAATGATTTATCAGCGTATTCCCGTGATTTTTCAATTTTTCCACTGTGAAATAGAAAGACGGCAGAATAATATGCCGAATTGCTTGTCAGCTTTTTTCTTTCCTCCTTCAGCTTAGCATCCAAATGAATCAGGGCCTCCTTATCAATTAAATTACACCTCTTGTGTGCATACATTAAAGCAATTACTGCAGCCATACCCAAATCACGTTCATTCTGCAATGGATTCAATTCTCGTATCCCTTCAGGAACCCGATTGCCCAAAACCAATGAAATTCCATTGTATAATCGAAATTCTGTTTCACCAGTAAACTTGGAAAGTGCCTCCAAACTACAATTTTGCATAGAATGGTAGAACTTCTCACGACCAAAATAATGAATAAGTGATTTATAATCATTCTCATCCATTTTTGAAAAATATTATTAACTTCTCCACATTAACTTTCCGAATTATTTGGAATTATATAAATATTTTTGCTTATCCTAGCAACCGAGTTGTAAACAATAAACAAACCGATATTGACATTTTGTTGTGCAGCAAATATTCAACACTTGTGTTGTTGAACGCAACGCGCAACACCTTGTACTGTGCATCCAGCCGAAACTTATACTAAATTCGTTCGAACTGTCAGATCAAAAAGATTTGATCGGATTCAGCTGTCAGATCAACATTTTTGACATTACAAATTTTTTTCACACAAAAATCTTGATCTAACAAATCGGCTAGATCAATTTTAAAAAATCTTGATTTTTTGTTAGATTTTTACGCATACATATATACAAAAGTAAACGTCAAAACATAACATCAAAACAAAGACCCCGCGCCATTTGTACAATTCAGTTTTAAATTAATAAATTTTAGATTAATTTTAATAAATTTATTAAAATTGTATGGATAATTTGTAATTTTGTGCGACGTATTTTCAAAATATCTTGTGTGTTTTTGCTTTTAATAGATTTATTAAAATTTTAAGGATAATTTGTAATTTTGTTTGTGCGACGTATTTTCAAAATATCTTGTGTACTAAAATGTTGTGTTAAATGTGCGAAATTATATAATTCCTTATGCTTTTAATTGAAAATTATTGATAAATAAATTAATTAAATTGAGAAATGGGAGACACTATATTGAACATTTTAATTCTGTGCTATATAATTTTTTATTATACCGATGCTAACAAGGTGAAATGATAAACCCGCCATTTATAATAAACAATTTTTTGTCTTTCTTTTCACAAATCTTACTACAAAAGTCGATCAAATTTCTTTCATATTCGTTTACATAAAAACCGGTCAAATTGTTGTTGTAAAACCAAACGAATTTGGTATTAGTTTCTTACCCCTTTACCTATAAAGTCGGTTTTATTGCGGCACAAAAAACAGTTTGCTACGAGTATCATGATATCCAGTGTGCCGCATAGGTCACGAATGAATGCGTTTCGTAGAAACTATCATTGCGTATATACTCGGCCAAGCCGAAGTTAAACACAAAAAATTCGATTTGTTTGTATACTATAAAACCAAAATCCACTTAAATATATGTCCTGCTAACTCCACACATATGAAACAAACAATAACTAAATAAAGATGTATTGGTAATTTTGTTTTCTATAGTATTTTTTTTTAAATAACTAAGCATAAATGTTTTGGTGCAGAAACTAACAAAAACTGAAAAAAGAAAATTAATTTACATTGCATTGTTAGTGTAACCAACACAATCTTCAGTAGTTATTTTTATACAGGTATCTCTCAATGAGAGTCAGAGCAGGACTTATATTTAAGTAGATTTTGTATAAAACATATAACTACAATTAACTATTAAGGCGTATTTCCTTAACAACGGTAAAACAACAATCCTATTGAATAAAGAAAGCACCGTGTGTTAACAATAAATCAAAACAAATTTGCTTTATTTAAATCATATGTTTCTTTATAATGCTTGCCATTATATCGTTCTCGCTACTCGTCCCCTAGCGTCATCTTCAGTTTTTCTACTGAAACTGTTTTAGAAAGAGAACAACAACAGTGGGGTTGTTATTGCACCATCATAGTTATTGCGGTTATTTGACTTTAGCATACAAAATTACAATATCCAAGTAAAAATAAAGATTTTATATGCGAGTCGAATATACAAAAATGTGCAAAATTGCATTTAACTTATTTGTGCTACATTTTTAAGGTTTGTCCCATGTTGTTGCAAATTTTTTGATACCAGTTTGCTTTATACTGGATGTTCCAAAATTAATCATCATATATGTGTTCACCCTATTTTTAAATAATCAAAAACATACTATAAATAGCAAATAGTATTTGATTTCTATATATAAATGATATCTAAACAGTGTCTACCGTTAAACCTCTGAAGTTTCACCAGTTCACGCACGTTCCAAAACACACACGGCCTGTGCTAGACAGCCTTTCTGTGAATTGCCAATCGCCAATCATCACTTCCGATGACCCATACTGCCCTAACAGTCACAACTAGTGGACCATTTGCAATTCTCAAGAGCCTTGGCCGGTATCTCCTCCAGATACTTTCCAATGTCCTAACCAACGGACTCCGATCCGATCCTATTTGGACCACTCCATAAGTCTCAATATGTTCTGCCGGTATTCAATATTCATTCATGTTATGATTTACTATCCCGCCCAAACGTAGCTGCCACAGTTGCTCTTGGTGTATGGTGTATATTTCTGGTATATTCGGCAATATTCCAGTAGCGGTAAAGGACACACCAAGCGTTGACAGCGAGAGGCGAATATAAATATGAATTGCTTTATTTATGTATTAAGATAGAAACGATAGTATAAACAATTATATACCAACTATTTATAAAAAAAACATTAAAAATTTTTGATTTTTAATAGAAAAATTGTAATTTTAAGAAATTGTTTCGAATGGAGCTACATCCGCCGCCGCGAAATGATTAAGCGGCCAAAAAAAATCGTCCATCGCCGCCGAACATAACCTAAAAATAATGATATTTCACTCATATTATTTACCAATATTTAAGATTAATAAAAAATGTGCAAAATTCTCAAATTATCTAAAACAGAAAAAAGGCCTCGCCGCTCTTGGTGTGAGTAAATGCCCAAAACTTTTATTTTTAAATTTTTTGTTTAAACTATAGAAATCCGATTATAACGAAACGTTTGCACTTTGCAGACCTTCCCCACTACATCCCTGTAGTTGCATTTATTTCCCATTAGAGGGCTAAGCGACCTGAGGGGCTCATTTAGCTCCCGCGAAGCCGTGTGTGTGTGTAAGTAACCCAGTAAAAAAAATTGATAACGTTGAAAGCAAGGTAATTTTAATCGTAACCCAGTAAACCATATTTTAATGTTTACATTGGTTCTCATCTGAATGCATAATATTCACAACGGGAAATTTTTGTGCCATGTAGTTGTATTTATGTATTATTTTCGTTTGTGCGTGAATGATTTTCACGTTTTCCGAGCGCTCAATCGGTTATCAACACCATTAATAATATTATTTGAGAGATTTTTAGCCGACAACAAAATAAAATTTCCAAATAATGCCAGCAAAATTAAGAAGTACAAAACAAACCAACGGCGCAACAAGTTACACTATTAAAAAGATTTGTACAATTCTGGAAGTAAGATTTAATCCGTTTAAAACATTTCTGTATCAAAAATGAAACAAGAATTATAAAATAAGTATGTTTGCTATTGCAAATCATTCTACTGCCATTTATTACCAAAGTGTTGACATAACATACAAATGTTTGGTTTTAAAATATAAACAAATTGCTGGGTTTATTACAGGGTTGAAAATTTCCCTTTAGAATTTCGGGAAATTTTTGGTTTCATTTTGTAAATGCAAAAATAAAAGTTGTATGCTCGACTACTTTTGATTGCAATTCGCTTTGTAATTTTTTTATGTATGTGTATAAAAAACCGGTACGGAATTATTTTGAATGTGTACGATTAGAATTTACTTAAATATAAGTTCTGCTCTAACTCTCATTGACAGACACCTATATAAAAATAACTACCGAAGATTGTGTTGGTTACACTAAAAAGCCAATGTAAATTTGATTTTTTTTTCATTTTTTTTTGTTTTTGCACCAACCCATTTATACTTAGTTATTTCAAAAAAATTTACTATAGACAAAAAATTACCAACCATCGTTAGTTAGTTATTGTTTATTTCATATGTGTGGAGTTAGCAGGACTTATATTTAAGTAGATTCTGGTACGATCAAAGAAATCGATTTCAAAGCAATATCAGATGAGAACGCACAGAATATGCATTATGTTTCTACGTTTTTCAATCGTAACCCAATTAACCATGTAAAAACGTTAAAATCAATAATAACGTTATAGAAACGTAACACTTTTAACCATTGAATAACATTGAAATAAAAACAATTTATAACTACATTTAGATAGCGTTTAATAAACATTTTTAATCACAACATTGACACACAAATTAGAATTATTTTTAATGTTTTGTTTGACTTAAATTTATTAAAGACCTCTAGTAATTAAAGTAGTAAATAAGTAATTCGAATGTATATAAGAGTTTAATTACTGTTTAATCACGTGTATATAATTTGTATATAAGTTAAATATAAACTTATATAAATACTTTTAATTGTTTAATTCTGTTATTAAAAATAAGTAAAATTAAAAATTGCAATAAAAATAAAAATATTGCATAGTAAAGCACCAATGCTTTCCATGCTTAAAAAGCTTCTAAGTTAAACAAAAATTTCTAAAACCAAAAATTTGCCGTGATAAAAAATAATAGTTCAATTGGAAAACAACCCGCCACGTCAAGAAGGAAAACCAATCAAGGAAATTGCTTGCTTGTTTTATCATCTTTATCTACGATATTAATTTAGAATATACATCAATTTATTTAAGATATTGTATCATTGCCGTTTTACGTATTTGCTGTTTATACTTTTATAATAGTGCACATTTACAAGGCATGCCTGTCCAAATTCATTTAGCTTAGCAAGGATTTTAGTGACGAGCAGTTAGCCCAATATAAATAGGATGGATCCCCCATAAAAAAAAACTCTTATTTAGTCAGGACTATAACTAAATAAAATTAATTGATTATATTTGAATAATTTTTCTTCATTTCGGAGGTTTGGAAGGGAGAATTACTTAAAGATTATAAGTGATTAGATAAAATCATTAAGGGCACAAATGTACACCGCCCGAATGACGAGATTCAAACAGCAAAAGAGGAATAATCAATCATCAAAAATAGTTTATATTTTAAAATTATTTATTTGAATCCTTTATTTTTACAATGAAATATTAATAATATAATCTGAGCTTTATTTAAAAAATTATTAATCTAGACATTTTTATAAGAAATACAATTTTTCGATACGTTTAAATTGCGATTTTATTTAAATTAATATGACCTATTAATTTTCAGTTTTAATTGTATGAATGTGTAAGTTGTTTTTGTATTTTAAGTTACCAATAATTAAATGTTAAATTTGTAACAATAACTAAATATTAATAATTAATAATTTTTAAACATTGTATAATTAACGTTAATTATACATAAGAAATTATCAATTATTAAACGTTTACTTACACGTAACATCCTTAGCACATCGTTCTTAAAAAATAAATTATTTGAGAACGAACGTAAACGTTTAGTAATCACGTTATTTACACTTAACTTAAACGTATTTTTGTTTACTGGGAAGGGGAGTCATATATCTATTCTGTACCTAAATTTTATAAATGTAATGTATTCAGTTAAAGAATACACTGATCCATTACAATGTAAAATTTATGATTTTGGCTATACAACAAACTTAATTTGTATACATATTAATTTGCAATTGTTGAATTTTGTTGGATAAAGTTCTGTATCAAATCGTTCAATGAAGTTGAATCCGATGCATTCTGAGACCCTGTATGGAACATATCAATTATATCCTTTGGTATGCCATAATTGTTTCGAGAATTTGGTTGAATTCCAATGTCACAGCTTAGATAACGGAACTCCGGATCATCATCACAATTATCTAACTCATTCTCTAAATAATCCCATTCAAAGCCCAAAGAACTTACTTTGGTTTTGTCGAATGGAGCAAAATCGATAAGAATAACGCTATCCTTGCTTTGCCGTACTACATCAAAACAATCTATTGGAATAACAAAAAATAACATTTTTTAATGACAATTTAACAGTTCCAGAAACTTATACTTACAGTCTTTGAGTGGAAATGTATATTTAATTTTTTCTTTAAAAATACACACAATATCATTAACAATGTCATTCCTTTGGTCTCCAATAAATTCATGATATTGTGGCCAGTCACGTGGGGAAATTGCAATAAGGGAGTTGTTTTTAACAAAACACCGAAATTCGGTACCGGGATGAAAATCAATCCATTTCTTTATTACGATTTCATAGCCATCACAATCTGGATCGTTTAGATCATCTTTACATATACTTGATGCTTTGATTAGTTGATAAAAGTCTAGCAAATCCTTTACTTTTAACGAATTTCCCGTATTGATCCAAGCCGCATCTACGGGACAATGCCAATTCGTTTTAATAAACACATTATGATCAAAATAATTTAGTGCTGCCGCTATAGCACCGCTGAATTCGGGAAATTCTGGTTCTTCAATTGTTTCGGTATCATCATCATCGAATTCCGAGGAACTTCCTCTCGTTTCATATTTCATGTGGACGCATTCTTTGGGCACAATAATCAGCTCATTACGAAAGTATTCCAAAACATTAGCGGGTATGCTAATTATTCTTGCTTCAACCGTTATTTTCTCATATAATTTATACCACTTCGAAAAACAACACACGTTATTCACGTTTAAATTTTTAGTTAACATGTTGTGGTTTTATAATTCTTTAACAAAAACGTCAAAACTATTCATGTACGTCCACCGAGATATATACTAATGCGAAATTCTTTGGTAATGCTATGAGAAATTCTTTGGTAATGTTAGAATAAAAAATTACCCGGATCAGCTGTCAGGGTGAAAAAACTTTAGATGAGTTGTCAGCATAGAATTATATACTATAGAATGAAGGTAAATGTTTTTCCCATATAAAATTTGCTATTTCATGTGTCACAAGCCAGAGCAGGATGATTATATAAAAAATGCATATGGCGGTCTCATATGTCAAAGAAAAAACCAGTTTTTGTTTTTGTTTAAAGTGACGCGTTAAATTTTGTGCTCTTAAAAAATCTTGAAAATATTAATTAAAATAATTAAAATATTATTAAAATAGTTAGTGGATTGTGTGTAGTGCATCATTTTAGTAATAAAAATTAGAAACGTTTAATAAAATGAAGTGTCTCGTGAAAAACTGCTAATAACGCCTAATAAATTACAAGAAGGAATTTCGTACCATCAGTAAGTGTTTATATAAAATAAAATGTAAATTAAGTTAAAAAGAAAGTGATTTGTGGTAAAATTATCCTTAATTTAAGTTACAAATCTCCAAAAAATAAGAAAATAATTTTGGTTGTTGGCATGGGTTGTTTCTTTTTGTAAACATGTTTTATTACCAGTGCCGCATTTTTCGTATTACTATGGTTAGAAAAGATGGTGTTGATTGTTTTATGTTTGTTTTGAATAGCAGAATTATTAGTTTTTACAGAAAAAAGGGCTTAATGTAAGGAATTAAACAAGGCAATGGTTGAACTCAATAGGCTTCGATGTGGAAGATGTAAAAGTTAAAAATGAGTAAAAATTCAATTATTTGCTCGTTACATTTTGAAAATAATTATTTTATGTCGCAGACAAAAGAGAATCGGTAAATATATTTAAGAAACGAGTCATTCCCTTG
The DNA here is from genome assembly GCA_963691935.1 of Nephrotoma guestfalica. Classification (NCBI taxonomy): domain Eukaryota; kingdom Metazoa; phylum Arthropoda; class Insecta; order Diptera; family Tipulidae; genus Nephrotoma; species Nephrotoma guestfalica. Next base: position 235,024,983 of record OY829913.1, on the reverse strand, counting down.
TTGGTAAACGAGCTAACGGCTAAATTTGACGCCAAAGAAAATAATATTATGTTTAACACACAGGTTTAAATCTACAATATATTTTATTTAAGGAAAAAACAATTGATTTGTTGTACTGGATGAATACAAATATAGTTCAATTTACATAGATTTTTTAATTTTAACTTCCTAACATCATTGCATTCGGTCGAAATAAATGCTAAATACGACCCTGTTAATTTATATGCTTTCTCTTTTATCCTCCGAATTTGTGACGCTTGATAGTTGCTTACATTCATTCTATATAACCTATTTCTATGTATGCTGGCGAGATAACTTATTTTCTGTCTCTTTCTTCCATACAAATTTATTGTCAGTTTGGATTTTGACAGGATATTTCTGTGGTATTAAACAAAAACAGGATATCTGCAGTTAATCAGTTCTTCAATTTATTCCACCATTTACTCTAAAATTTAAAGCTTCATTTGATAACCTAACCCATTTTCCGAAATTTTCATTGTTTTCCGAGAAAAATTTGATCAAAATTGGTTATGTTAGGGTTACACAATAAATCGTTCCATAAAAACAGGTTATATTGATAACCAGTGTAACTTTAAAATTCAGAACGGTAAAAATTTGTAAACAATTAGTTAACTCAACATATATAATTTTACACACCTAAGAATGTGATAAATAAAATATCGAATAAAAGCCTATCTGCAGTGGAATTATTTTTTTAACAAATTTATTTTATTTTCCAAAATTTAGGATTCAAATTCCTCAAATGGAATAAAATTCATCATTTAATAAAATAAAAAACCTCGAATTCCAAAGAAATTTGTTTGGTAAAAATGGGTTATATGTAGTTAACAAAATCTAATTGTTGCCATTTTGTTTGATTAAAACTGGACAACTGCATATAGCACGTTTATGGAAAATCATAATTTCAATGACAAAACAGGATGTCTTCTAATTAATCCAATTTAAGCTTTAATATACATATATATTTATATATAAATAATCAGTAATACTTATTAACGATTATTATTATTAATCGGTTTAACAAAAATATTCAACTCTATATGTAAAATATTAAAAAAAATCATAACCATAAATTTAAATGCAATTTCCCAACATTTGAGATTTTGCAGATATCCTGTTTTTGTTTAATTCCACAGATTTGTGATATACATATCCCTCTAAACAAGGAGAACCGTTTACGAACCATAAACGAAGACTACACTTCACACAATAGTTCGCAAACGAATCGATTTTGCAGTTCAAAAACGAACCATTTACGGTTCCTATCCCAAGATAATTAGACTTTTTAGCGAGGTGTTCGTTCGCATAATGTTCACTTTTAACGTTACATTAACGAATCGATTTTCGTGAAATGTATTTACGTATCACTTACTGTATTTAGTGATTCGCAAACGTAAGACTTTTGCGAATCACTAACGCAACACTTTTGCGAATAACTTACGAAGAGCTCTTTTAAATTGCAAACCAATGTTGTAAATAAAAACGCAAAATTAAATTTAAAATAATTATATGTATTTTAAGATTTTAAATTTCAATTCATATTTTTTTACATATTATGCCTTAAATATATAATTTATCAAAATCAATATCACGATTTGAATTTTCTAAATATCACATTTTGATTTACATCATTAAACGCTTGACGTTAAAACATTAAAAATAAAAAATTAATTCGTTACAAAAATATAGTTAATAAAATTCAATATAAGTAGATACAGTACTTCTATATCCATAAATAACAAATTCATTCAAAATTATCTAAAACCTAAGCAAGCTAAGTAGAAAAAATTCAAAATACATAAACAAAAATCTTTAATGAACGTCTAATATTAAAGCATTTAGTAGAAATTAATTAAACCTTAAACTTTAAATTTTCTAAAAAGTATAATAAATTTACGTAATATTTTTATTATTCTTTTTCTTCACCCGATCTTTTATTTGGATCGTTGGTACTGCATTAGATAAGTCAACCGAATGACTATTTGTCATTTTCAATAAACTTTCAGCGCATATTTGATTTATTTCTCTATTTATTTCGTAGTACCAAGTTTCTCCATCTTTAACTGTTTATTTTTAATAAATTAAATATTATTAAACACTTACTTTCATTTACTTAAAAAATTAACACAAATACACAAAACACAATATGGCGTCTTCGACTGAGACAGGGACGAGGGACATTAAATGATTTTTTGGGATTTTTTTGTTTTGTCGTATTAATTGGTAAAGCAACAACAAAAATAGAATCGGTTATGGTTCGTATTTGTACCGTATTTTCCGAATTCGCATATTTGTTTAGAGGGTTGTTAAGAAAGAAAGTTGCTTTGGAGTGGAATGACGATTGTGAAAATGTTTTCAATACACGTATTGATAAAAGCTATTCAATACACGTATTGATAGTAGCTATATTAGAATACAATTCACTATAAACTGCAAAAATTTAAATATTTCGATTATCCGAGAATATTGGTATCATACAACTAGCCTCAATTCTGTAGTACAGAATTCAAATGCCATTGTAGACAAAGAGGAATAAAGAGGTTGAGCAGTCCACCGTATCGGCCAGAAAGTAATGGAATAGACCGACCCGCTTCAACACAAATGCGCCATGAGACATATGTGACAGCGGATATGCATCTTCGGACTTGTTCCGCATGCGTTTGATCTATTAAAACCTAGATTTCAGTCGCAAGAAAACAGAAAGAAAATGGAATTAAAGAATTGCAGTAAATATGTTTAAGAAGAATATTATATAATATTTAGGATTAATTATGTATTACTGTGTATAGTTTATGTATGTTTACAATTAATTAATTGCAGTAGGAGCAGAGAAAACGAAATGTGTTTGTGACAGAAGGTAGAATACAATTAAGTGTAAGACAATAGTCACTGGTCAGTCGTAAAAGGAATTTGAAATAAAAAAATAATGGATAAAAAATACTTCGTATTAAATAAATTATATAAAAAAATAGATTAGTATAGTGGTATCGGGGTCGCGTGCGTTAGAGATAATGCGACAATAAGTTCGGCATCAACCGTTGCTTGGGTTAGCACAATTTGGGTGACCGTGGGAACAGCATAAAAGTAATTGTAAAATAGAAAGGAAACGAGATTGTACATCGTGACATTCTAGTGTATGCATCCAGCGGCAGTATGCTCATTTCGGCAACATTACAGACAGAAGGAAACATAATAACTTAAATAACTACTAGCATGTCTTCCGACAGACCACACACGAATGTGTTCGCTAGGTGTGTTGACGTTACTTGACGTGCGTCAAGTTTTGACATCACCTGCTAACAAGAATTTCCGATATAAAGTGACAAAATTTCTTATAAATGAAACGATAAGGTTTTTAACAAGGTTGCAACAAGCATTTTTCCGTTGGAAAACATTTTCCGCGATATTGAAATTCCGGCGTTAAAGGGTTTTGATTGTATCATTTAAAGAGTGTTCTATCTGCTAGTTTTTTTTATTTTAAAAAAAAACATAATACGTACATGCATGTGTTGGAGTCAAAATTATTTATTGAAAATGAAAGTTGGATCTATGCCATTTATGTATGGAATGCAACATCGTTCAAACAGCAAAATTTGTATAGCTTTTTCCAATAAAAGCAGTTCAATGGCCTTAATTTCAGCTCGAATGTTGTTCTTAAGGTCTTGAATGGTTTGTGGATCATTGCTATACACTTTTCAGTCAGAATTAATTGAAATTATGCGATCGTCGAACTTGGTTGCCAATAAGTGTTTCACGATTTGTGTGACATGTGGCACCGTCTTGTTGAAACTAGAGATCATCTAAATTAATTTCATTAAATTTTTCTCAGAAAAATTGGTTAACGACACGGTTAATAGTTGTGAAGTGTCATCGACGCCTCAAAGTGATGCTTGGCTCTTCACGAACATTTTGACTTACAACTGGTATTGTTTCACGAGTGCGGACTGGATGATAGTGTTGATATGCTCTACGAACTGCAACTGATCCAGTTTCTTCAAAACATTCAACAATTTTGCGTCTTACAGGCTCCGTAGATCGTCCATGTTGATCAAAATCACAAAGTTTTTTTTACAGAACGACCATTTTCGTAATAAGCTTGGATAACCAAAACGCGTTGTTATGTTATAGACGAACATATATGACTAAAAATGACCTAGTTTTCATTTGTCAAAAAAATGTCGGGTTGCCACTGCACAATAAATATTTGCTTCACCAACAGATGAAACACCCTTTACATACTCTCTTTACCGTTATAATCCAGTACGCTCTAATAAGCCGCAGCTTCTACGACCTGTAGGTTTTTGAAAAACCTTTTGGCGCCCTTTATTAAGCCGAACGTATTTAATAAGCCGCATCATCTAATAAGCCGCGCTCTTTAATAAACTTATTTTATAAAGATCCTTTCAAATTTTTAAATAAAATTATTTGGTTCTTTAAATGTTTTTATTTTTATTAAGCTGCACCTTTTAGCAAGGCCGCATTCTTTTAATAAGCCGAAATTTATTTCAAACGACGTTTTTGAAACTAGTAAGCTGCTTATTAGTTGATCTGCAAAACGGCAGTCACGGATATATGTGCTGAATGGGGCAATGCGGCAAATCTTATCACTCAATAAATATGTGGAACTGTTGCTCATACTCTATATGTTAGTACCTTTATTACCCCCCCCCCCCCCTCTTCTACACCGGTATAGAGAAGTTCTCATATACTGTTTACATTGAAGGTTCAACCTAGGTCAATATAAACAGCAAGAGTTAAGTTGTAGTTAACTCTACTCAATCCAAAAAATTTCGTAGGTCGAGTTAACTCTATTTAAAAAATTCCAATATAAACGGGGTCGAGTAGAAAAACAACAACAAAAATACACAAAACGAAATTATTAATTTTAATTTTTTTGTACGAGCTATGGTATCTAAATACGAAAGCATGTTTTGGTGGTTTTCCGGTTTTAATTTACTAAAGTTTTCCCTAAACTTAATTGCATTCATCTGGTCATTTTTAACTTTGTTTGGACTCCAAAGATAACTCTCCAATATAAACACCAAAAAGTTAACTGCAAGTTAACCTGAAGATAACTATAACTTGACTCGACTGGCAATGTAAACCATAGATTTGAGACAACAAACATAAACTAAATATTAAAAGCGAGTAGGAAGGAAGTCGAAGTAGAACAATTACGATTTTACAACATAGTAATGAATTTGAAATGAAACTCTACACTTTTTCTAATACCCAAATGACTATTTGAATCTGAAATCTTTATAAACACATATAATTAATTACACCACAATGAATGAACTGATTTGAATAATAAACGAAAAACATTTCAATTAAACCAGGCGACCAGGAATTTTAATATGAGCTAATTTACTTTCGTCGTTCGAGTGGAATGTTAACGTTACGGAATTTTTTATCATTAGAGGGAAAACATGTTTTGCTGGAAGTATTCAGCTAATCAGCTATCGAAAGATATCTTTTTTATAGTGGGTCGTAGGAAAAATAATTTACCGACAAAAATAATAAAAACGTATGCATTTTTTTTTGGTAAACAACCAGTTTATTCATAGGTCTATGTAATTTTTTCCCAAAATTTATTAAACAAGTACAATTTATTCTCAATAAAAATTTACTTTTGATATTTCGTTTTGATATACATACGTACCTTAACGAGAAATGTGTATTATTTTAAAGTACTAATAAAAATTAATCCTGTTATGATTGTCGTTCCAGCGTAAATATCATAGACGTGTTCCGGTAAACTGAATTATTCTAATCGACTGAATTCAGTAGCGCATTCATTTCTCTTCACTTCAGATAAAAGTTGAGTAACTAAATTATATGAATGACAATTTTAGTTGTATATCTATTCATTTAATCGTTATTGATTTTACTAATTTTATTTGTGTTTTATGTAGAGTGGAACGGTTTTTGCGAAAAAATATGATGTCGGAAACGAATGCTTAGTTACTCAATTATGTGAATAGTTACCAATTCACATAAGAAAAATTGATATTCAGATAATTCAGTGCAACCGCAAAATGTTGATCATCTCAGTCTTTTCTCTTAGCGGTATGACTAGCTATCTCTCTCTGTTGGGATATTCCTATAACTTTTCTGGCTTAATTCGGAAATTTTATTTTTAAATATTGGCATTTCAAATGCGTTTTAAACTATGCCATTTGCATGCAATATTTACTGTACAATATTTAATGTAAATATTAACTGGAATACGATTAATTGGAAATGTTGACCTGCGAGAACGCGTCAAACATGAAAAAATACTTTGCTTTTCGGAGTCCAAGTTGGCTAAGTTTTCCGATCAGAACGAAATATTGCACAGCAAATATTTCACGCAAAATAGTGTAGAGCACGTTTTCGAAATGTATCTTGCTAATATTATTTCAGAACACATAAACTATTTGTTAGGAGTGAAGTTGACCAACAATATAGAGTATGCAATAAGTGAACAAACATATTTAAATGACGCTCACGCCGACTCGGCAGCACCGTGCTATAGCCATTATGATTGTTATCTTTTAACTCAAAGTTAAAACCCATTGGTTTACTAAATTATTCTGGTTAATAGCCAGTCGTATGAGTCGATTGAATCCAGCAGGAGCCCTATTCCTGAAAACAATACGAAAACGAAAATACAAGATTCATATTTGAATTGAATCATATTCGTGCGATTCTTATTTAAAATTGTATAGGCTTGCACTTTCGTTTTCGTATCGTATTCAGGAATTGCCCCACAGAATAACACGATACTTCATATCGTAGAAACATGGAAAGATTGAGCATACTTACTATTTTTATGCTGTATCGCCAATATGATTGCACAGAGACGGAATAATTTTGAAATTGTTAAAAAATTCAAAAAGGCCAAACAACTATTAAAACCACAACCACGATATATTTATATAAACACATACTATGTATCAGCAGTGCTGTATAATAGATTAAACAAACTGATACCTTCCTCTTATTCTATTTTGTCATACCTTAATTTTAGCACCATTCTCCTCACAAATCTCACAAAAAATCACTTGAATTTTTTTTAATTCAAGTAAACTAATTTTAATTACATTTCGTGCACACAAAAAAATTCGGCACTCTGTTTCATTCTATACAAAATATCACAATGGCTAATTTTACAAAAATATTCACAATAATAAATTCATTTAAATTTGATCCGGCCGTTACAAATTACTAAAGGGTCGTTTTGGTTTTCTTGGCGTCAAAAGAAAAACGGCATTATCGCACAAAGTTGAATCGATTTTTGATCGTCTCGACAATCATAAAAAGGGTTAATTATCGAATTTATTATTATCACTTAAATTACTTGGCTAAATCTTAAATAGCTAATTAATTTTAATTAAAATAATTAGACGGACATTTATTTTACTTTATAATAAAGATTGTATGTATATCAAAATAGATTTACATATAATTAATAATATATTTGTTTATTTAGAATATTATAATCTAGATTTATATTGTGTATTATAAAATTAAACATACAATTTTAGAAAAGTAAATTTTATTTCGTAAATTTTTAATTATTTATATTTTTGTAGTGAATAACCATTCAATGTGAAATGATGTCAACTTTTACCCTCTAAATGCTTCGGAGCATCAGCATACGTAAATTTTAATTTAAATGCTTCAGCAACTAAAATACCAATATGAGAATCCTCCCAATTTTGAGTTGGAAGATTTTGAAGCAGCAGCATCAGACCCTGAAATGTAAAAATACATCTTATACAGTATCGTCAAAATATTATGTTAAAACAAAAGCGATTCATTCATCTAAATATAATACCTATATTACTCATTTGCTGCAAAAGTGACAATCCAAAATATTTTTTCAGTAGAGCAATTTGAAAATATCACTTAAAATTGTTTGTAAAAACGGCGTTTTCAAAAGTAAATACAAATACATGCTGATCAGCGAAATATCTTTTTTGAGACAGCCTAACGCTAGAATCAGGGTATTAATATCATATATCGCTCATTTGCTGTAACAGTAACACAACTCCAAATTCACTCATTTCTAAGATATTCGAATCAAAAAATTCCCAATACAATTCCATAAAAAATGACTCAGTTCGCGAAAGAAATTATCATTTTAAGATATTGGAAACTATTCTAATAAAATTAGCAAAATATTAAAGAATTATAAAAATTAAGATCCGTTTGAGGATATAGGAATAGAAAAACATTTATTTTACTAATCAGAATGTATTTATATTTACTTTTGAAAGATGTCGTTTTTACAAACAATTTTGAATAATAATTTCAAATCGCTCTACTGAAAAATTGAATATTATGGATTGTGTCACTCTTACAGCATATTGAGCGATTTGCCTAATACCTTTAATAAAGGCACTGTTTTTTAAGAAACAAGGACATTTTTGGTTAAATCTTAACCCGTTTAAACACTGGCAGAATAAAAATCTCTAAATCGCGTTAACCAAAAAATTTATTTGTGTTCTATGGTTTGATCAAACTACAGCCAATCAAAGGAGATTTTTCATTTGAACTAAAAAACAACATTTTCAAACTAACAAAATTTATTTCTGATAGATCCAATGTCAATGTCATGTTGCTACTTTATTAATAAATTATGTATACGATTTGTTAATTATTGACACATACATACGTCATCTGTAGAAAGGATTTGTTAATTTATTAATCTGCGTTCTTAGGGCTACGCATAGGATTTCAAAATTTCATCATATGTATCTATCGTCCTCAGTCGTAAACGACTGGAAAAATTAATCAATGAGATCTAGGGGTCAAATCATAATATGCTGTATAAAGCTGCTGTACTACACTCAATCCTACACCATCTAAACCGCTGGATACATGTACGTAAAGATTTGACAGCGTGTTTATACATATGATGACCTACCAATTCTTAGTCCATCGTCGATTATTAAATTTGAATTCGGTATTGTTATACTACTGTGGGCAAACAGTAGTAAGACTTTTTAATTTAAATTTCGCGCGGAAAACCATGCGTCGAAATATTTTTTTTTCTATGTTGGGATGACTGTCAGTGACATCTGTGCCAAATGTCACATCAAAATAATCATTAATGTTTAGTATACGCTTGTCTTTCTGAAGTACAAAAAGTGCATTCGGCGATTTTTACAATGAGTGAAATTATTCAACAAAGAAGTTCCATTAAATTTTGTGTGCGGAATCAATTTTGTGGTGCCGAAACGTTCAGAATGTTGCAAAAGGCCTTCGGTGATAATTGTATGTCGCGAGCAAGTGTTTTTGATTGGTACAAACTGTTCAAAGAGGGCCGAGAACGTGTTGACGACGAACGACGTCTAGGACGGCCATCAACATCAACTGCTCGAGAATCGACAATTAACAGCCAGAGACCTTACTGGCATCGTTGAAATATCGGAAGGATCAGTGAAAACCATTTTGAAAGATCATTTGGGCGATTGGTTCCAAACTCACTCAATTTTTTGGAAAAACAGCGTCGCGTTGACGTCTGTGGAACAATGTTTTCCGACTACCAGGATGTCATGAAACATATTATAACTGACGCTGAGTCTTGGATCTATGCTTACGACCCGGAAATATGCGATCAATCGGCCGAATATCGTGCCAAAGGTGAGCCGAAGCCGAAAAAACCACGTCAAAGAAAGTCAAAAATCAACGTGATGTTGACAGTTTTCTTCGATTATCGACGTGTGGTGCACTCCGAATTCCTTCCGACCGGCCAAACTTTCAATAAGGAATACTATTTGAGTGTTATGCGTGGTTTGCGCGAAGCTATTCGTAAAAAGAGACCGAAATTATGGGTCGATAACTCTTGGTTGTTGCACCACGATAATGCACCTTCCATACTGCATTGGTTTTACGCGATTTTTTCGCCAAAAATTCCACCCATATCGTTCCTCCGTGTGACTTCTGGCTGTTCAGCAAACTCAAACGATCGCTCCGGGGAAACGTTTTGAGTCAATTGAAGACATTAAACGTGAATCGCTACGCGCATTGGAGGCTATTCCAGAAATTGACTTTAACAACTGTTTCGAGGATTGGGAAACACGTTTGCACAAGTGTATTGAGGCCAGGGGGGATTACTTTGAGGGGAACGAAATAGATTTGGAGAAATAAATAAAGAATTTTAAAATTATAATAAAGAATAATAAAATCACTCGGTTACAGAATCCAACATTCATGACAGCTAAATAACAGAAAATAAACACACTAGAATCTAATTAGAAAGAACATCGTATACAACATTATTTTGCAAAAGGCCTTTAGAAGTTTATTTAATTGATAACAATGCGAGTTGCAAATAAATAGACCGTTTGATCAAAAATGTTCTAATTACAATTTTCCCTTGAACTATCGTGTATTTGTAAAATAGTAGTATGTAATATAATAATATATAACAAATATAAATAAATAAATAAATATAAATTAAATTAAATTATCAAACGCCTTTTATTATTTATGTTAACGCGTTACGTAGTTTAAGACTTTTAACTATTTTCAATGTAAGCGGCTCATATCGAAGGAAAGTTCACCATTCCTGTTTTTACGGTAGTTATACTTACGAGTATACCTAGTTCATTATTGTTGAATTACAAAAAATTGAATACACTTTAAAGAAAGAATGTACAACAAAAAAATGAATGTATTCAATATACTATTGAAATTTTATTGATTTAATTTGCATAGTAATTTAAAAAAATGGGTTTAATTTTAGAATATAATAAAATACTCTTATTTTATGGGAAATTTAATTTCGTTAACTTTCCAAAATAGTTTACGTTATTTTAAACTAAATCAATATAAATTTATAACGTTTAGCTAATTATATCATTTCCTGGTGTAAAGTTTAACATTACTTAGCGCGCACTAAGTTTGTATTGCAAAACCTCTCTTACAGTGTATCGCGTATCTTTGACAGTTCCGCGCAACTGGCGCATCGAGTTTGTTTATAAAATAAAGTAAATTTCACACTAAGTGTGTGTTTTAATTGGTTTAAATGCCGCTAAAAAAGTAAAGTTAAAAATGTATTCGTGGTAAATTGTTTTTAACGTTATAACTTTTTATCTATTTCAATTGGTTAAAATTTTTTGGCAATTGTATGGTTGCTTATTTAACGTAATTATGAACGTATAAAAGATAAAAAATGGAAAATAACTAAAATATATCTTTCAATTACGGTCAGTTTATACTAAACATTACGATAATTATCAAATTTTGTAAATGGCAAACTTCTATTTACAAACAACTATTATGTGTCAGGCAAATGGTGCCTGAGCTCATGAAGCAGATAAGAAGCTTGACAGCTTTATTCATCTCAATTTTTAACTTGTTATGCGGTATTTAAACCAATTGAAACACACTCTAATTAAATTTAAGATTAGTTTATGTCACCCATTCTTAGGTGGCACAAAATAAACCCAGTCCAGTCGAGCAAAATATTTAATTATAATAACATTTGCTATTTAAATTAAGATTTATCAATCACCCATCGTATCTGAACTAGACATATATTATAACGTAAATATATACAACAATTTTGTATGGACCAACCAACCAACGGAATTAGATGGTGTGTAGCGCTCTTGGCTGATATTTCATCATTCACGTGAAAAAAAATGCATTGAAAACAAAAACAAATTAGAATGTGACAAAACAAAAAGATTCGAAAATAAAAACAAAAATCGTAAAATTAGAAAGAAGAAAAAATTTAATAAAATCTATAAATTAGTTTCGTCGCTTATTTGGGAATGTCAATTTCGCCACAAATAATATGCCCAGATTGGGAATACATTCGAAATATCCGATATTTACTATCAAGTACCAGTCTACTAAAATATTTAATTTAAATTTAACAGTAATGTTACATTAACATGAATGTTTTCGTCGTTGTTTTCAGATTGTAAAATGTTGTTGTTGCATGTCACATATAAAAAAATTATCGTGTCCACAGTAAAAATATTTGGTATGTGCATTGAGTGTACAGGAAGCAACGCCGAAAACAACCAAAATAAGTAAGCCGTAGTAATTTTCGGTTGTTTTCGTAAAAAAGATCGTCGAATAACCGAGAGATTTAGTAGAAGATCTAAGGATCTCATTAGGAAGCGTGAGCAATATTTTGACTGAAGTTTTGGGTTTCAGAAAGACGTATGAGTGCCGCATTCGCTAACAATGGAACAAAAACGAATTCGAATGCGACTTTCTCAGCAACATTTGGAGCGTTTTAGAAAGGATAAAAATGATTTTGTGCGTCGTTTCATCATAACAGCTACTACCATGATCCTGGAGCAAGAGGCTAAGGAGTGGTGTGAATCCGGTACTTGGGCTCCGAAGCGAGTTAGGGTCTAGAAATCGGCCAAGAAGGTGTTAGCATCAGTTTTCTGAGATGCAAAAGGAATTTTGTTCGTGGATTATCTCCAAACTGGTGAAACAATAAACTCAGATTATTATTGTAATCTTTTGGCCAGCCAGATGTAAAAATTCGTGAGAAAAAATCTGGTTTGCAGAAGAAAAATATAATTGTTCATCCTCTCACACAGCTCAAAAAACCATCGCGAAAATCAGTGAATTAAAGTACAAATTGTTGAAACATCCACCCTATTTGCCAGATTTAGCTCCCTCTGACTTCTGATCAAATCTAAAAAATGCATGCGTGGGAAACGATTTTCATCGAATGAAGAGGTAATAGCAGCCGTGGAAGAATATCTCGACAGTGTTGAGGATTTTCATTTCAAGGATGGAATCCATAAATTAGAATATCCCTGGAACAAGTGTATTGAAGTTCAGGGAGATTATATTGTATAATAAAATGTATTTCAAACCATAAAATCGTGTTTTTCTTATTGAACGACAAAACTTACTGAATCAACAGTATAAGTTAGTCAAATATATCTAAAAATATAAATTTGTATCTTGATTAATGATAATACTAGAATTTATGTGTTGTTCTTATATTTTGCATTTTTGCTTTAACTTTTTCAACAATGAACATATTATTATGATTTACTTACGTTATTGATATTATAATAATGTATTCCTTAATAAAGCTGACTTTACACGGTCAGTAATAATGTCATTACCTACACCATCATTACTTAAAAAAATCTTATTTTCACAACATTTTCTTTCCATTTGAATCTTATACACGTTCGTTATACCTAATGAAGTAAGGTACGTGTTATTTAAGAATAAAAATTATAAAATTGCAATGGAAATAGGACATTTTTAGGTAATGATGTTTTGAGTAATGACATTATTACTGAAAGTGTAAAGACCGCTTTATAGAAAATGTTAAAACCGAGAACAATAAATAAATTGTATTATTTTCACTAGTGAATACAAAATCAAAATTTGTAAAGTTTAGAAATTTTTGACATTTTCAAATATGTATTGATTTGTAACGGTTAAATTTAAATAATACTATAGTAATATTCTAGGTGCACTCGCTATAGTTAGTTACACCAATACATCCTTAGTTAGTTTTTGTTTATATCATAAAAGACACATAGATCTCGACGTCTCGAGTACGAAATTTAATACAAAAACCATCCATTTTTATTAAACGACGGAATGCCATACAATGACATTTACCAGTGCGATTTCAAAATTAGAATAAGTTTAAAAGTTGGTAAAGAGCGAACGCTCGAATCTCTAGGACTTACTAAAGGGTCTTTCAACAGGTAAGATTTAACGCCTTTAGACTTTTTTCTTTGGGGCTATCTTAAACCGCAGGACTATGCGAATAAACCGCAAACAATTGATGCCCTCAAAGTCAACATAATGAACGCCATCCACCAAATTAATGCGATAGTCATCGAAAATTGGACCTCCCAAATACGTGCCAGCAAGCAAAGCCATGGCGGACATTTGAACGACATTATTTTCTATACTTAGTGACATAAAATATTCTTTCAAATAAAACAAAATTGAGTCTCACACACAACTTGTTTATTAACATTTAAAAATCGAGCGTCTTTATTGAAAGACCCTTTATTACAAATATTTAATAAAATATCACAAAAAGAAAAGAACGTATATTCTAAATTATTTATATTAAATTTGATTTAATTAATTTGTGATTATGATCGGGACATTTGCATCGTCAGTAATGTTAATGTAACTGATGAGCCTTGTGTTAATAACTGTGATCTGCTGTTGCTTTATAGAACCCAAGGGTCGACCTGGAGTTCTGAATCGAATAATAATATTTACGGTTAACCGCTCGAAGTGATGACTTGCAGGGGCGGATCGGCTTGGGATTTTGAATGTCTATCAACTTAAAGCGGTATCCACAAAATGCGGATAAACCGTAACCCAATTGCACTGCACGTCTTGGAATGTACACAAAAATCGACAAAAATTACATAGATTTTAGTGTAACTGCGGTAAAGTTTTTCTTGAAATTAAGTTGGATTAATTTCAATAATCGGGATAATTATTTCTCTCAATCAAATTTTTTAGGAGGAAATTATTTTATTTTAAATTTGCGATGGCGTATACGGATGAATGTGGATGGGGAAATTTCCATTATTTTATGAGTGTGGAATATGAAAAATGTATCCGCGCAGGGATCTAAACTCGGGCCACCTTTTATTCTAGTGCAAATTTAACGCAATTTTAATTGTAGCACAAACTGCTGGCCAAATGAGAATAAGAGAAATATATTAATTGACCATCATGGAATATATAAACCACTGGCTATAAGCAATGTTACAGATTTGATTTCGGTGACATTTGTTTATTTCCGGATTCAAAACTTAACATGTTTGTTGAGAGATGTACTAAAAATTAAGTTTCTATCTCCTAGAAAATTACAAAAAATAATATATAGGTATACATTAAGATCAAGTACCATAAATCCAACAGCTATGCGACCAAGTGCCCCTAATAAAAGTATGTAGGTTAAACAGAAATTTATAACAAAATATTGCCATATTTCGCTTTAAACGCTTGTTTAAACCACTGTATTCACTACCACAAAATACATGGGAATAAATCTAGATATTGTTATTAAATTACCGAGTCAAAATATTTACATACCTGAAAATCTTTTTCCTGTAGTAGTTGTTCTCTCCAATACAGTAAAAATGAAGCACATACATATAATTGAAATAACGCAAATCCATCAGATTCAGCTAAATACGTATCCCACAAACGAATTGTGCAATGTAGCGGTAATTCACGTGTTAACAAATTATTCATCCATCGAAACGAAAATTGCAAATAATCCACTCCATGATGTTGTAAATGCTTATGTAAATTGCCGTCAATCCGCTGTATTAGTTCTTTTAGTTGATTTACTTTTGCTTGAATACCTAATTGCGCAAAGATATAATTATCTTGAATACAATCTAAAAACTTGGATAAACACCAAAATGAATCGGCTTCAATCACATTTCGTTTTTCCTCTGGAAGTTCAACGAGCTTAAATGACTCCAATTCCCGGTCTGAATCCAATGCTTCCTGGAGGAATACGATAAAGAATGGTGTTACTAAATCATTTATTCCCTGGACATATCCCGAAGCGGGATGCCTTATTGCCCAAATAAATAGTATTCGTTCAAACATTTCTTGAACTACTTTTTGCTGAAATAATGGAACATGTGGATTCATACGAGGCACATCAATATGGATTTGCCGATAAGTATCTTGTTGAGCTTCATCACGGCTATCTATATGGAAATATTGATCTACTAATTTTTTGTAATCTATCCTTTTACGTTCTAAGACGGGATTACGACGTTCTAAACTGGTTGGAAGATATCCGGATAGAAGACGCCAAGTAACCGCCCTCATCTGCGGATCAAAATGTAAGAAAATAACGATATTTATAAATGCATGTCAGAAACTATTATACGTAAAATACAGCCTTAATAAAATGTATGAAGTGCCGCACCAAGCACTTTTCCATGAATTTAATTTCAAAATTTGCATTCAAGATTAAATGTTTGTTTTTACAAATTAATACTTTCGGAATAAAATTATCCTCTAACAATATTCACATTTACAATAATAATAAATTTATCTGATTTACGTCCTTATCATCGTAAACATATAATCGTAGACCACATCATCTTAAATATTTAACCGTATAACCGCATCATCGTATAAGCACTTAATCGTAAGACTAGATAAGCGATAAGCGTAAGAACAGGCAATCGTAAGACCAGTTAACCGTAAGGCCACTTAACCGTAAGACCAGTTATTCGTTACACCAGTTAATCGTATGGGCAGTCAATCGTAAACCACATCATCGTATCGACAATTTTATTGGTTATCAATCGATTTTGAAATTATGGAGAATTTACAGTCCATCGAAATAAAATTATGTCAACATTAAGTAGATTTTGAAACGGATTATTGTATTTCTATTGAATTTCTGTAATAATTCGAACATTTTGGAAATTAGGGTGCAAGGGTGCAAGTGGCAAAATATATGAAAACACGAATATTATTTGAGAAAATTAGATGGTCATGAAATCATCTGATACAATTCGTTCGGGAAAAATTATTTAAAAAAAATTATTTCCGTGATTACGTGAGTTTTGATGTCGAATCCCACTAGACACAAGATGATTGACAATGTGAATCGAAATCTTGCCAAAACACGAAAAAGTTTAAAAAATTGGCTGATTATGGGACAATATTCCATTTCGTGAGGAGTAATTTTTTTAGTTTTTTATTAAGCTGTAAACATTTGTTAAATACCGATAAATTCAAATATGCCACGCGTCGCATCAGTTCGATCTCCCATTATTAAAAAATCAGTGTACATTCCAGATAATTTGCATAAATAAGTTATTTAAGATAGATAAGCTATGGCACCATCAACCGTAAGCCGGTTGATAATATCTTGGAATATTGACGATGTCTATCCTGGAATTTACACAGATTTTTTTAAAATGGGCGATCGAACCGACGCAGGATAAATAATTTCAATTTATAGATACTTAACAAATGTTTACAACTTTTATTAGACATATAGTGTGTTATAGTTTTAGATTCAGCTTTTCAAACTGAACTCGAATCCGCCATAATTACAACACTAACAAAAATTTGCTCTTAACGAAATTTTATACTGACATGCCATAATCAGCAATTTGTTTACAAACTTTTTCGTGTTTTGACATTTTTTCGATTTTTCTGTGAATCATCATAGTTCTAGTGAGATTTCACATAAAAACTCATGTAATCACGGAAGTTAATTGTATTAAATAATTTTTCCCGAAGGCATGGTATCAGATGATCCTTAATCATCTGATACATCTGACCAACACACTAATAATATTCGTCTTTTCATATACAAATTTGGACACTTAGGACCAACCACTTGCACCCTAAGTTCCCGAAATGTTCGAATTATTACAGAAATTGAATTTGATTCAAATAAATTATGTACCCCATGACAATAATCCGTTTCAAAATCTACTTAATATCGATATAATTTTATTTCAATGGACTGTAAAATCTCCATAACAAAATCGTTTGAGAACCAATAAAATTGTCGATACGATGATGTGATTTACGATTTACTGTCTAAAAGATTATCTAGCCTAACGAATAACTGGTCTTACGATTAGGTGGTCTTACGATTAGGTGGACTTACGATTATCTGGTCTTACGATTATCTGGTTTTACGATTATTTGGTCTTACGATTAAGTGTATATACGATGATGTGGCTATACGGTTAAATATTTACGATGATATGGCCGGATACCAATTTATATAAACAAAACAAAAACAGAGCAAGATTCCTTCGTAAAGATCGTTAAAATTTATGCACATATATAATAGTAACAATGAAGCAAAAAGCGTGTACTTTTGATCATATATAAGGATTATAAATTGACGGCTTTACATAGCTAGATTTAAAGGGTACTCCATATATTGTTCAAGGCTGTATGTTACATAGCGGGAATATATCACGTTGAATTTTATCCAAAGTTTAATACAATTTTTATTGTTACATGATATTTGATATGTGTAGATTACAATGCGCGAGTGCAACCGACAAGTGCCGGCGTTCTATATAATCGGTTAAACATATTTAAAGAAAATGAAAAACTTGTTTTAACCCTTTAACTGTTTAATTTTGTTTCGAAAAACTTTTTCTCCCTACTTAAATATTTTTCAGCGAAGACGATAATACAAACTACTGTGAATTAAAATAAATAAAGTTACCAGAGTAACGAATATTCTAAAATGTATATTTTTAAATGATCTTTATTTGCCCTTCTTCAGGAAAAATTACAATTGATTCGTTGAATAATAATACGAATGTATTTTTTTATCTTTTTATGCGGAAAATTTTCGTTTCGTACATAAAAAGTTAAAGGGTTAAACATGCTCGAAGTTTTAGAGAAGATAGCTTGATTTCTTTTTAACAATAAAAACATAAGTCTGTTTAAAAGAGACGAAACGATATACATAGTACGAGGGAGACATGTAAGTAGAATGTTAGATAAGTTATAGCAAAGAGTATCTATAGTCAAAAAGTGTAACGAAACAAAGAAAAAATATTTTATCACAAAATGCATAGGTTAATCTAAATGGGTAAAAATACGCTTACACATCTTTATTTATCGTAGTTTTAATCGTTTTCTATCAATAGTCACGAGTATGAGAATATTCGATACAATATAATAAACAAATTGTTGTATAAGTATATTGTATAACCCACTTAAATTGCATAACCCATGTATTTTTCTGATGAAAATTTCTCCTGTTTCGTTACTTTTTACATTACATAATCTTTGTTTATAATTATAGTGAGTTTTGCACGACTCATTGCCCTTCTATCGCTTCTAAGCAAACTATCATTGCGTATTATTGGTTATTATGATAAAATCAACGAGTAAGGGTATTCTGCCTTTATAACGATACTTAAATTACTCAATCGCATTCCAAATGTTTCATAAGACTGCCTTCTCTTCCGCCTCTTTGAAACTAACTACAAATATAGTTTTATTGTTAACTGGATTCAACAATCTTTTTAAAATAATCTATATTTTTTTAAATATTATAACTGATCGCCGCTCGAACGTGAATCGGCGGTCGTGCATTTCTATAATCTGCACTTACCAATTAACAATAAAAAATAGTTTCAATCTTTAAAACAGAGCATCGTCTTTCTATAAATAATATAGGTATGTATATACAAAATAAGTAACCTTTCTAGGAATGCCCGACCAACTCAGTTTCTTTAATTCAATTAAATTGAGTAACTCAGCATTAAGTAATGCTGAAAATTTTTCCAGTTTTGATTCATTTTCCACGTCTTTTGATAAATTCGATGTTAATTTCATGAGTTGCGGTCGGCCTGGATACGCATGAAAACGGTATTTCGGTCTAAATAAAATACAAAGAACATTTAAAGTTGGCCAAACACATACAATTGTTTGACAACTTACTTCGCATCTGAGAATTCTTCTATTTCTGGTATTTTTGGAACAACGTCAATTTCATTTGGTGTTTTTTGTGAAGAATGTGTATTTTCATTAGTTATATTTTCTTGTATATCATTTAAAATTGAATAAGATTTCGGAACTATATCTTCGTGCCCCTTATTTGATACACCAAGGTTATTTTTATGTGTTTTAATTACATTAAGAGCAGCGGAATGCGACACTCTTTTGGATATTTTTGCATCTGAAACGTTTAAAATTAGTTAATTAGAAAATCAAACCTATATATTAAATAATTTATTTTACCTGAAATGCCCGAAATGATACAAAATTCATCATCACCCAAATCCCAAGCATCACTAACAGAATTTTGAAAATCTTGAAACGACGTTGATCCCGATTGTCCTCTGCTTTTATAGCTATTTTTAAAATCCTTTTTTGGGCTAGGTCTACCGGGCACTGCTCTGCTATTACTTCTCCAGAATGAGGACGAGTTATCATGATTGTTTTCCATTTTATTTCGAATAAATTAGATTTGTGAACACGAGAACGAATTTCACAAGCTGCAATTTAAATTTCCAGGCTTGGAAATTGATTTATCATAACCTAAATTAATAATTTTAATATTCACAAAATAAAACTGGCGAAAAATAAACTCTTAAATATAAAATAACTATAATTAATCTATTTGGGTTGTTAAATCTGTGAAACGCTGTCAAAATTTGCAATGTTTGTCAATAAATATTATGAATTAGGTTTTATAATAAGACATAACTGTTTAAAACAAACATAAGTAATTATAAGTATAAGTTGATTAAAAATTTAAGTTGCAATGTGAGTTAATAATCAATTTTTTTTGAATATGTTAATTAAACGATAAATTAAATAAAATAACTAATTACAAAACACTAAATTTTGACAGATTTGACAATTGACACATAACCACCCCACCCAGTAAACATTGCGAGTCGAAAACGATGCGTAAATGATTAAACTTTATTTTCATTCAAAACATCATAGCCGAAGGCACAATAAACAACACAAAAAAGACGAATAAAGTAAAACCATGAAGGCATGTACAGGCATACATGTACAATTTTTGCCTTTAGGGCAACTGGCTGGTTAATTTCATAGAATTATATCCTTAGAATGAATCCGCCATTCCACACTTTGATTCTGTCGTCGTGATTCTTTCCTCATTTCCTTTCCCTTCGTCAACAAACTGTTTTTAGTTTGCGGGTGAAGGGGAAGGAAACGAGGAAAGAATCACGACGAAAGAATCAAAGTATGGAATGACAGAATGTAAACTTTTTTCGCATATAAAATTTAATATTTCATGTGTAGCAAGTCAGAGCAGGATGGTTATATAAAAATGCATATGGCGGTCTCACATCTCAAAATAAAAATCCGTCAAACCAGTTTTTGTTTTTGTTTAAAGTGACGCGTTAAATTTTGTGCTCTTAAAAAGTTTTGAAAATATTAATTAAAATAATTAAAAATATAATTAAAATATTATAAAATAGTTAGTGGATTGTGTGTAGTGCATCATTTCCTAATAAAAATTAGAAACAATTAATAAAATGAGGTGTCTTGTGAAAAACTGAAAAATACGCCTAAAATATTACAGGAAAGAATTTCGTACCATCATCAGTAAGTGTTTATATAAAATAATATGTAAATTATGTTAAGCAGAAAGTGATTTGTGGTAAAATTATCCTTAATTTAAGTTATAAATCAGAAAAAAAAATAAGAAAATTTAGATTGTTGGCGTGGTTTTTTATCGTTTTGTAAACATATGTTATTCCCATTGCGGCATTTTTCTTATTTTAGTCTAATAGAACATCGTTTATTTCATGTGCTAAGTGCTTTGCTTTTCATAATTTATTTTTATTTTGGAATATGTACTGTACTGCGATTCAAGATGGCCGACTTATCACCAATCAGCACGCGGGAGTTGTATCCCTGAAAGGCAAAATACTCACTATTAATAGCGATTTTTATTATTTTTATTTTACAATTTAAACACCACTAGCAATATATCACACTCTTCACTATCGTTTTTAAACTAACTCGCACCGCGTCTTAACTTAAACTCTCCAAAGACTGATTCATTCCATTCATCGCACCCGTATTTATACATCGCGCTGAATATTCCGGAATTCACACGAACATTCGCAACTGCTGCTACTAGATCAATCTGCTATTATCTACCATTGCTGCCTAAATGATGAATCACACCAAGCGGCAGCCACAGCGAGCAGCAAATTTAAGTATTAGCTTAGTCGCTTATGTAATGATACTAAATCATAGTTTGAGTATAAATATAGGTATTTCCAATAAAATAAATCAAATAGTTTCTAATTTTAATGGAAAAATTTAAGTTCGCGTATCCATTTGTAAATGCATACGTGATTGACGAATGAGAAATGTAAGGACCACAATTGAAGATCATTATGTTTAGGTTATGTTCGGTGGGGATGGACGAATTTTTTAGCGATAAAACTTCTTAAATTACAATTTTTCTATTCAAAATTCAAAATATGTAACGTTTTTTATAAATAATTCATAAATATTTGTTTATACTACATTTTCTATACATTATACAGGGTGGGCCATACGTCACTGAACATTGTATTTTTGATATAATTTTTTTATTTTGTATTTTTCTCTTTTTATTTTTCAGTATTAGAAACAACGTTTGGGAGATTCAGTAGCCATGTATACGATTGAGGAACGAGCAAAAATTGTTGAGTTTTATTTTGCTAGTCAAAATTCAATAATTCAAACCCAAAGAAAATTTCGAACTTGTTTTAACACCAGAAATGCACCATCACGAAATCAAGTACGCAATCAAGTAGTCGCTCGTTTTCAGTCATCGGGATCTGTTAGTGACTTATCTCGGAGTGGAAGACCGCTTGAAGTACGAAGACAAGATAATATCAAACGAGTTCGGGAGAGCTTAAATGAGAACCCTGAAACATCGACTCGTAAACGTGCGACTCAGCTTCCAATGTCCAGAACTTCACTGCGTAGAATAATGAAAAATAATTATTACTGTTTCCGTACAAGATATAAATTTTGTCACGGCAAAGGAAACTGATGGTCAAAAAAATTTACCGAATTATTAACGGATGATCCTGATTTTATCAGAAAAATTTTAACGACCGATGAGGCCCATTTCCATTTAAGTGGTTATGTTAATAACAAAAATTTTAGAATCTGGAGCACTGAAAACCCAAGAGTGATTCAACAGCGTCCGTTGCATCCACTTAGAGTCACAGTTTGGTGCGGAATATCAGCGGACAAGATCTACGGCCCGTACATCTTCCAAGACAAAGATGACAATGCATTGACTGTAAATGGTCACCGTTACAAGGCTATGTTAGAAAATTTCTAGTTTTCTGAACTTGATAATACTCAATAAATATGATTTCAACAAGACGGAGCTACGTCCTATAATACAAAGAAACAATGAATTTGCTGTGAACGATTTTTGGTAACCGTATCGTTTCATGATTTGGAGATGTTAATTAGCCATCACGATCACCCGACTTAACACCACCAGATTTCTTTTTATAGGGATTTTCGAAAGATCGTGTATACGCAAATAAACCGCAAGGACTGCAACAACTACAAGACAACATACTAAATGAAATCATTGCGATTGATCAACCAGTTTTGGCTTCAGTTCCATAGAACAGGTACAGCAAAGATCAGCAGCTTGCGAAGAGGCTGATGGCAGGCATCTAACAGATAAAATTTATTTTTTTTTAAAACTCTTCATGATTAAAACTATCTTTTGTAATAAAAATTATTCACTTTCAATAAAAAATAAAAAGATTATATCAAAAATACAATGCTCAGTGACTTATGGCCCACCCTGTATAATCAAACTAATGCATATTTAAATTCGCCGCTCGATGTCGACGCTTAGTGTCTCTAGTCTCACTGTGTGTACATGACATCGGTAAAACAGCATCATACTCAACTCCCGAACTCAAAACCAATCAAATTTCCTGAAATGCTTTATGCCCCGCCGACTAGTTCCGCACTCGAGTTGAAATATTTTAAATTGTTGTTGTTTTTAGTACTGTGCGATACCATGGTATTTTTTCCTATAACTCCCGATGTCATGTACGCAATCTTAATGCTGCGTACATGACATAGGAAGTCAGTTCGGAAAAAATACCATAGTATCGTACTGAAGCTATAGTTACTATTGCTTTTTCTCAAAACAAAGTAAAAACAAAGTAAAAAGACGTTACGCAGACGAAAGTGTGGTTTGCTTGGAACATGCTACGCTGCTCTTAGTGTGTTTAATCATTTAATGTCCCGTCCAAGTAAACAATACACGCAGAATTGAAGCCCAGACTAACGATGTCGTAAGCATAGTCTTACGAATTTACGCTGCCGAATCGGGTTATTATCACTAGACTGTAAATACTGTTATAAAGTTTAGTTTACAACAAGAACTCTCGTAATTCACCGCACTACCGGAATATTCCCGAATATATCGGAAATAATCACGGAATTATATACTTACACCAAATACTTACACCAAAACTGGAAAATTTACAGACCAAATGGCACAGTGGTTAAAGCTTTGGCGTTTGGATCGGGAGGTACCGGGTTCGAATCCCGATAGGGGCAGGATGCAAAGGGAATTTTCATCAACAGATTACGGTCTGTGATGAAATGGAACACATCTATGACCCCCTGTCGGAGTGCAAAACTCATGGGCCGGCCCATCTTCCATGCCAGTATATAGGCTGGCATGGAGCTATGCAATGTGCAGATGGTAACAAAATCGGACCTAGGACCGTACGTCCTCGAATTGGCCTACACACTGGCGTAAAAGTAAGGACGGAAAAAGCTAACCGCGAAAGAGTTGAGAGAGCCTTGGCCCCAGAACAGATTGCAGCGATAATAAAAAATAAAATAAACAAAAAAAAACTGGAATATTCCCGAAAATACCAGAAATATTCCCAAAATAATTTTCCGCTATTATCCAACACTAAAACACAACAACAATAATTTCCCCAGATATTTAATAAATCACTTTTCACTATTTACAATTACTTTTAATCACACCACTTACCAGTTTCCAGCTACTCTGAATTCACTGGGTGATCAGAAAACAAAACTAAATAAATAATTTTTCGTGATAGATATGATTCACTTTGGCACCAAAATAAATCTAGCAGGCTTTGCCTTCTCCAATTTCTCATAAAAAATTATAGTTGTACTCGGTATGTTGATATTTTTTATCGATAAAATGTGTGTTTGGTTTCTATCCTGGTTCTGTTCTAGACTGTACTGCTAAAAATCTACTTTGTTATACAATTGTTATAAAACTAACTATTATGAAACTACGGCTAATGCTTAATTCTAGAAGTCACTAATAAATATCGTTAAATTCTTAACCCTTGATTGACCATCATACGCTGATCATAAGCAAGATCTAAACAATATTTTTACGACTTGGTCTATTGGGACTAGTGGACGCTAATTCAGTGTATATTGGTAACTTGGGCGACACGGATTAACGTAAATTGGTTTGACGATTAAAAATTTAATGACTTTTATGAAATAGTTCCATCCAGATTTAAGCATTAGAATTAGTTTTAGACCAGATTAGTTTAGAAAGAACCGTTGCGAGTAATCGCTTAGAATTTGGAATATTTGGCGAAGTATCTAAACACGGGAGCGATGAATATACACGCATTAAGTTAGTTCGGCAAGTCTTAGTTAAGGCCCGATCCGCGGCAGTTTCGTGGGAAAGCGGAAGTGAGTAGCGTAAAAACTATACTGGTGTTTAAAGTAAAAATAGTAGTATTATTTAAACAAATGAAAATGGTAAAAAGTGGATTAATAAATAATAATTGTGGAAATTATTTGTGTGATAGATCTTACTTACGTCGGACTTACTTTTATGTGTTCTGACTGTTAAATTTGCTGAAGGACATGTATTCGCAACTCGATATATTAACTAATAACTTTTGCCACTTTATTAGTTTAGCATCTCCTCAGCTACAGCCTTTGGTTCTATAGAATTATCCGGAATATCAGCAACAATCAGATTGTAATGTAATTCATGTTGCTGAAATCCATCATTATTAAAACTCCAGTTTTCAGAGGTTTTCAAGACGATCACATTTGTTAGACAAAATCACATTCTCAACTGCAACATCTTTGAGGTTATTAGATCATTGAGTGTAGAACGGAACTGGACACATGATTTACAGGTACTCGAAGTTACGAAGAAGGGACAACAATTAGTTCTGGAACAAGTAACTCCGCTTTCGAACAGTTAGTATAGAGTAAAACCAATTTTATGGCAGTCTTCTTTATTTTTGATGGACCAATGATCCCTTTGCATTGAGGATGGTACATCATCTTATTGCAATATTACAAATGAAAAATGGTTGCATTTGGGCCTTGCACATGATGTCATCGGACATCGTTTATTATGCTTGAAAAGTGGATAATCTTCGACTACCTCAAAATATGGCGTTATCATATTGAAGTATGATAAAATGGCACAGATCACTTTACCACATTATACAGAATTACCCACTTTACCATAGAATTTCTTTAATAGTATATATGTTATAGCTAGCTTTAACGATCGACAAGAGTAATGATGCAGACTACGTATGACCGACCTTAGCTAGAAGAGAAACAACCGAAATTATTGGTCATTTATTGTAGGAGTTTTCGAGATATAGGCCAGAAACTGAAAATATTCAATATGGCAGCAGAAAATTAAAACATTATAGTGAAAATTATAGCCAATGAATGTTCCCAAAATTCCTCATGCAGTCTCAGGAATCTCAGGAAATATTGGAGTTGGAGTAGGAGTTTTTAGATATTGGCAAGAAACTGTAAAGAACTTATATAGTCGCAGAAAATTAAAGTAATTATAGTGATGGTTCGTACTGATAAATTTTCGACAAATTTTATATTTAGTCTTAGCATAAACTAAGCTATCAGAAAAATAACGGTAATTATTGGTTATCTGTGAGAGTTTGAGAGATATTAGCGATAATGTAAAACATAGTTATTTGGCGGCAAAAAATCAAAATATTACTTAGAGAATTCTAAATGATAATCTCCCTTAATTTACCTCTTAGCGTCGTAAGTTTCCAATCCAAAATTCAAACGCAACTTTGCACAACTATTTTTATATTTACTTCTAAAGAAGTGGACGAGAAGCGCCCACCATTGACTCATTTCACAAACTTGTTCAAAATACACATTAGAATTAAAATATAGACCTGCGGTGCAAATTTCACAATTATTGATTAAGAACTAACCGAGTTCTCTCCAGCTCAAAATTTATTTTAATAGTGTAGATAATGAACAGATATCAGAACTTCATCTAAAATTTATGTTACAATCTAGAAACCAAATTTCATAAGGATTGGTCTTGGAATGGCCAAGTTTAGTCAGCATGAACAGATCCTAGAATTTTGTGTTGAAACACTTTCTCTACCTAAATCGCTAATCAATACTACTAACCAAATGTCATCATAATTCGTTAAGAAATGGCGGAGAAAGAAGGAACATTGTAAACATTCAAAATTTCAAATACCGAGATTCTTTGCTTCGAAGGTCAAATAGTTTGCTTCTTTAATGCCCCATTTACATGTAGAAAATTGTTTTCTTCTACAAATTTTTGCAGGTAAATAATAAGAAGCATCCGCTATATAAAAATATTCAATATGCGAAAAAGAAATAAACATATATACTAATGCCATAAGTTTTTTATAGGAAAATTATCAATTTATTTTTATTTAATTCAAATGCAAAATTTACATTTTTATCTATGGCGTTTGTTTTTATTATGAATCCTTAACATTTATAAATATAAAATAATTTTTTTTTTTGTTAATTTTAAAAATGTGGCCATAAAAATACTCGGATCGAATATATTTTATCGCAAAATTTTCATTTTTATAGTGGCTCAAAAAATCTTCTGATCAATGTTATATCTCTTTCATTTTGCAGAAGAAAAATGTTGGTCGTTTGTAAATGGGGTATAACGAACACTTTTAAGATTTAATTCCGCCGGAGTGTTTTATTTTGTGAAAAATGTACAAAATTAATAAAAATTTCCGCTGGTAATAACAACAAAAATTCTCATTTGTGATACGCTGCTAATTGCGGCGAAAAATATAAGGATTATAAAATTTATTTTGCACTTTTTTATTAGATTAACAAATTCAAAAATACAAAATAGGAATTCATTTAACGTTTATATTACAAAAAAAAAAAAATTTTGCAACGAAAATGGACATACTATAAGTGATTTTCTTTTAAATAATTTAAAAGTGGGGTGGCGAATGTAAATGGTTTTGGACGTTATACGGAATCCAATTTTTCACAACGTGTGCCGTGTGCTTAGGATCGCTGTTTTGCTGGAAGATCCATGATAGCTCGAGCCCCTATTGTTCCACGGATGGTTTCAAACTGTCCTTTAGAGTACCTAGGTATTTCCAGCGATTCATATTTCCATTTATAAAAGCAAGTTACCTACCCCACTCGCCGACATTGGACTCCATGCCATAACTGAACCACCACCATGTTTAATAGTTAGACGGCTCCAAAAATCGTTAATCGGCTCCGAAATTGTTGAATTTACTTTCATCCGTAAAAACAACTGTCTACCAGAAGTTGAAGTCTTTAGTTTTTAATTTTTCTGAAAATTCAATTCTTTTTTTGGAATTGACATCCGAAATTAATGGCTTCTCGTGTGGCATACGGCCATGATATCCATGTTTCCACAAAGCCCTTCTAATATTTTGGGGGTGGATAGCTTTATTAGGCATCTTATCCATTTCTGAAGCTAGTTTTCGATCGCTTGTTTTTGGATTTTCCGACGGATTTTCTTATTTTTAATTAACTCAAATGCGAAATTTACATTTTTATCTATGGCGTCTGTTTATGATTAAACTGTTATTATGAATCCTTAACATTTAAAAATATAAAATATATTTTTTTGTTAATTTTAAAAATGTTTCCATAAAAGTACTGGGATCCAATATATTTTATGGCAAAATTTTCATTTTTATAGTGGTTTTTGCGGTGTAGTGGCTCAAAAACTCTTCTGCAAAATTTTGTTGGGATATAATATTTCTTGTCTTGTCTCTCATGTCAATGTTATATCTCTTTCATTTTGCAGAAGAAAAATGTTGGTCGTTTGTAAATGGGGTATTAAAAGTAATTTTATAACAATTTAGTGGTATTGCAGATTGGTTACGATTGTTCGCGGACGATCTGCAATATTTAGCGTGGTATAAAATGTGGGTGCGATGAACGCAATCCGCCATTCCACACTTTGGTTCCTTCCTCCGTTCAGTTCCTACAGAAAAGAAAAGAATACGAAGACGAAAGAATCAAAGTGTGGAACGGCGAAATGGGAGAAGCATGTGCACCAAAAAGTGTGAACAAGGTATGTGAAACCAAGAAAGTTGAAAAAGTGTGATTCTGATTTTTGTTTGCTTAATAAAATGTTTATTAAATTTTTCAATTTTCTTTATTTGATAATTATCTTTCTCATTTTATAAATTATTTATTACAACCACATAATTTTTTTATAACCAGCAATTAAATTGCTATATTTATATAAATAAATAGTTGTGCTCACGAAAAACGAATCGCGGATCGCAAGGCGTTTAAAATTGAGCAATAAATTATATAGTTATAACATTCTATTTAAATTTTATTGTACCAGATTTGTATTTATTAAAATTTTCTAATTGTTTTTTTAAATTAAATTAAAATGTATATAAAATATTGGTAATAACGTGTATCGACCCCGAGACCGCAGCTTGATAGCAACACACTTTACCATACTCCACGAAACACAAATAATTTTTAAAAGATAAATTCTTTTGGTTACACACTTACACATAAGAAAACAATAAAATTGGTACGACTGTTTCGAGATCACGCTTTTCTAACTTTTTGTGGTTGCACACAGCTTGCTCACAATTCTCGTGCACCAGCTTTTTACCGCAACGACTCGGTTAGATCCAATTTTTTTTACCAACATAGTGAAATAAAAACAAACGCTAATCGGCTTAGTGAGTGGTTTTTTCATTCATTCCAAAGAAGAAATAGAATACTGATCACTTGTCTATGTTAGTGTGCCGCATCTAAAAAGCATTCGTGCTAATCCCACACTTTAATAGAATGGGCTGTGGAAGCGATTGATCAAAAGGTTGAGGAATTTAATGGTTTAGGGAATTTAAAATTCCATTGCGCCGCTTGGACGCATAGAAGTTTCATGATACTTATCCTGTATGAAGATGTTAGTGTGTCGCATCTAAAAAGCATTCGTCCTCATCCGACCCTTTTATAGAATGGACTGTGGGAGCGAATGAGCACCAAAAGTTTGAGTAATTCAGACAAAGAACTAATAGAATAATATATATCACATAATATCGTGATAGTTTTTAGAATAATAGCCGTGTTTCATGACACCCATTGATCCGGATCAGTTCAAATTTTATATAACTAGAAACTAGATCCAAATTTTGTTTCAGATCATAAATTTAGATTTGGAATCTAGTAAGCGTCTCTGTGTAGTTTCACGAAACATGAACTGAGCCGGAGCAGATCAAGCACCATGAAACACAGCTAATATATATGACATAATATCAGTTTTCGTAGTACTGCCTGAAGCGTATATTTGATTTTTATGGGATGAAAGTCTTGTATAACTTTTTTTACCTGAAGGAGAAAGAAACGAAGAAGTTACCGGATGCAAGTTACTCTAGTGTACATATGCAGATTGAAACACACACTTACTTCATTTGTAATTGCGTCAAACTTTCTGAAAAAATTTGACGTAGGTTAACATAAAGTCGTCAAGTTCGTTTCATACTTATGGATACAAATCCAGGATTTTGCATTCCATCGTTTCAACCAATTAAATCACGTAAATTATGCAAAATACACGCCTCTTATTTACAAGAGTTGAAAAAAATCTCGGATGTGGGATCTATAGTAATAAAACGAACGATAGTTCAATTCTCGATATTAATATCAGTGAAGCGCTATAATGAAATTACGTCTAAACACATTCATTTGAGTAAGTACAAAATCTACTTAAATATAAGCCCTACTAACACTAAACATATGACAAAATCAAAAACTAACTAAAGGCGCATTGGTGTAACTAACAATAGCATTAAAAACAAACAAAAATTGAAAAAATATTCAAATTTACGTTGTTCTGTTAGCGTAACTAACCAGTGCACCTAGATACTAATGACATATATTATAAAGTAAATATATACGCTACTAAGTGAACCAAAAATTTGACTCTACCCTTATTGAATGTAAAAAAGTTTAGTGCACATTTTTTCATCACTATATTCTACCTTTTTCCATACAAATCGGGGCTCACGGGCCGACCCATCTTCCATGCCAGTATAGGCTGGCATGGAGCTATGCAATGTGCAGATGGTAATAAAATCGGACCTATATTCGTACGTCCTTGAATTGGCCAATACAGGCGTAAAGCTAAGGACGTAAATAAGCGAACCGCGAAAGAGTAGGGAGAGCTTCGGCCCCAGAACAAATCAGGGAAAATAAAAAAAAAAAAAAAAAATAAGTTCGTAATTTTTCCATACAAAAATCAACTAATGTCCCTTCTGTTTGTATTCTGTGCTACTGGCCTCATTGCTTTAAGAATTTTGCTTCGACGTCAATTTATGTCGACGGTTCCAATATTTGGCTATAGATGGTAGTATAATCCAACAAATGATTACATTTGTTTGTATAATCTTTATTCGAGAAACGTTAATCACGGTGAAAAAAGCAGTAAATTCTTCAATAATGTCAATTAAAAATTATATTCTTATTGTAATATACATTGAACATTTCATTAAACCCCAAAATATTTAGTACTTCTTATGGACACTACTGCCATCTACAGTTCAGAATGGAACTGTATGTCATAAATTGTATGGCCT
Source organism: Nephrotoma guestfalica (assembly GCA_963691935.1). Classification (NCBI taxonomy): domain Eukaryota; kingdom Metazoa; phylum Arthropoda; class Insecta; order Diptera; family Tipulidae; genus Nephrotoma; species Nephrotoma guestfalica. Next base: position 234,993,553 of record OY829913.1, on the reverse strand, counting down.
ATGAAACAGTACTGCCTGGTACTCTAGGAACATTAATCTAGTACACCTAGATACTAACGAGCCCATTAGTATTTTAAAACTTTGCTTTATGGCCTCATTTTATGTTGATGGTTCTAATCTTGGACTATAGATGACAGTATGATCAAATAAATGATTTTGTTTCTTAGTCATTGAGAATTTAAGCAGGATTTACATTTAAGTAAATTTTGGTCAGTAACATTCTGAGAGCCATTTTAATCTATGTTCGCTCTACTCGACGAATGAAAAAATACATTCACCTTTATGGTACTTGCGTGCGTTGCGAGCTAGTTTTCAATTATTTCATAGCGCCGTGGTTGTTTATGGTAATAATAAGAAAAATACACCACGAAGAACTTCAAATTGGTTTATTAAAGCTCTATTCACAGACTTCAAATCAGATTTTTCATTTGAACAAAATGCGTAAAATAAAATTATTCTGGCAATACCATTGTCATCGTTGTTTCTGTGATTTTACGGCAAACTGCGTATACGTATTCGCAAGAAAACGAAATTTTGTTGATGGTGCGAAACTATTTACAAAATATATATATATACAGTTTAAATTTGTACGTTTATAAAGATTGAGGCACAGATGAGAATGCACAGATCATTAATTGAGAACATATTTTCTGTACAAAGTAATATTCCACGAACCTTCTTACCTGTGGACCTGTGGATGAGAATATCGCTTTTAGTCTTTGCTTTACTTAACCTGATAAATAAATTCAAAGCTTACATTGCTCAGCTAGCCTAGCTCACATGTGCAACTGGCCTCAACTGGTTGACTTGTAAAACAACATAATGCACACCATGTTTCTGCTCAAAAAAATTGATATTTTATTCAAAAATGTTAGTATGCCTTTCGGCTATTATATACAACGATTATTTAAGGTTCAAGAAGTTTATTTTATTAAACAAAACGAACTGTCTTGAAGATTTTGCGAAATGAAATAGAATTGATTAAACAGCTAATTTAACAGATGAGCTCGTACCAGATAAGAATTACAGATTATTAAGAATAACATAGAAAATTTACATAAACGCTGCGTTATTAAAATATTAAAACTGATTAAATTTTGCAGGAATGTGTTTTAATTTTTTATTAAACATTTTAAAAAATCCAAATAAATTTAAATATGTTGTGCGTTTGCGTTATCATCTGTATTGTAAACCAAATTTATTTACAAACATTAGGTAAAAGGATCTGCCATCTTTAAGATTTATAAAAGTTCAAAAAATCAAAATCAAAATAAAAACTATTTTTAGACCTCTATTGGTTTCTATTTTCCATACATAATTACAAATTATACAAAAACGAATAAATCCCTATTTAATGATAATATTTAAGTTCTTAATACTTACTGAAGTTTTTGTACACACAACAATATTAACCTTAAATCTAATATTTTTTTATTTTCTTCAATAATAAAAAAATATTCATTATAATTATAGATTTCTGTATATGCAACGTGTTTAATTGAACCGTATGGTATGGTATGGTAGTGTTGATATTTTTCGGTTTCATATAACATTTAAAAAAACATAAAATTAATTTAAAAGTAGAAAAATGAGACTTCATTGAACTTCATTTTGTGATTCCACGTGCTTCTTTTTAGGGGATGGCTCTTCGACGGTCTCTGTTTTAGTTTCAGCAATGTTTATATCCCAATCATCGTCATTTGATGATTGTTGCGATGGTTGGACTATTCCTTTATTTTCATCATTTAAATTTTTATCGGTCAAAGGCTCTTTCCGCTTTTCTTTATTTATGCGATGATTTATCAATGTATGCAAACGTTTTATATCATCTGGGCGGGCCATAATCAAAAAAACTTTAACCTGACCATTACTATCAATTGCTGTTAACCGAAGACTTTTCTGGCTTGGCTTCTCTGCAACCATATTACTCCAAATCTGAAAAATAAAACATAAGTTTATTCATTAAAACTGATATTCCTAATGATGCATACACACGAGAGAGTAATACAGAGCATATACAGTTCTTCTAAATAAATTCGTTTACTTTTTAAAATTTTGCATTCACACGACACTTAGCGTGACACAGTATTGTCAAATCAGTTCGTACAGTAAAAACTATCGCAGTACTTTCTGAAGCGTTCGTACAGTATAATATAACACATATACATAATCATTACTGCTTGCGGACTATTGAATAATTGATTATCTGTGAATTGGTAAGTTATCATCACTCTTTTACTTAAAATATCACGAGTAATAAGTATTGCAAGTGTCCCATGTAGCCGGAGGTTTAACGTAAATTTTAACGTATTTTTAAATTTTACGTACTAAATTTCTGAATTTGAATATAAATAATTCTTCCTTATTCTGTGTTGGTGTTACTTGCCATGAAGAGGTTTGAGCGTGTCAGCACAATAACCAAGTGTTTCCTTTACGTCGTTCACCCATCGAATAAGGAGCTGCACAAGATACTGTCTTCATTGGTACCGAATAGTTCGTTGTACTTTCTATTAAAAATTGTTGACTGTAATTGATTTAAAAAAACAGAGGTCAAACCAGTGACCATCTTTATTTACTAATGAGAAAAACGTGTAGATGCAGATAACCTTAAAATCATCAAACATGTTACGAATAAACTACAAAACAAGAAAACAATAATTTCCATTAGTGCATAACAGCTCAATATTCTATTACAGCACTTCCTAATTAATTTTCAATGTTTGTTGACATATTCTTGCTATAAACAAGATGAAACTCAAAAATTTAATTTTAAACAGTAAATAATTTTATTTAACTTGCTAAATAGAGCCATATAGTACTTTCCAGACAGTTGGTAGAGTTCACACGTAGAGAGTACTAACTGTCCGATATAGGAAAAATTAACCCTCCAGACAGAACTGCATTTAGCCAATACACCTAGAATACTAATGGCCTCACTGCTTTAAAAATTTTACTTTATGACGTTATTTTATGTAGACGATTAAAATCTTTGACTTTTAGATATCTTTAGAAACTTTGTTAACGAATAATTTATTGCATTATTGCAAAATATTCATTTAACACTGCATTATGCAACTAGGTACGCGAAAAAACACACGTGAAATTTGTTTGCTAAACAACAAAAAATATATTCACTCTCTTTCATCTTATGAACCATATTATTCTTGTTTTTAATATTTCCCGTCATTATGTTTTAATTATTAATTTTACCAACATATCTGCCATCTACAGTTCAAAAAAGAAACCGTAGGCATAAATTTAATCTATTTTATTTTACTTTTGGTTTTTGCAATTGTAATGGTGTAATTGTGATTGTTCTGTATATTGGTATATTTCAGCACTCTCGAATTAAATTCACAAATCGTAGGAAATTCTTCCATTTAGCATCACTTATCTGTGTGACAAACGAATATGATAATCGACACTTACTTATACACAATCAACTTTCCAACCACCCCATACTTTCTTTCCTTTAACGCCGGATCGCGGATAAATTTCCGTATTTTCGTATTTCCTACGATTTGTGAATTTAATTCGAGAGTGCTGAAATATACCAATATACAGAACAATCACAATTACACCATTACAATTGCAAAAACCAAAAGTAAAATATATAAAATTCGTGAATGCGAAAAAGTTAGTTGTTAAAATAGAATATAGATGGAAATGTAAAGAATCAAATTTCGTACGCTATGCAGTAATTCGCTAGTAGTACAACTACATGGTATGTTCTATATATAGACAATATTCCAATGTAGTAATACAACATCAGTCGTCGCGACCTGATGAGAAGACTGATTTTTTCAAATCAATAGTCTCATTTGTTCGAAACTGATTGTTGTGATTCTTACACGTTAGCCATCTATAAGTCAAAAATTCATAAATTTAATCGTTTAAGCAGTACTGCCTCTAGATACTCTAGATGCATTAATTTAGCTTCCACACGTGTGCACAGCCAATGCACCTATTCTCGCCGACAAGACAAACACTGCCTATTTCTAAATATCCATGACAAGTTCGATTCACAACAGACACACTAATGTCACAGATTCGCACAATTTCACGATAAGTTACACCGGCTTCAACTAAAGCCATATTCGCGAACGAGTAATTGTTCTTTTCGATGTATCTCGCTTGAATCTTCAAATAACTACTATGCGATAAATTAAATTATTGTTTTCCAAAATTTAAAGAAACTTAAAAATGTTATCGTAGAGTGCTTAGTTTGCAAGGTTAAAAAGTGTACTTGTTAACGTTTATACGCTTTTGATAATTTTCTCTCTAAAACTTCAATAAATCGACAAGGAGTTGTCGTATTGAAATTTCCACAGCATCATTTTCAAGATTTCTAAATTCTCAGCAGCATATTTTTTCTTTTAGGCAATTTTTATTTTTCTCAAAAAAGTCGTAAAAAACAAAATAAAATAAAACAAATTGCATAACGAAAAGAAGACACAATTTCTCTCAATTAGAAGCAAAATGTGCGAAAGGTGTTATTTCACCAAGATAAAAGCGTTCAAATCGGAGTATTTTTTCGGAAAAATTTCTATTCCGATTTTTTTTTTTTTGTTTATTTTGTGCCATCTATGAACGACTACTACGAACTAATCTGTAATTTAGTTAGCCGAAAATTTGAATAAAACGAAACGGCGTGAAGCGTTGTTCAATGACGGATAAAAAATCCGAAAATCCCGAGTATGCTAGTTAATCCCGATTCAGAAAATCCGGAGTAATAAAATCTCACTCCACAAAATCCCGACTTAACGATATCTCGATTCAATAAATACTCGTCTAAGTAAAATCCTGACTTGATGAAATCCTCACGCAACCAAATCCTGACGGCACAAAATCTCGAGTCTCGAATTTTATTTTTGAAAGTTGAGATTTTCGTTATTAACATTACTGTAAACGATTAAAAAAAATATGTACCAGATTATTATAATACATTAAAAAGTGAGTTTAATTCCGATTGTAAAAAAATTTCCATATGGTTTGAAAAAAATTATCTATTCTTATCATCTGGATTTTTGGTCAGTAGCAGATATTCTTGAAGAAAGTTTACCAAGGACCCAAAACAGTGTCGAAGGTTGGCATAGACGTCTCCAAATAATTACTTCTAAGCCTCACCTTGGTGTTTATGCATTGATAAAGCTACTAGGAAAAGAACATATTGTGGTAGCCTCGCAATACTTGTCTAAATGCTGGTGAAGAGCGTGCCAGCAAAAGTGAATATGTTCGTAGAACTAAACGATTACAATTAGTTTTAAAAGAAAAAAATGAAAGATCAACATTAAATGTGCTTAAGAGGCTTGCCTATAATACGCGATTGAACTAATTTCATAATTTTTATTTTATTGTTTTTCATGTTGAATGAATTTTTTAAATATAGTAATGTAATATAATTTTTTCAATAGAAAAAAATGTGATGATTTGTTATTTAATTCTTCAATAAATTTCAGTTTCCCTTTATACGTACTCGAAAAATCGCCTTTACAAGCAATTTGATTAGCTTGAGAATGTGCGGAGTCGGGATTTTGTGTAGTTGAGATTTTGTGCATTCAAAATTTTATGAAATCGGGATTTTAATTCATTTTTATTTTCGAAATTTTATGAGATTTTGTGGAGGTCCACAAAATCCCACATCTCAAACCAGGTAATTAGTTTTTGGTTAGTTAAGTTGGTCGTCCGCTGGATATTTCGCTCTAAGTTGAGATTTTGTCAACTTTTTAGAATGAAGCACGGGTATTTTGTATTTTTGTATTATTTAAATCCGGGTATTTTGTATTATTTAAATCCGGGATTTTTATCGAATGAGCAATGCTTGAGGCACAGCATAAATTGATGGTTTGTGCACACCGGAAATTGAGAGGTGTTTCTAATGGTCTTAAACCAAAATGTAATTGATATTCAGTTCTAAACTGCAAACTTAGTTTAGATTTATCAGTAGCCGATTACAAATTTTGTGAATATTGATTATTCTTAATTTATTTAGCAAATTTTAATTTAATATTCGACGCAGTTGGTTTCGTGTCATCTATGAATGACTGTGGCACTATTCTGACCTTAGCTAGGAATAGGGGATTAAGAAAAATATGGTCCTGGCATTTTTGTCAAAATTGTATTTTTCTGGCCTACTGATAGAATTAGATTGGTGTAAATATTTATGATACAAAGTTCATTGGGAAACTTTTGTTCTACAAAATTTTTATATGGAAAAATAATTCCCTATTTAACTTTGTTTTGAAAATATTTACTCTAAACTAATTCTGATGGAGACCTGAAACAACGTTGACCAAAATCCTATGAAATTTTCTCAATCCCCTATTCCCATGGAAAGCCAGAATAGTGCCACTGGTATGGACTAACCCATCAATTCAGTTAATCAGGAAGACACAAAAATCGGCGTGAGGTATACTTATTAGTGTTCTCGACATCTACCTGTTTTCTGACAATAGAACGGAATCGTTTGACAGAGATCCGCATATCTTGACAATACTTACGGATACAGAAATGTATATTCAGACATATGTTTTCAACGTTCGGAACCATGAGGTATTTTTTTATTAGGTATTCATCAGTTTATTCATATCTTTATGATTTTAATTTTTAAATTTTCAACACAAATGAACGAACCAACAAAATACCTCTTGTAATCGAATGTTGTTAGCGTTACCATCTCCAATTGAATTTATAATAATAATATTGTAATATTATTATTATCATTTTTTTACTAAGAATGATTAAATGTTTATTAATTAGTACGAAACAGTTTCGTTCTAAATTGGAAGAGTGAATGTATTTTTAAGGTAACTAGTTAAATAAAACGTTTACGATAGTGTACTAAATTATAATTAATATTTGACCTTATGGACTGTAGAATTATATTTAATTAAATGGTGTTGGTTAGATGTTATAATACACAGCATGAGAGGAGATGACCCCAAGATGCCATTGTAATAATTATTCCAGTCGTAATATGACTGATGATGATAGATACGAGTACATATGATGAAATTTAGAACATCCTATACCTTATTCTAATTAACACAAACTAATAAACTAATAAATTATCCTCCAAGGTGTGATATTTTTAGAATAACTACAGACCAGACTAGACTAGAGACTAGACAAAAACTTTGCTTCGGTTATCGCCCTGTTATTTCTGTGACTAATATCCTATCCCCATAAAACCATTTATGTCGAAGAAGCAGGCAGGGCCTGGGCCTGTATAATTTTGGAATATAGTAAAATGCAGATTTTTAATACTGTATCACGTATATTCCAGGAATGTGCTATACATACCACCACCATTATGGCCTGTAGGTCTCTATCTTATCATGAAAAAATAACAACATACTAATAACATAAACGTTATGCGAAAAACGAGTTTTTTTCAATGCGATATCGAATTTGTAATTATTTTAAAACTAAAATTAAATAATTTAATAAATTAAATTTCATTTAAAGCATATTTGCATTTACAAATTTATAATTTAAATGGCGCGCTTTTTTATCTTTTTAACCTTCACTTTGTACTGGGATAAAAAACTACCCCAGACCTACAAAAATGTAAATAAAAAATTAATTACTAATCATTATTGAAAATCCATTTAGATATGACTTCTTCAATTAGATATACACCAGATTAACCGAGTTATAATCGATTGATTTTATTGCATTTTTTATCGTTAGAATGAGCTAAACACGTTTTCGTGTACTGGGGTCAAAAATTAGCCCATTCATTTCTATATAAAAATCTGTACAATACAGAGTGGCTGACACAAGTGTTACCACAACAAAAGGCCACAGAATTTTTATTTTTTGATGAATTTTATTGAATCAAAGTAAAAAATGTTCACAAATATTTAAATTTTCGAATTGCATTAGCAGTTTTCGATTTGGCCACCCCTAGCCGCGATTATGGCCTTCAAACGGCCGACAAAGCTATTGCATGCAGCACGAAAGTGGCTCTGCGGTATTTTGGCCCATTTCCGGCGAAGCGCTTGCTTGAGATGATCGACACTTTGGTATTTTTTTGTCCCAACCTTGCTCTTCAAAATACCCGAAACCGAGAAATCTAGCGAATTTGCATTCGGTGAATTTGGTGGCCATTGGGCAGTGGAAATGAATCGCGGAACGTTGTTTCTCAGCCAATCTTGATTGACGCGCGTTTTATAACTCGGCGCCGAGTCCTGTTGAAATGTCCAGGCTCTGCGGCCGAAATGTTTTTGTGCCCAAGGCTTTAACGCTCCCTCCAACACATGATCCCAATAAATTTGAGCATTTATCTTGATGCCACGGTCCAAAAAAGCGAGCGATGAACGGCTTTCGGCCGTTACGGCGGCCCAAACCATCACCATCGGCAGCGCTTGGTTTCGAGTGGCAATCCATTGGTCCAAATTTTCAGTAGAATGGCCGGGCAATTAAATCCGGTCATTTTGCTTGTTCACATATTGCTCAATAACGAACGGTGACCCATCGGAGAAAACCAAATTCGGCAAATCGCCACTTTCGTGCAAGCGTAACAACTCCTTTGCTCTTTCCTCTCTAACTTTTTTTTTGAGCATCGGTGAGACCATGCGTTTTATGGAATTTCAAGGCCTTTAGTCCAAGATGATCTTTCAATATGTGCTGTATCCGTGCTTCACCTTCCGAATGATATCCGGCGATGTTGCGGTGCGTTTCGATCCACCACCATGGCAATTTGCAATGCTGCCAGTATCGTTATAACGATTTATGGTGCGATACACAAACATTTTATTCACATGCAGATGTTTTAATTGGATAACAATCTGCGGCTGTGGTTTTCCAACCAAATATAGAGCAATCACTCTATTACGCTTGAATTCCATTGCGAATAACTTTTTTTCTGAATATTTCCCACTAAAAAGCTTTTGTAAGCTTGTAAACAATGGAATGAACTATCATTAGTGTAAATTCGAGCGCGCACTCTGTCATCACTGGTTTGACAGCAATGACAGTCTGAAGTTGGTAACACTTCGTGTCAGTCACCCGGTACAATGCAAAAATCTAATATTTTATTGATAACGACCGTCGGCTATCGAATTTTTATATTATTATTATTTTAGTGAATATTAGTGGATAATAAAAACATAAATCATTTTTTGATTTATGCAGCGTTCAATAGTTGTGGGTTATTCGTGTGTTGATAAATGTTGTGTAGGATTCCTAAATTGCTGTCATATGACAGCATATGACTGTTGATGATTCAGATGCCTATTTTGACTGTGTTATGGTTTTTCCCACATCTTTTACGTGTTCTTTCGAAAGTTCCTAACTTTTACATTTTAAAAGAAAAGAGAGGATTATCATCGGCCTCATTGGCCGAAAATCTAAATACACCAATAATGTGTTTCAAACGAGTTTTGCAGAAACATAAATATTATTGTATGTGAGACAAACAGAAAAGCCCAAGATTATTACTCCAACATTACATCTACAGCTGAAGCAAAACGCCCTCGGATTTGGTACGATACGGACTCCGATGAAATATATGCGTTGATTATTATGTGTTATAGAGCCGTTATGTCTCTGGCGAGAACGCAACAACTTTTACGGTTCCTTCGGTTTGATAATCATCCCATCGGGAAAGACAGGGTGAAAGAGAACAAATTGGCAACCTTTAGAGATATTTGGAACATGTTTCTAGATGGTTTAAGACAACCTGAGTGGCTCAGAAAACGCTTATCCTCTGAAAGGAGAAATTTATGTTGGACGTCAACCGAATGAAGTGGACGTTTCAAACTTTGCTGTTAGCTTGGCACACCGTTTGGTTTTGCCTTACCTAAACAAAAGTAGAAATATCAGAATGGATAACTTTTTTACAAGTTGACAGCTAGCAGAACAAATGATGGAGAAAAAATATCGATTATTGGAACCATAAAATCAAATAAACCTAATCCGTCTGCCCAATTCACAAAAATCGATGAAATAAAAAAAGAGATATTGGATCATCACTTTTCTGTTTTGATGGAAACGTGACATTAGTTAACTGGTAAACCGAACATCATAATCGATTATAACCAATCTAAAGGCGGTGTGGATACTTTTGATAAATTGGTTAAACATATACCTGCAAGCGAAAAATTAAAAGATGGCCAATGGTACTCTTCTTCTACATGTCAGATGCGGCGGGTTTTGCCGCGTATAATTTGAATAAATTAGCAAACAAGCATCTCTATGACTCATCGGTTGCGCTTCGAACGAAAATAATTTCTCTAGAAATTGACAGTGCAGCTGGTGGACAATAAAATCAAGAAGCGACTTGCCACTCCCAGGGCTTTGAAAAAAAAGCGTAAAAACCGCAATGAGTCAAATAGGATACAATGTTGTAAAATTGAGATTAGCACCAACCGCTCAAAACCAACAAACCAAAAGTCGTAAAACACAAAGAGGCAGTTTATGTTCACGAAGTGCTGACGTGAAAAGAAACGTAACTTGCCACTTCTGCGATAAACCAGCATGCAAAAGGCATCGTCAAACCGTGTGTGATGATTGCATTAATTTAGAAATAGTTGATGATGAAATTGAACAACATGAAGAAGTTGATCACTCTTCTTTTTAATAATTTGAATAATCAAAATTTAATGAATTAATCATAAGTATCTTTTGTTATCTTGTACATTGAGTTTTTGTATTTTTATAAATTAGAAGTACATATTTTTAATAAATTATAAGTAAGTAAAAATAATAATTTTTGTTATAGAAAATAATTTTTAAGTACAAAATACATCAATAAATATTTTTACCCCATGCACAGATAATGTTTCACTTTACTATATACAGAGAGAAGGTTAAAGGAGGGCACGCATTCGCACTAACACACAAACATACATACGATCCCACTAGTATATGCTTGCGGTTATTATTTTGTCAAGTCTCGGATTTCGAACAAAATCGACTCTCAGAAGTGGTCGTCCAAAAATACTAACCACCTGGGGTTCAAAAGATTCTTAAAATGGTACTGGTAGGTATAATGAATGATAATCTTCATAAAGTTCTAGTTGAAGAACACAATATGATACAAATGTCGACCAGGGGCAGCGAATTTAAATATACATTAATTTGTTTATGGATAAATCGAAACCATAGTATAAATAAATATAACAATTATTTATACAAAAATTACAAACTTCAATTTTTACTAGAAAAATTACAATTTTAAGAAATTTAGTGGCTTAGAAAAATAAATACACCTGCTGGTGAGATGACAATAGTAGGATTATTTTTGTTCATGTATTATAATTATACCTAGTGTAATTTTAATTACTGTAATAATAATATACTCTTTTATATTACTTTTATGTAGTCGTAAGTATTAACTTCTTGCAGTCCGTCCCTCTATAATAAATGAACTTCAGCTCAATAAGGAGGGTATTATTAGCATGGAGTAGATATGTTTTTGAAAAATGTGGTTTTTATTCCTAATGAAAGTATTTTTTGTTGTTGTTCATTAATAATTTATAATTTTTTATTGGTATATAAACGAACAACAAAAATTATTTTTATAAAAACAAAAAATCGGTATAGCAAAATAAAAAAAACCGAGATTTCCATAGATAAACGACTATCTCAGATACTCAAAAAACAATTTTAAAAATCAATTTTTGGAAGTGCACTACATAAAACTTAGTTCATTACCTATAAAAAAATTATAAATCAAAAAATAACTCAATATTATTTATTAATTCATTTATAATGCTTCCGTATGTGATTTTCCTCTAACAAAACTCTTATGTCGGTCAATAAATAAATAAAGATAAATTTGACCAGAAATTTTAATTGATAGCTTGGTTGGGTTCTAAGGCGCTTCCTTGTGACAACGTCGCACGCTTCGCGTGCACTAACACACCACCCGCCAGTATCTAGGTACTTAATTATCAATGTAAATTACTCACCTTTGTGTTAAGTAAAACTCTCAAACTACCCGATGTGCGAAACACAACCCTTGACGATTCTCCTTCCTTTTTAGGATCATTTAAACGCAAGCAACCTCTTCCACGTTCTTCATAAGTAGATGCAACGAACGCAAACAATTTACAGTTAATCTATAAAAATAATTAAAATGGTGTTACTTCATAATCGGTGCCATCCGGATACGTACTACCTCGATCACGTTATTCTCATCTTCCTCTCCAGTTATGGTTTCCACTTCATCAAATTTTCGTTTTTGTGCGCGACTCTCTTCATATTCTCGTGCTGCCTCTTGTAAACTTTTACTGTTGCACTGAGTTTCATTGTTTTGTGTTGGGGCTGGTGTTTTTTGAACAGCGCTCGAAAATAATAGACCACTTGAACTTGTATCTGAATCATTTTTATCTTCTGTATTTGTGAATTCGGCTGTTGAAGAAGTAGTCGGCTGCTGCTCCTAATATAGATAATTTGTGAAGTTATTTAATTCGCACATACAGTAGGAATCACATATATAATTCTTACCCCAGTAACCCGTTCGTGAACATTTTGTCCAAATACAAATGAACTGCTACTGGAAAATGATGGTGGTTGGTTCTTAAATAAATTCGATTTTGGTAATCCATTTTTTGATAACAGCGTCAACGGATCGGGCTTCTATAATAGAATTACAAATTTTTAGAGTAAAGTTCTAGTTACTCAAAGGAACCACTTACCTCATCTTTACTGTTTTCATTTGTGGTAGGAACTGAGGTGGTTGTTTCATCATCGCTATCAGAACACTTTAAAAATGGATTTAACTTAGCTGTCTCTGGAGCGTTGGTAGTAGTGGCACTCGAATCACAACCGTCACCATTTATACTCTCAATTTTATCATGATTCTCGGTAACAGAAGTGTTGCTTGGTTGGAACAGCGAAGGCCGCAGTGAACCCAACTTGGATGTTCTGAGTAAAGGTTTCTTTGTATCATTACCTACAAAATAATAAATAAATCACAATTTAGATTGTACATAGATAAACAAAAGAATCTTTTACAAAAAGGAAATGTTATCAAAAATTTCTACTTTACTGCAAAACAAGTCAGTATACTATATGGATTAATTTAATATACACGTTAACAAGACCAAATTTGTTTATTTAAATACTTACTGCTAGATATATTGTCCATATTAACTAAAACTTTGATTGCGATACGATACTCAAAAAATTTTAATCTTATTTTTTTAAAGGTTAGCGTTTAATACGGAATGTCAAAAATAGTTTTGGCGTCGATATTGCAGAAATTTTGATTATCGACTGCATTTTGCATGGTCTACGGCGAATTCGCCGTAGTTAATTGGTTTAACTAGCCTTCCGCGGCAATACGATGCGTTGTCTGTCTTTACCTCTTCGCCAGTACGTATAAATATTGACTTGTCATTACTTTCTCACACAGTATGCGTTTTGCCTGTTCGCATACTATTTTAAAATTGTTTACGTTTTTTGCTTTTATTTTATTTCTATAAAAAACGTAAACAAAGATCTAATTGGTTCACGTGACTAGCGCTGTGCAAACCAAAAGCAGGAAAAAATCAAAACAATAAATGGATTAAAAATAATCTAAAACTGTACTTGGACAAATTATGATTTTCGTTGAAAAATTATAAGAAAAACAAGTATTTAGGAAATATAAACGAAATTAAACTTACCCGACAAAAAATCCCATGTACTAGAATTTTTTTTGCTATAAAAGTATAATGGCGGTTGCTTGCCACTAACACTGACTCAACGATATTTGTTTTTATGTTGCCATGGCCATTTATATAGCGGCAATGCTCCGCATATACCCCATTTACTTGCGATCAACATTTTTCTGCTGCAAAATGAAAGAGATATAAGGGGCATTTACAAGTAGAAAATTGTTTTCTTCTGCAAATGTTTGCAGGTAAATAAGAAGCATCCGCTATATAAAAATATTCAATATGCGAAAAAGAAATAAACATACATAGTAATGCCATAAGTTTTTTATAGGAAAATTACTAATTTATTTTTAATTAATTCAAATGCGAAATTTACATTTTTGTCTATGGAGTCTGTTTTTATTATGAATCCTTAACATGTATAAATATAGAATAACTTTTGTTTTGTTAATTTTAAAAATGTTGCCATAAAAATACTCGGATCGAATATATTTTATGGCAACATTTTCATTTTTATAGTGGGTTTTGCAGTGTAGTGGCTCAAAAAATCTTCTGCAAAAGTTTGTTGAGATATATTTCTTTTCTTGTCTCTCATGTGCAAAAAATGAATGTTGTCTCTTTTATTTTGCAGAAAAAAATGTTGGTCGAACCACTATAAAAATTAAAATGTTGCCATAAAAAATATTGGATCTGTGTATTTTTATACCAACAATTTTAAAATTAACAAAAAAAATTATTTTATATTTATAAATGTTAATGATTCATAATAAAAACAGACGCCATAGATGAAACTGTAAATTTCGCATTTGAATTAATTAAAAATAAATTAATGTAAATCCTATAAAAAAAAATTATGGCATTACCACAGAATAGAAGCGCCATTGAGTAGACCAAGAAAAAATTACCTATCCACAATTTTCCTACCATGGCTGCGGACTAATACAAAGGTAAATGCTTTAGTACGGTAAATTACAATTTTAGTACAGTTTTACCTAAAAATCGTACCAATTCAACACATCAAGCAGCGCAGCACTTTGTTTTGTTTAAGTAGTAAAATCGAATTCTTTCAATTTTATAGAGGTTATAAGTAGCAGCAAAGAGCAGTAAATTGAAGCTGCTGAGTGTGGAATCTATTGATGCCGCGACAGATTCAACTTCATTCAATATAATTTCTTTAAATTTTAACTTTTCTATTAAAATTACAAAATATTTGATTTATTTATTGGAAATACCTATATTTATAATCAAACCTATGATTTTATATTATTACATAAGCGAATAAGCTAATATTAAAATTTGCTGCTCGCTGCTGCTGCTTGGTGTGTTTCATCCTTTACGTTTGCTTATTTAAATATTATTGTCCTTGTTGAATTAATATAACACAATTTATTTTTAAAACTATCACATATATTTAAATAAATTTGGGAATATGGCTATCACAAATATCCGGTCAAACTCAAAAATGACAATAAAATTAGATTTTTATGAAAGAAAGAGACAGAAAATAGGTCACCACGCCAGCATATTTATTTGAATAAGTTAGGTTTCACAAATAAATATTCGTTTGGAAACACAGCAAAAAAACTGAAATTCATTGAAAACACCCTGCATAAAAAATATTTCGAAAATTGCTGAACTTGAATATTTCATTTTTATTTGTTTTCAAAGATATTTATTTCTATAACGAATACTTTTAAATGAGTAAATTACACTTATATAAATAAAAAACATTATAAAATTAGTGGTGAAAATTTATAGCGCGTGGATACGAAAAATTAATTCACATTTTACACATAATAACGTAGTTCTAAAATATCCCACCAGACGTCGGACATTGCCGTTTGGGTCAAACATTTTTGACGGGCCGTGGAGATTCATGTAGAACGCATTGTGGAAGGTATATTTACAAAATTTGTATTTTTACTGGAATACTCACACATAATTAGAAACCTGTCAATCGTCATCAGCTCATTAAAAAATGGCTTTGTTTTAAAGAAGTATAATTTTTGTGTGAAATACCAATAAAATTCACGTTAAGTTGTATTAAAATTGTGAAGTTCATTTTTCCGTAGTAGAGAGTAGTCATGTCACTGTCAAGTATTTTACCAGCCCCAACTAATTCCCTGTGGGATCGTGACGATGAGATGAAAATGATGGCGAAAGGTGCTCCCACATTGGGGGCACTAGTCAGTGCGAAAGTAGCTGCACCTCCTTATGGGCAACGTAAAGGATGGATCCCACGTACCGAAGCTGATTATGGCGATGGTGGAGCATTTCCTGAAATTCATGTGGCACAATACCCACTTGGAATGGGGGCCCCGGAAAATTTAAATAAAAAGTCCAATGCGTTAGCTGTACAAGTTGATCAAACAGGGAAAGTAAAATATGACTCTATCGCAAGACAAGGACACGGGAAAGATAAAATCGTTTATTCAAATTTGTCGCAATTGCTACCTGCCGAAGTTCTCTCTGAAGACGCAGAAGAACTTCAAAAGCCGGATGAGGAAACGTTGTGTGATGTTACCGAGCAGACCCGGAAGGCCTTAGAAAAACTAACAAATGCTAAGATTGCAGCTGCAATGCCCGTACGTCACGCGGAAAAATCTGCACCAGCCCAATATATACGATATACGCCTTCCCAACAAGGAGATCAGTTCAACTCTGGAGCAAAACAGCGAGTTATTAGAATGGTGGAAGCTCAAGTAGATCCGATGGAACCACCTAGATTTAGAATAAATAAAAAAATTCCAAGGGGACCACCATCTCCACCTGCACCCGTTTTGCATTCCCCAACACGAAAAGTAACAGTTAAAGAACAAAAAGAATGGAAAGTTCCACCTTGCATATCAAATTGGAAAAATGCAAAAGGTTACACAATTCCGCTGGATAAACGTCTTGCGGCCGATGGACGTGGTCTACAACAAGTGCATATTAATGAGAAATTTGCTAAAATGGCAGAAGCGTTGTATATTGCAGATCGTAAAGCACGTGAAGCGGTTGAGGCTCGAGCGCAATTAGAAAAAAAATTGGCGCAGAAGGAGAAAGAAAAGAAAGAAGACATGCTAAGACAAATGGCACAACGTGCCCGCGAAGAGCGTGCTGGATTGCGAATTCCAGAAGCGACCGATATTGCTACAACAAGTGATTCTAGAGAACGAGATGAGCTTCGTGCAGAACGTCATAAAGAGAGAATTCGTGATAGAAATCTTGCTCGTGCTGCACCCGACAAACGATCCAAGTTACAAAGAGAACGTGAACGTGACATCAGTGAGCAAATTGCACTTGGCATGCCAGCAAAAACTAACACAGCCGGAGAAACACAATTTGATCAGCGTTTGTTTAATACTACCAAAGGAATGGATTCCGGATATGGAGACGATGAGGCTTACAATGTGTACGATAAACCGTGGCGTGATTCTGGTACTCTTGGTACTCATTTATATCGACCTAGTAAGCAAATCGATCAAGATGCATATGGCGGTGATTTGGATCGCATAGTCAACACTAGTCGTTTTGTGCCAGATAAAGAATTTAGTGGAACTGATCGGTCAACGCAATCAACTCGGCAAGGCCCTGTTCAATTCGAAAAAGAAGAAGATCCATTTGGGTTGGATCAGTTCTTGACAATGGCTAAAAAAGCACCTAAACGTAAAGATGATAGCAACAAATTTCCGATCGATTACAAAGATCAAAAAGATCGCGAAAAGAAACGACGTCGGGACTAATGCATAGTTTTTTGGATTTGGCGTCTTAGGTTTTTTGTGTTAATCACATAATCGACACTAGGTCTTTTGAGTCTCGCCTCATTCTACGTTTTTTTTAACCTATAAAACCGGTTTTATAGGTAAAGGGGAAAAATGAAGAATGAGACCGGGCTCAAAAGACCTAGTGTGGATTTGTAGAATAAGAAATCTAAAATATATCTAATGTATTGTAATGCAGTTACAGTATGTTAAACAAATTTTTAACTCTATTAAGTATGTAATTTAATAAAACAATGTTTCTATGTAATATATGAAGATATTAAAAAAACGTAAAATATCATTGTGTATATACACGGCCAAGTCGAAGCCAAATAAAAAAAATATATGATCAATGCACCTAGAGTACCGGACAGTACTGCTTGGTACGTCATTAAATTTATGTCTAGTTTTTTTCTGAACTGTAGATGGCAGCATCTTCGTAAAAAGTTTTCGATGAGGTTTAAGGAAATGTTAAACGCATAAATTAATTCTTACCAACAGCCCGTAATATAATTTTTAATTGATATTGTAGAATATTTTTGTTTTTCACCGCGATTAACGTTTCGCGAAAACAATATTGTTCAAAAAAATCAAATTATGTACTTGTAAAAACACTTGCTAATCAAACAAGTACATCCATTCTCTTTCATCTTTCGTTCTATTTTTGTTTTTAATATTTATCATTGTCATTATGTTTTGATTATTAGTATTTACGAACTATCCGCCGTCTACAGTTCAGAAAAGAAACCGTAGGCAAAAATTTAATGAGGTATCAAATAGTACTGCCTGGTATTCTAGGTACGTGGGTCTACTCGTATTGAATGTAAAAAAGTTTGGTGTATATTTTTTTCGCCACTATCTACCCTTTCCCATACAAGTCAAGGTTAAAAAAAACGGTCGAATAAAGACCGAAATTTTTATTATAAATTCGTATACACGAATAAAAACCGGTTATACAGACGTCCGTTGTTAAAGAAACGTTTTGCTGACCGGCTCTCCTGCATCCCTGTAATTTCATGTATCCCCGATTAGAGCTTAAGCGGCATGAGGGGCGCAATTAACTCCAGCGCCCGTGAGAGTTAGTAAAGCCGGTAGCCACTACTAATCTAAATGACTTCACTAATTCCATAAAAAGTAGACCGTAGGGTGAAAGGTGATTATTTTGGGAATACCGACCAAATGGCACAGTGGTTAATGCTTTGGCATCTTGGGTCGGGAGGCACTGGGTTCGAATCCCGGGGCAGGATGCAAAGAGATTTTTCATCATTAGATTGCGATCTGTGATGAATGAAATGAACACAATTGTGACCCCTTATCGGAGTGCAGAACTCATGGACCGACCCATCTTCCATGCCAGTACCATAGGCTGGCATGGAGCTATGCAATGCACAGGTGCTATTAAATCGGACCTAAAGCCGTCCTCGACTTTGCTGAGAAGCACCGAAAAAGTAATGACGTGAAAAGCAGACCACGAGAGTTGGGGGTGCCTAAGCCGCAGAAGAATCAGTAGGCTTTCTTGACATAGAAAATGGAGATTTTTGCAGGATCAATTTGGATTTTTTTCTTACGGTTTATACTAGTTATTGTTCTTGCGGTATGCAGATTAATTAGTTTCAATTTAAAGATTTGTTTAAAAAAAATTTATTATACAATTTGTAAAATTAAAAAATAAAATACATTCTTATGTTTTTATGGACGGTCAATAATAAACTAATATCAGATCGATTATGTACGTAGGCGATTACATATCTTTGCAATTCGGACGGAAACGATACGAAACTTAAAAACTATTGTGGTCTAATCCACAACTTTACAATTCTAATTGATCAGAATTTTTCTAAGGCACTTTACAAATTCTTAAAATGTTCATATAATATATAAAATATATGAAATTGTATCATCAATTATTTTGCTCATTAAAATCTAAAACTAACTACTAAATATGGAATTAAAATGATTAACGCAAATGTTTTTGTTATATCAAACCGAGTCACATCACTTGCGCGATGGAAGTCCCAGTCGAAAATTTTAATAAAGTTCTCGGTTTGAAGCCACGGTTGGGTGCCGTCGTCAAAATGCATCGGACACTTGTCACGCTCTCTCTCGTATTCGGTCATATCCAGCGCCACTACAGCACCTTCTGTATAATTATATGAAGCTACGTCTTGATCGATATGACAAAATGCACCTACCGCTTCTGACATAAGAACTCGATTTAAATCAGCTCGTTGATATACCCAGCAACGGTATTTCGATAGAGGATCCAAATCATCATATGTAATCATGTACGATTTTAAATTTTCCTTCCAGTAGCCAATACATTTCATTTTGAAATCGGGATCACTATAGATATCGACCGGGTGACCTAAATGATCAACAGTCAGACAATAATCAGCATCGATTAACATCTCTTTTTGATCAGTATCGCAAACTGATAAATCGGATATGTTTTGCTTGCAACGGATGTTAGGACGTGGACTTAATGTTACGCCGCCAAGAATTCGGGTTTTAAAGGGATGCTCTCCTTTTTGAGTAAAGTTGAATTTTCCCGCCACTGGACACCTTACTGGTACGGGATCTTTAGCTAAAAATAGATCGTATCTCCATTTCTCTTTGTTTGGAAATTGCACCCATGAACAAACTGTGCTATAGTCATCAAATATAACAGCTAATCCTTTACGATAACGAATAATATTATGATGTCGAGGAACAAAATCGAAACAAATATAATCTTTTTGGCAGCCATCGACAGTTAGACGAGCCATCATTATTCTTGAATCACGCTGTTCCCGACAAACGTAAATTGTCCTCCTAAAACGGCCTTTATCTGGATAATGAATTTCTATAATGTGTGTCTCATTAATAAATACATCAGCATCAATATTAGCTGTATTGATCCAATAACCACTAAAATTTTGTGGCAATCGGCAACCTGGTTCAACTACTTCCGCCTTCACTGGTGTGATTCTAAGTCGCTCGGGAGAACTTTCAGGTGTTTTGAGTGTATTACATTCCGCAGTGATTGACACCCCAATGTACAAGTCATCATCACGATTCTTCAAGAAACATCTATACTTCTCATCTTTACGACTTTCTTTTGTGTTTGCCACCGCAAAGAAGTGATTCTTGCCAACAAACCAATCACCCAAACAACTGTATTCAACAATACCGCTAAATGTTCCTTCCATGCCCTCGCATTGTTTATACGTAATATTAAATTTTTGATTTGTGATTAAGAACTGGGTTCCCGGAGTTTGACAAGATTGAATTTGAGCATCTGAATTGTCGCATTCTCCTGTAAATCGGAAACGATTTTGATAAGCAAACTGCCATACACCTTCCAAAGAGGATCGACAATTAATAGGTACGTAATTTTCATTGAACAGAGTTATTAACTGTTGATCTTGTTTTAACCCCCTACATACTTTTGTGATGGTCGGCTCTTCATTGATATTTAAATTAACGCATGGCGCTAAAATTAAGATTTAATTTAATGGAAATTTCCTACAAAATTGATCAATTTTTAACTTACATTCATATTTTTCAAAGATGTTCAAAGTTCTCGGGAAAGTTTTCACACAGTAATAGCAATTATTGAGACCATTTCGAAATACAAAAGTATGATCTGCGCCCATCTTTTCCGAAAGTACACAATTACCACGATCGGACATTTTTACTGCATCAATTATTGTAATGGTTGGTTTTCCAACTTCCCACGAAAACCAGCTGCCGCGTAAAATTTCGGGAATTATACATTCTGGTTTTACTATTGAAATAACTGGAAAATAACAAACACAAATGAAGATTTAATTTATTTGTAGTGACCACTATGGGGTGTGGCCCCAAATAATTATTCAGAAGTTTGTACTTACGACTTGCAAATATCAGTATAAATTCTAAATGTTTAGAGAATTCCATAATTTATTATAACTGTTGTATATGACTATTATAAAAATAAGCAATAATAATGTAATTATTTTAAATAGATATTAGAGAAACATATTTTATTTTCAAAACAATGCTGCGTTTGTCACTGTCATTAGTAAATTGACGTTATGCTACAGCCAAAGCCTCTTTAGTTACACGGCCTACTCAAATACGAATAAAAAGCATTGCACAAGTAGTCCTATAAAGCGTACGGCAATAGGACAATTTTTCAATTAGTTTACGTTAACACACAGATAATATTAAAAAATGCGTGTTTATTTTTAAAATTGTGGGTGCTTGTATTCATATGATTCCATATAAATACAAGCACCACCATATAATTTTAAATTATATAATTGTTTGGATTATATTAGCCGTTTTCGGAAATTAACCCACTTAGCGGAAATTAGCCCTTTGGGTGTTTTTTTCTTAATGTTGGTACAAAGTTACTCAAGTTACCCGTCTCTTCAATGGCGTAGTTTTGGCAGATACGACATTTTTGTTGCTTCTTTTTGTACTTTGAAAGCTTGTAATTTAATTTTTCTGATACTTCTAATTTAATGCAGACAGAAATAAAAAACAACAAAAACTAAACTACCCTAAAGCTACTCTATATGTTCGGAGTTACTCTACTTTAGTCAGCGAGTTACTCAAAAGTTACCATGGGCTATTTCCGAAAACGCCTATTGTTACGAATTTGCCCGGTCTGTCAAATCTAACATGCCCTGTCAAACAACACCACTTATTATTATCCCGCAACCCACTTTAGTCACAGAATAGAAATACAACCAGGGGTGACATATTATAACATCACATTTTCGATACTTTATCGAATGTCATGTCTCTTTTTCGTAAACCGAAATTGGCAACTGTTTCGATTATGAATTATTTCTTCAATAGAAATTGCTATAAGAACTTACTTTGCTATAAATATGAGCAGTACCTCTTTCTACAGTTTCGTTCAAGTATCGAAAACAAATTATTTGGTGATAGAAATGAAGTAGAAATAACACAATTTTGTAATCTAGCAGGCTGGAAAATGTTGCAAAAATCCCATTTCATCCCATTTACAGTTTCCATTTCATTCCGGAGAAGCAGGGCATAAACTTCGATACATTTTCGAAAATGTGATGTTATAACATGTCACCTCAGAACAGTCAGTCATTGCGTAGATAACAATTTTTTTTCCTACCTTAAACTTTTTATAGATAACATAACTTTAAAATATGATTTGTGTTTTGATTTTTTTGGCTTGAGCGTTTTTTTCTCACTTATTATTTTTTTATATTTGCTTTTTTATTCATTTTATATTTATTGTTTAAGTTCATTTAAAAATTTACACATTTCTATTAACTCTTCTGATTGTCTTTTAGTATTTCTTTTAATTTTTACTTGTTAAATATTTTTTTATCTCCGTATATTTTTTGCAATCTTTAATTATGTGTTTGCAATCTTCTATTTACAGAAGATTTCTTTCTATTTAATATTTTTTTCAAATGTATGATTTGTTGGAATCCTGCTAATTTGTTTAGTAGTAATTTTCTCTTTGAACTAAGGTGTTATTTTAGTCTCACTATTAATATTTTCCCTATGTTGTTTTTTGAAAGTATTTTTGGAAAGTATTCCAAGTTCCATTCTTTATATAATTTTTTTTATTAAATGTAAACCTTCCTTATATGACATATAAACATTAATTATACTCTTGTTTTCACATCCCTTTTTACTGCTATATCTGCAAATTCATTTCCATTAATATTAATGTGACTCGGTATCCAAATCACTTTAACATTAATCTTTTCTTTTATATCTTTTTTGATTTTCTGTTCATAATAGTAATTATTTTCATGATTTTTTACTGCCACACAGGCACTTAAAGAATCCGTAATAATTGTGATAATATTTATCCAATGGTCAATTGTTTTTTATTGCTATATAAATAGCTATTATTTCTTTTTTTGTTACAGATGTTTCTTCAGTAATTCCTAAATTAATAGAACCGCTATGTAAGTTCCAGTAATTTCTTTCAATTCTTCTATTCTTGCATTTGATTTTTATCTATCTTTAAATTTCTTTCCTTTTCTAAATATCTTTTATTATATTTTCTTACTAAATTATTTTATATTTTTCATATATTTTATTAATCTTTTCATTACTTCTTTTGTTTTCTATTTCTAAAGCCATTATTTTATTATTTTGAATTGTCCTTATAATATATACATACTTGAATAATTCCAATTTTTTCTTTAAAATTAGTTCTCGTGCTTCTGCAATAGCTGCTGTGACTGGAGTATTGTTAACTAGTCCCAAACTGAATCTTATCGCATTTTTAAATATTTTTTGTAGTTTTTTCTAATTGCATTTCACTTTTAATTAACATCATATTGTTTCTAATTCTATTTTCAATCACCTAATCCACACTAGAGTAACTTGATACCAGTAACTTTTATGGCTTACACCCTTTCCTTTCCACTTTACCTTCAAACCCGGTTTTTTCGTGGATTCACTTTTTAAACTAAAATTTTTGTAGATTCAAAAATTTCATCACACCAACACAAAAAAAAATTCAAGGACATTTTTTTGTATTTTTTTTAGTTTCATTTTGTTTTTGAACCGTGTCGTAGTACATTACGCACACACATAGAAGATTATAAAAGATACCGGGATTTAAATAAAATGTGTGGACGTAAGCCATAAAAGTACTGGTAAGTAGTTACTCTAGTGTGGATTAGGTGAATTAGGCTTTTATATAAGTTTATTAGTATTTTTGCGGTTTAGTTGCCATAAATATAAATAAAAAATACAAAACGAAGTATTTTTTATGGCAACCACAATGAAAAATACTCCCCACTCTCAGCAAATTTTAGTTTAGTAATATTTTTATGGTGAGCACTTGGCTCATACATTTTATATGTTTGGTGGAGTCCGATATAAATCGCGTTTTATATTAATGTTTAAATTAAAATATTTTACAATTTTTAATTTTTATTATTTACTCTATATTACATAATTTTAATGCATGTGATATTATTTTGGTTATGCTACAAACGCAATCAAATATTCCTCTAACTTTTTATAGCAAAGCGATTTCATAGTTTTTAATTATTGAAAGGAAATAATTAAAAAACGTAATAAAATGATGTCTACAAATTATATTTAGATTTTTTAGTAATTTAGATATAGAAATAAAATTGATTTAACAATAATCTTCATTTTTTAACTAATTTATTAGTTATAATTTCGTAGTTGTCAAATATTCCCTTAAAATTCCGCTATAAAATAAAAATAATCTGTCTTTGTCGGATTTTTGATTTAATTTCTTTTTGTTTTTCTGCAAAAAAAGTCACAGTAATGGAATTCCGCCTTTATCATTTTCTGTCATACAATTTAAAAAAATATATATTTTTTTTTTATTAATTTGTTATATATTTTACCTATAAAAAGCCGAAAAAACTTTAAATAAATATTTTATGTTTATAAATCTTATGTTTAAATAAATATTTCATGTTTATAAAACAGATGCCATAGATAAAAATGCAAATGTCGCTTTTGAATTAATTAAAAACAAATTAATAATAATCCTATAAACAAATTATGGCATTACTATATGTTTATTTATTTCTCCCATATTGCATATTTTTATATAGCGGATGCTTCTTATTTACATAAAAAACTTTGCAGAAGAAAACAATTTTCTACATGTAAATGCCCCATTAGAATGTTCCGATAAGCCATTATTCCACAATGAAACATATTTTTTCAGTAAAAAAATAGTGAGATAAAAATATAATTTTGCCACATACCAAAACGAAACAAAAAAAATTTAGTAAAATTTTACTGACAAAATCTTTTTATGTGTAGTGAAGCGTTCCAGAATAAAATGGAGAAACTACTAACCAGATTATTTTTTATACCAAAATTCTGATGCATTGACATAAAAAAGTATATATAAAATATAACCATGTTTCCATGACAGAATTAACCGGTCGTATCTCGGATTATCTCATCATGGAAACGAGTCGAATTTAGAGTTTCCGTTAAATTTCTTAAGGCTGGACTATAGATAGAATAAAAAGAATAAAAAGAATAACGTAAGAGAGCGAAAGAGAGGATTTACATGCAATCGACTATACTGAGAATAATAAATATAAAAAGAATAACAGAAATTGCGTTTAATTTTTTTTCATTTTTGCTGTCACTTAAAAAGAATAACCGAGCGATAATTTTCGCCCAAGAATAAAAAACTTAATAACTACAACAACAAAACTCAAATAAATTTTAGTGCGTTGAATATAATATGCATATTTACTTTTTTATATAAGGGAATTTTAAATTATTCGTGTGTTTTATCTTTTCTATTTATAAAATATTCATGTATGCATATGCTAATATGAATATAATATCAGAAATAATTTGCAATACACTGTAGAATTGTATTTTTCTAAACCTAACCTAAAAAAATACTTTATCGAATTGTGGTGATTTAAATCGCATATAAACAATTTTTATAATTTTAAAAACATATATTTGTTGATATAAATACGTTTATACTGAAAAATATTGTAGTTTCATTCATAATTGTAGGAAATATATCACAAAAATATATGAATGAACTTAATATTTCAAGTCATCTATGGCCGTAATGTCAAATTGGAATAATAATTTTTTGTCTTCGTTTCTTACGTTATTCTTTTTATTCTATCTATAGTTCCCACTTAACTCAACGAAATTAGTTGGGTTAAATGAGATTCTATCTGTCAAAAGAAAAAATATAGCGTCTTACTTTGGTAAATTTACAATAACAGTCCCATATATTTTATTCCAAATTGGAATAAACGAATTTTTTGCTGGTATAGAATAAAGGGCATTTACATATAGAAAATTGTTTTCTTCTGCATTGAATATGGGAAAATCTTTACATTCATTCTATGATATATCATCTATGGTGTAGTGGCTCAAAAAGTTTCCTGCAAAATTTTGTTTGCATATATTTCTTTTCTTGTCTCTCATGTACAAAAATTCAATGTTATATCGTTCATTTTGTAGAAAAAGAAGGAAAATGTATGTTTAATAAAACTTACCGCGGAAATCATGATAGGCGCTCATGATTTTGAAAACCAGGCTTTTCAGAACCGTTAATTTGGTAACGCTCAGCATGTTCGGATTGAATTATAAAACTGACCGATAATGTGTTGGCTACAAGAGAATTTTCGACCAATTATCAAATAATTGAAATAACGATTTTTATCATAAATTAGAAAATGTATTATACACAATTATTATTTACATGTTGGACCTAATTATTTATGTGATGACTTTAATTTCTTCTCGAGAGTCCTCTGTTTTCATACTGTTCTTAGATTCAGAATCATCACTTGATGATGTGACTTCGTCGGATGTAATTTCCTCAATACGATCAGATTCTTTGGCAGCAATCGCAGCAACTTCGGGAGCTTTTGGTTTTAATTTCTTCTTTCTGGAGTTAAGATTCACAGTTATAAGAATTGGTTCTCGGGGTATATGTCCAATTCCAGCCACATTTTGTTCTGGTTTCTGAGATCTACTGATAAGTAAAAGTCGAATGTTACTTATAATTGAAATGACAATCGCGATCAGAAAATCCTTTAAGATAAACAAAAATATTGCAACAGAAATTATGTTGTAAGGAAATGCCGTATCAGCTATTATTGTTGTCACAAAATGTTGCATCTTTTGAATAAATTTCAATAAATGTTTGTACACTAAGTAATCAATAAAATGATCCCAGACATCACAATATTCCTTACTGAAGTATTGTTTACTTCCCATTAAATGTTGCTTGCACTCATCCAGCGGCGTTTTTCCAAAACGCTGGGCAATAAACTCAAAAATGCTTGCGGGTTTCCGAATTTCACATGGGTTCTCACTTTTATTTTGTAATTGCAATAGCTTTTCAATTTCTTTTTCCTGACAGCATCTCATATAATCAAAAATATAACTTATGAGAAATATTAATCCTATAAATGTGATTATAACATTGCGTTTAAACACCCGTGATAATTTCCACACAAATAATAAAAATGCAATTATTAATACAAAAAATTGTAGATCTTCAAACGGAATTTTATCGCTCATGAACAGTTCAAACTTAGCGTACCATGATAACAAATGTTCTATTGAATTTGTGAGCATGCTATTACTATTCCTTTCCAGGATTTCAAATATTTTTGCATCAATCGCATGCACGTTATTGCTTATCCTTTTAAATTGGTCAATATCGTCATTCGACATTTCTATAATTATATGCCGCTTCAGAGTCCCCGAGTTGGAATCATATTTCAAACGATCTTTACTCACCAAGTAGTTTACTAGTTTGAGATAGTATATTTCTAGCACATCGTACTTTACTCGGTTGCCACAGTGTTTTTCATTAACTATTCCGAAATCACCTGACGATTGGGTAGTAAGATGATCGCCCAAATTTTGTTCCTTTTGAATTTTTCCCCATGCATGTGGGTGCTCCCACGTTGGATTTACATCACAAGAGGCATGTAAAATGCATGAATAACCCATAAAAAACATAATTATAACTAGAAAATACAATTATTGTAAAAGCTTATGCCAATTAAAATAATCTTTATAATTTATTACCTCTTTGCATTTTTATGATCAAATTATTGATGAAACAAGAATAAATATTTAAATAAGTAGTTATATTTGAATTTTATGAACAATACAAAAATGTAGTTAAATTGTTTTGATTTTTGACATTGAACTCTACCCGTAAAGCCCGGTACATACGTCAGATGGAAATCCGGCATTTTTTACATCTCAAACGAGAAGTTAGTAACATATAGGTTTTTTGCTCTATATTTGATCAATTTTTTTGTGACGTAGCCGTCAAAATTTTTTATTTTTATTTTATTGGCGCTTGGCTTTCTCGTGTATTTCTGAAAAAATAAAATGTTTCTATTAATTAATGTAATACATTTGTATTATTTAATATAATATGCACATACCGTTCCAAATAATTTACTTAATTAATATTTTATAATAAATAATAAATAAATTTAATACGGCAGGCACGTTTTACAACACAAACAAAATACAAATGTCACTCGCAAGAACTTTTACAACACACAAATACTTGAGCAAAAAAGTAAAATGATCTACAAAATATTTCTCAAAATTACAGTTTTGGTTTTTTAAGTTGGTTCTTGGGATGAAAAGGGGCCTGTATTTTGTACTATTTCTCTCATTTGATTGGATAAAACGGCGAGATGTAAAAATCCCGGATTTCCATCCGACGTATGTACCAGGCTTGAAACCTTGTTTAAATCATTGATCATTCCCAAGTACCCACGTATAAATTATGATACTTATATTCCATAGAGAAAACAGAAACAGAAAAATTTTGCTGAGCATGTGGCAAAGGCAACAACTAACATTTATATTAGAGCATTGAGACAAAATATTTTTATTTTATGGTATACAAAAGAAAGTTGAAGAAATTTTGACCAACAAAATTGTAACCTATAAATGATTTAAACAATTTGAAATTTCTTTATTTTTAATGTTTGACAATTAATTTTATATCCCCTAAATTAATTTTTATTAATTTCATGCCATTAGGATAAACAGAATCATGTGACTTTATTATTTTCCTTAATTTTTAAACATATTTAAAAAATGTTTTACCATAAATACGCAAGCGGGAAATTTTGGTATCAACAAATTTTAACCTATAAATTATTTAAAAAAAAAGAGATCTGTATTTTTATTGTTTGACCACTGCCGGTGTTTGACAATGAATTTTATACCATTAAAATTATTAATTTTCAAGTTTCTTGTTTTGTTTCTGTTTTTTGTTTGTTATTTTTTCATTTCTTTTAGCAACTGATTTGAATTTTTAATTTTTAAACTTAATTTATTATTGTTTGATACTCGAATTGTATGCTAACATTATTTATTGTATTTTATTTGCCTACGGCGTCCGCCGTATTTATTGTGCTTAAATTTACCCTTAATAAGAAATCCGACTTAATAATTTGCCACTTTAATACTCCATTTACGTATTTACGTTTCTGCAAAATGAAAGAGATATAACCAAACAAAATTTTGCAGAAGACTTTTTGAGCCATACCGTCAAAACCACTATAAAAATGAAAATGTTACCATAAAATATATTCGATCCGAGTATTTTTATGGTAACAATTTTAAAATTAACAAACAAAAAGATTATTTTATATTTATAAATGCTTATGCCCTATTCACATGTAGAAAATTGTATAGAAATATTCAATATGCGAGAAAGAAATAAACATATATAGTAATGCCATAATTTTTTTTATAGGAAAATTGATAATTTATTTTTAATTAATTCAAATGCGAAACTTAAATTTTTATCTATGGCTTCTGTTTTATTATGATAAGGATTCATTTATAAATATAAAATTATTTTGTTCATGTTGCCATTGTTAATTTTAAAAATGTTGCAATAAAAATACTCGGATCGAATATATTTTATGGTAACATTTTCATTTTTATAGCAGTTTTGGCGGTGTAGTGGCTCAAAAAGTCTTCTGCAAAATTTTGTTTGGATGTATTTATTTTCTTGTCTCTCATGTGCAAAAAGTCAATGTTATGTATCTTTCATTTTACAGAAGAAAAATGTTGGTCACACGTAAATGGGGTATGAAAGTGTCAAATTTTTAAGTCGGATTTCTTATTAAGGATAAATTTAAGCACAATATTTGAATTTTCGATGACGTGTATCGTTCACTACACTCACTGTGGGCAGGATACTGTTGCGGCATACAAATCAAATATTCAAACCAATATTGCAACTAGAGTGGTTTTATCAACTATCAAACCAATTGCAACTGGGTTATTTAACTGTGCACACGTTATTAAAGCAATTCAAGCAGCGTGTCATGTTAATAAATAACGAACAAAAATTGCCAAACAAATTGTTTTATATAATTACATTTCAAAACGAAAGTTATAAAACTAACTAATTATTGTGTTTAAACATTTATGAATAATAAAAGCCGTATTTAAAAATTGATAAACTAAAATATTTTAATTTTAATAAAGCGGTGGTGCTAATTTATTACCCCACAGCTTAAATAAACTAGTTGGTTTTTTAATGTAAGAAAAAAACGTAACTGTTTGCTTAGAAATTTTAAAATAGTGCAACAAACAATCACAAAACAAGAAAATTTCCCCTTTGCGAATAATTACAATCCATCCAAGTGGCTCCACACGGAGCAACTTGCAACGCCGCTGATAGGCTTGTTTTATTTTACCAACTTGAATACAATCACATTAGATTTGCTCAATTAATTCGTCTATGGCTGTCATACGATCATTTGTTTTTCGTTGTTTTGTATTTTTGTTGGTTCCTTTCAATATTTGCCTGGCTTACTAGATCGTTGGCGCCTAATTTTAATTTGTTTGAATAAACTTATGTCTGAGCATTACTTATACATATTTTCTGTTTTATAAATTAACACAATTTATAAATTATAAAATAATTTGTGCAAATTTCATGAATAAACAACAACAAAAAAAAATATGAGCACAAATATTGCTCATATTTCAGTTTATTTTTGTTACTATATTGGTACGACCAAATTTATTTGCTCAAAAGATGGGACTTGTTGCATATAAAGAATGGCTAAAGAGTTGGATTAAAATTAATCCTGCTTCGTGAAAGCGACATAAACGAGATTCGATAAATTTTAGTTGAATCTGGCAATACAAATATTTTATATAAATTATTACGGTACTTTCATTTTCATTTTCTGAGTTGGTATTTGTGCATTTTGACAGATAATTTTTTGTTTCTTATATCATATTTTCTTAACCCTTCTCTATTAATAATAAAAGTAATAATAGTGAATAAATTATAAAAACTAAAAATTTTAAATGAAAAGTCAATACAAAATTATTATACACATCGTGTTTGTGTGTATTAACAAAATTTAAATGTCTTCTTTGCATCATTTGTTGTAAATATTGCA
This sequence comes from Nephrotoma guestfalica, assembly GCA_963691935.1. Taxonomy (NCBI): domain Eukaryota; kingdom Metazoa; phylum Arthropoda; class Insecta; order Diptera; family Tipulidae; genus Nephrotoma; species Nephrotoma guestfalica. The sequence goes on along the minus strand of OY829913.1, from coordinate 234,962,272 downwards.
TTCAGTTGTTGGTGACATTTCGTGCTTTAAAGTCGTGGAAATGTTAGGTGCAGTAAAGTTTTTTTTATTTAGTTCAAAAAATAGATTTATTTTTTGATTTTAATTGTAGTAAAAAAATATTAAATTTACAAAAAAATAAATTATTTATAAAATTTTTATTATACCTAGTACTTAATTGTAAGAAGTGAAAAATTTTGGTATTCAATTGGTTTTACTTTGCGGTGAAAAACATTTTTGTGAAAATTTGTTGAAAAGTTAATATTTTGTATAATATTGGAAAAGTGAAAATTAAAACAGTTTTTATTTTTAATACCTAAGTACAGTTTTGTTTATTTTGTACTTTTTCGTAGATTTGGTAGGTACATACATCTGAATTAGCTAGATATGTTATTTATTAATTAAATTTTGCATTTTATCGACTTGGAACAAAAAAATGAAATCTTAAACAATAATTTATTATAAAAACTTTCTCCTCGATTGGTATTAAATTTTAAATAAAATTCATTTAAGTATGTGTTAATCAACTAACTAGTAACGATGTCATTAAGACTTAAGAAGTGGTACAAAGATTTTTGGCTCGTCAAATTATAAGTAACTACCTACCCTTGGGTGAAATTCTATCTCTAAGACATACGATGGTGTAACTTCTAGAAAAGTTACATCTTATCAATTCTGTTAATCTGTCTGGCAAACAAAGTTTAGAAATCTTGAAAAATTCAGATGTAAGTTGGTTATTTCTTTTAATGATACCAACTAAACATAAGCTTCAGATATATATACTTACATAATTTTTATCTACGTGCTAAGGCTGAAGGGCTGGAATGGATTTATTACTTATAACTCTAACTCCTAACCCCACTTTCACGTGTTTCGTGCAAGAGTTTTGCCCAATCGTTGGCTGGGGCCTATTGAGGATCTTTGTATTTGAGCTATTTATGTGCCAAAAATCATTTTAAGGAATAAATAAAAATACGCCTAGAGAGAAATGTGGCCCAACAAACTTCTTTCTCAAACTTCTAGTGGACATGACTGATCTGTGGTGTCCGCCAAAGTTATTTAGTAAGTAAATTATATAGGCTATGTGGCACTTATGCTGTGTGTCACACCGATGTTTTTTGTTGATATTTCGACTATGGAAATTGATGGATAGTTCATACGTCATTCAATAAACGACAAGAAAAACCGTAGCTGTAAAATAAAGTATGTATAATAATCCAGATTAAGGTGTTAACTACATGCAAGCTGAATTGTGCCATAATAAATTAGTTCTTGTTCAGTACATGATTTACACGCTTCCTTACCATATATGATGGCAAAAAGTATTCCTGTGTCCCTACTACAAAGAAACGTAGTGTCTGTAAAGACACATTTCGCATTGCTTTTATAAAAAGACTATTAAAAAGAGTATGATAGTTTTTCGATACTTTGGCGATGCTTAAAACTTGTAATAACGATTTAAACTCAATGATCCTCAATAATAGACAATTTAGCATTAAAGGAAATTTCATACGATTTTCAGAGCTAAGTTGATTCTAATCCGTCTTTTCTAATAGCCTGTTCAGACTTGGGATTGGTAATCTAGTTTTTCCTAATCTAGATTACTTTCGAACCCTGATTCAATTCGTTCAGACTACGATTGCAAATGTAGACTAAAAATTCTACCGCACCTTGCGATCATACCACAAAGCTATCAAAATATTTGATATTTGGTTCCATCCTTTACTTTAATATATTTTTTCGCTTAATTATTAACGGTCATCGGTCACTTAATCTAGTTTTTTGTTATTATTATTATTTTTAATCTTTGCAATCTGTTCTGGGGCCGAAGCATTCCCAACTCTTTCGCAGTTCCCTTTTCAGGTTCTACCTTACACAGTAGCGCCAAATCCGCGCCAAATAGCAGACGTACGGCTGGCTATAGGTCCGATTTACGTAGAACCATCTGCACATTGCTTAGCTCCATGCCAGCTTTTAGTGCTAACATGGAAGATGGATCGGCCATTGAGTTCCGTACTACCGACAGGGGGTTGTGATTTCCATCGCCAATCGCAATCAAGTAATGAAAAATCCCTTTTGCATCCTGCCCTTTAATCACTGTGTTGATTCAGGGATTTGGTCGGTCACTTAATCTAGTTTTCTACCAAATCTAAATTTTTGAAGGATTAGGCTAGGCTTCTAAATAAAATGGATTGTAATAAAATCTAACTTATTTGTCTATAACAAAATCTAGTGATGATTGGAGGTTGCATATTTATTTTCCATTATTTTGTTGTGCATTTTTATCACGAGATTAATTTTAAATTAAAATTAAAATTGAGAATATTGGTTTTCTTTATGTGATAATTTTTATTTATTTATATTTTTTATTTTGGACTATTTTTGAGAGTTCTCTCTTCGTCAGCTATTTATCTGAGAGAAGAGAAATAGCTGACGAAGAAAGCACTCTCAAAACGAGTACAAAATAAAAAATAAAAATAAATAAAAATTACTACATAAAGAAAAACGATATTCTCACTTTTTATTTAAATTCAAAATTAAAGTTGCATATTTATTTCTCCTAATATTAATTCACGGCTTCTCATTGAACTTAGCTCTGCTGATTTTGCGGCTGTGCTCTGAAATCTTAGAACTCTCGAATCCTAGAATTCATGTAGATCACTGGTTCAAGTACCAATGTTCCGATCGTATGATTCTGTTTAAACTCCGTCTTAAAACGAGTTTACTAAGGGTTCGTCTTTGTTTAACTCAACTCACTCTGTTTTGTCAACTCTGTAAGGAAAGATTAATTTTGGGATTGATAGATGTTAATGCTCTATGTTCATTAAAGTTTTAATCTTCAATTGTAACTAACGAGATTCTCGCAGCTTATCACGGCTTTACCTTTTAATAGAAACCTTTAATAGTTATTTGAGTCTAACCAACTCGGAAAATATTGAATTGTTTGCTTCATCATTGACGAAAGAAAATCACTAGTTTTCGCAAACTCTAGCCAGCTCTTATTATCAAGTATGTAAATTACGGAACAAATCTTTTCAGTATTTGATACTAACTCTAACATCGTATTTCTTAATGTTTTGGTCCCATTGGAATTCATTAAATCAGGCGTCGCATCGACAAGCGAAGAAAAGGCCAAATATATGACTATCCCGAGAATTCAAACGCGGAAAATTTTTGACAGGCACCTACAGTATGAAAAGATGAAACAGTTTAAATACTGACGCTCTCTTGAACGCAGTGCGAGTGACGTAGAAGGAGAAGCCTTTTTGATGTTCATAAAAATGTTTTATTCGAGGTTTATCATAACTATCCATATAATTTTAAATGTAATAAGTCCATATTTAAATAATTCGAGGATCTAAGCAATTTGGAAATCAAAATTCGCACTGAAATTTTATAAATTGACTTAAACTACTTTCGATTTGGAATAAGCGGTAGTCCTGGTTATTGTATTGTGTAGCTATCAAAGAGCCATCACTAAGGCACAAGTTTTGGTATTTACAAAAGCATCGATTCAGTGATTGTAGGACCCATGCTCAGAGGGCTTACTATGTATTCCGAAACGAGAGTTGTTTTATACGAATTCATAAATTTCTTATTATCGATTATGAATTTCAAACGTAGATTCGCGGTTGCTAAACCATTGTTTCGAACGTTTTGTTTTTAAACCCAGCTAAATAACATCTTAACAGTCGTACATTTAAATTTTAAATTCTTGTGTAATTTACAAATTCTAGTAATTCGATTCAGATTGCATAGTAGGCCACCATCAGTGGCACTATTCAGATAATTCTCTGGGAGTAGGAATTATGGATAGAGTTTACATAGCTTTTTAACGAAACCAGTTTTTTTCTGGCCTACTAAGACAACAAGTTTGATGTAACTTTTTATAAATACGAAATAACTTTTCCATATCGAAACTGGCAGGGAAAATTATCCCCAACTAAATTCTGTTTCCAAAAAAATTACCACTAACTTTTTACCTTAGTATCTTAGAATCAATTTAAATAGAAATTATATGCAAATTTTCCCTCAATTTACTATTCCCTATGACCAGAATAGTGTCACTGAGCCAAATTTTGGTCGAAAACTCACATTTTTTCGTTATTTGAATCAACATTCCGATTAAATGTTGTACATCTAGTACATAAAACAACAGTAAAATTCGCAACGTTCAAATTTTTCGACTAAAATCTGCTCACCATTGTTGAGGGCGACCTGGATCATTTTTCTTATTCCATTAAAGTTTTCAAAAAGAGGTGTTTTGTTATCCATATTTGAGAATACGACATGAAAATGAGAATACTACTTAGTCTAGAACTCAGCTCAAAGTGGCCTTTCACCGCGGTTTAGAGAAATTTATTGCCGCGTGAAATAGAACGAAATTTTATTTGTTCAAAATTTGTTTTTGACGTCTCGAAAACAACCGAAAGTGAAAATAATCAAGGTGCCGCAAGTGCGACCATTTGTCACACAAACACAGATTTCAAAATTGCACGTGAAAATAAGGAGTCGAGTCATATTTTTATGACAAACTTGTAGAATTTATGTGCGCCATCTTTTATGCACGCAACAAACTTGTTTTTTGCTGATGAACTGAGTTTTACAAAATGAAATCAAGTTAGGAACCAAGCACACAATTTATCGATAAC